>ML675616.1:7604117-7961815 GCA_007922155.1 Mesoclemmys tuberculata | reverse complement strand
CGTGTGTAATTGTGAGGAGGTACACCTAGGGGTGTGTGGGAGAGGTACACACAGGGTGTGTGTAATTGTGAGGAGGTCACCTAGGGGGTGTGGGAGAGGTACACACAGGTGTGTGTAATTGTGAGTTAGACACAGGGGGTGTGTAATGGTGAGAGTTCCACACTGGGAAGTGTGTTGTAAGAGACATCCCCAGAGCGCTGCAATCATGAGCTACACAGGGGCAGGGGGGTGTAATGGTGAGAGATACACAGGGGCAAAGTGAGAAAGTTGTGTAGGTGAGACTGAATGTAAGTGTGTGGGGGGAGGGGAGGTTCCGTGTGTTGTTATGAAAGAGGCATATAGAGGTGTGGGAGAAAGAGAGAATGTGCTTGATAGTGAAAGATGGCTGAAGATGTAAGTATGTGAATGTAAGGAGGGAGTGCAAGCGTCTGACAGAGAGACGCGGATGTGTAACAGCGTGAGCAAGTGTGTGTATGTACAAGCAACATTATGTTGCGGGGAGAGTGTGTCGGAGGACACGTTTGTGCCTGAGGGAGCATATATGTATGTGTGCAAGTGAGTGCAACAGACGAGAATGGGCATCCATGTGAAGGGTGATGGTGTACGTAGGTGACGGGATGTGTTAGTATGTGCAAATGTGTGGATACATGTATAAGTGCCAGAGCGCATATATACGTGAAAGTGCGTGTGTCTGAGAGAGAGAGAGCGCATCTGTGCCTGTAAAATGTGCATGAGAAAAGGAAGTCTGAGCTTCCAAGAAATGTAATTCTGAAGTTCCAGGAAATTTTAGTGTTTGAATGAGCAAGAACTGAAAGAAAGAAAGTTTTGTGAATGTCTGGGTATTTCTGTTGTCAATTTATTAAACCTGGGTGACACTAAACATGCTGTTTCTACCTTTTATTACTCTCTCATTTTGTTCTTATTTTTAAGCATCCTCCTCAAGCTGAAAACTAGTCTTTTTTAAGAGTTTAAATTAGTTTCAGGTCCTATATCTGAGGCTCCCCACAACTTTCTGTGGTTTCACAATCATATTTTCCTGTCTTTAAAAATTGTTTTTCTCTCTCCTGTTGCTGTATGCAATACATAGAATAGGGGGAAATGACTGACTGTACAGAGGGAACAGAGAACATGGCTATAAACAGAGTGCTATGAAATGTCCAAAGTAAACAAACTGGAAAAAAATAGAGAAAACACTTTCCCCCTTCTAACTTCTTTCATATATAGTCATTTGAGTAGACTTTTTGTGACAGTGGCAGGCGACACATTTTCAGCAGAAGTGGGGTTTTGAAGTTGATGGTGTATCTCTTTAACTCTGTAAACCATTTTGGCTCTACAAAATAATATTGTGATATATTTGAAAGTGTAAAGCCTCAGAGAAACTAACCAACTAGTGTCGTGAGCTGCATTTCCTTGCTCGGGAGGGGATTTGAAAAATCACCCTCTGTCCACTCAATCCTGAGACCTTGGTTATATTGTAACCTTGACGTGTTGAATACTAATGAAATACAATTAGACTCCTGGGCATAGTCGGGTCCTTTTTGTCATTGCTTTTGACAGGGGGATACAATACAGTCAATGATATTTTTCTTCATCATCCAACCTATTGACATACTTTGCAGGGAGAGAGTTACATTCTTTTTCCATCAGTTGAAATGCTCATTGCAGTGAAAATAACTTGACCAGCTGACAGTCACCCAAGTGAGTCATGCTAATAAAAGATTATTTGGTAAGGTTACTAGGGCAGGAAGAGATAAAGTTTCATTGAACTGCTATTTTTGTAGAAGAAACAGAGATGTTTGTATTCAGGGGGAGATTGTATTTTAACTTTCATATTGTTGAATTGCCAAACTTGGGTTTCTGTATTAGTTTCATGACATTCCTTATTTCAGAAAACTTCCCTAAGTCTCCACCAAGACAATGGTATGTTTTCTGCACATTCCCTTCAGTGGTGGAATGTGTCCTAAGATACCAATCAAGAGACGAACAAAAGTTGGTTGCTCAGGGGAGTTCACCATGTAATTCAATAAATGTGGAACAGACTTGTAGTCATTACATATGGTGGTACTTTGAATGGTCTCTTAAAACAGAAAACGAGCCCCAATAATCTCTTTTATGGGGCTAACTCTATTTCCCACCCTCAAGTGTACTTCCTTTCAAAAAAAGGTCACCCGTTCCCAAAGTTTTTTGTGTTCCGCACAAATATTTATATCAGAAATAAAGAACCAGGAAACTGCAGTTATGGAAAAAGTCATTAATACTAAAGAGGGAATTTCACAATATTTTCACTTCCCACCATGATACATGTTTAGTTTTCCTCATTTTGGGTCTTTGTCACATATCACATCCTACATTTGGATCTTGGCGTGTTAAGAGAGATGTTTTCCGCATTTCCCATTGCCATGAAAGTTGGTTTTAATGGTTGATGAGTGCTTTTTAATTTTTTGTCTTGTTGGTTGGATTTTGATCATAAATAGCTTGATGGCAGAGTGTTATATAATGTTGTATTAACCATCCCCCATAATTTTATCAGATTTTTGCTGTAGTTATTTCGGTGCTGGCTTTTCATGTTAATTTTAATGGATTTAAGTTTGTATCATTTAAAAGCTCTATTCCAGATTCTGCTGCTGCTAAGTTTCTGCAAACCTGTCAAAGCAAGAATTTGTGAAGGGGGACTGTATTTCTTTTGTGGGCTTTGGAGATTGATTTTGAAAATGTCAAATAAAAAGTAAATACATTTGTATGAACATCTAAAAACTACACATGTGAATGTACTGCCTAGTCCTAACTAGATCTGGATCCTGCAATCGCAGAGGAGTAACTTTCTACCTGTGATTACTACCATTGATCATGAGAGACTTCTCACATGCCTTACAATTACTCATGTGCGTAAATGTTTGCAGGATTGGGTCCTTGGTTCAAATCAGGAAGTGGCCAGAGCTAAGCAGAAATCATGACAGTTTGTTTTAATTCTAGTGGATTGTTCTCCAGGAGCCTATACTCACATCCCAACCAGAATGTCTGACTTCTGGTCACAGGGCTTTTTGGAAAGAAAACACTAGCAAAATAAACTGCAGGTTCTTATTGGTAGCAGATTTCATGTGTTTATCAATATTATTGTCAGTTTAGGTTAACTGTTGTAATTTGCCTGTCCTGCTGGAGATTTTTAATTTATCGACACAGGCCATGTTGCATCCAGCAGCAGAGAAAAAGTTTATTAATTTTTTGGGTATATTTAGAATAAGACCAGGTTGCTCTTGAAATTACACACAGCTGTCCTAGCAGTGGATAATCTCTCCCATTTTTTGTGTTGTCAAATATTAGAGCTATTGTTTTCAAACAGCTGGTTAGTACAGGATTGTGGTGTCATATACATTAAAATACTGTCATGCATTGTGGCCTGTATCCTGCTGCTTGCTCATCAGGGCACATGTGGCCTGAAAGGCTTCATACAGGAAGCATTAAGTGTATGGAGAACCTGTGCAGGGATGGGGTGAAGGGAATACGTCTGTATACCATGAAGCTGCCACTTTTCTCCACGGTACTTATTCATTGTGGTCCAGTGGGTAACGTGCTGGGCAAGAACTCAGGAGATCTACCTTCTAGTTTCAACCATACTACTAACGTGCTGGATTACCTTAAACAAATGCCTTCTGTTCTCAGTATCCTTGTCTGTAAATTGAAATTACTGATACCTTCATTGTAAAGTGCTTTTAGTCTACATCTGGAAACAGCTAGGTAGTATTTTTCTTATTTTCGGGAAGGGTTATTTTCAAGTCACATTGCAATTCCTTTTTGACCGTACAGGTGTTCAAATAAATGGATTCATTAATTTTTATTTTATTTTATTTTGCAATGGGGAAAATGCATCTTTTTTCCCACGCTCCTTATGCTTACAAACAACTGGCCCCCCTTCTCTTCAAGCCTCACAAACAAAGCTGCCATTGGAGAGCGCCCAAGCGTGGAAAATTTCAGCCCAAAACATGAAAGTTTCCAAAACTTAAGAGCAAACGATAAAGGGATAAGAGTGGAAATCATTATGAATCCTTAATCATTGCAACCCCATTACCATGAGGAAAAAACTGAGGCTAAATTGTAGATCACGCCTCAGTATATTTATGGAAATTTATTTCCCTGTATCATCCAGATCTTGTGAGATTGGCTGGAGCCAATCAGAAACAGAGTTAGAGCCGTCTCAAGCAACATTCTGAACAGTGAGTTGTGGGGCCTGCTGGCCCAGGCCAGGCCCCTCTCTAGAATGGAGAGCGTGCTAGTGCAGTTAAACTAGGACTTGTCGCTTGAGACTGAGAGACAGAGAGATTTGTGCTCCTCTCTGTGACGTGGTCTAGCCAAGATCAAGAACTACCAGTCCCAGAGTTCCTTGTGCACAGGCAGGAGGGAGGGACAGCTGGTGGGAGAGGCAGAACAAAGCACCATAAGACAGTGGGAGCCAGTGTTGCTGCTTTTTCTGGTGGGATTTGCAGGCCCAAAATATATGTGAGTACGTGTCTAATTCACTCACAGTGACACCCCCCCCACACTACCATGTCTGTGGTGGCTATAAATACAAATCAGGCAGCCAGAAAGGTAAGGAATAAAAGAAAGGGAACTAAAAGAAGCTAAAGGACACCAATCTATCCCCCAGTTTTGCAAATCAGACAAGGCCTTTCTGCAGACAGGCAATATACTAACCAGGGAAGCAGATGAACAAAATCAAGATGAAATGATTTCAAGATAGAGACTGTCTGTGGCACTAGCAATTGATGACAAAGAAAAGCTGCCAGAACATGCATCATGTGACTCCAATCTAATAGTCAGGTAATATCCTCATTAGCACCGCCACATTCAGAAGGTTTCCAAGAAGCAGGAGAGAGTCATGCTACACTGTCTGATTCTCGTCTTTTCAAAGATCCAGGCTTGTGGCCTGAAAACAAAACAGGTTCTATCCATCAAAAATTGTTCTATCTGGTGTCCTGACTTTTGAAGCTTGCAACGCCGATGCCAAAAGATGTTGATGGGCATAATTCTCCTGAATTTCTTCTCAATTGTAAGACTGCCAACAAGAGAGAAAAGATACCAAGAGACTGGCTTGTTTGGAGTGCTACGAACCAAGCACTGTATTGTTTTCCACGTTGGCTATTTCCTGAAGGGAGGCTTAAACAATGCAGTATGCTGGCAAAAAATGAAGGGTATTCACCAATTGTGAAAAAATGGCATAAACTATATACTAAACTTCCTGAACATGAAAAGTGCATAGAACATAAAACTTGCTACTGCCAGTGGAAGCAATTACAGCGGTCACTGTCAGGTGGACATGGAGTGGACAGTGAGATTCAAAAATAAATATTAAAAGAAGCTACAAGATGGAAAGAAATATTAGAAAGATTGTTGGATGTTACCTTATTTCTTGCTTCATGAGGTTTAGCGTTCTAAGGAAATAAGAATCTGATAGGTGACCCACACAATGGTAACTTTCTTGGAACTCTTGAGATTATAGCTTTGGGGAGCTAATTCATGATTTTGCAATGAAAAAGGCCAGTAAAATAAAGCTTTAAAGTTAACTGGCCTAATTATAAAATGTTTGCCGTCATATTGGTCCATTAGAATAAAAATCAAGACATTGACGGGATATAACACTTTTATAATGACCAAAAAGTTACAAAATAGTCAGCAAACTTGTAGAACTCTCAGGCTGGGTGCTACAAAAATAGCAAAGGTGGGGGGCATTTTTCAGAAATGAGAATATGTACAGTAATTTCAGAATTCAAACTTTTTTCATGGCTCATGAGGTTGTATGTATGGGATGAGGGATTGTGGTATGCGTGTGGGAGGTGGCCTGTGTTACAAGTTGTTACGGGGCCTGAAAAAATTATGTTTGAGCCCTGGTCTGTTGTTCCTTCTAGAATTGGCATATAGGCTGAGAATTCAGGAATAATGAGAACAAGAGTCCTGTAGCACCTTAAAAACTAACACATTTAATTTCTGCAGGCATCAGCTTTCGTGGGCTGCAACCCACTGCAACTCTCACTGTTTTTGCTATATACAGACTAACACGGCTACCCCTCTGGAATAATAAGGGATCTTTACATCACTCAAACAGTAGTGAAGGGAGGAAGAAGGAGCCCTAACATTTCTACCTCTTTAAGGCATCTTAACAATTGGATATCCTAGGATGAGGATCATTGGATTCAATTTCCCCCTTGGCTACAGACTTCCCGTGTGGTCTTAAACAAGTTATTTAGTCATCCCCTATCTGTAAAATGGGGTCAGTATTTCCTTAGCTGACACAAAAACTATCAGTGTTTGTAAGGTACTTGGACACTATGGTGAGTGAAGGAATGCTTTCTGGTTTAAAATAGCCTTAGGAAATCTGAGAATTCAGCCCATCCTTTCTATGAAGGAGTCTCAGTGGGACTGCTAAAGAGCTTAAAGTTAAGTGTGGGTGTAAGTGTTTTGCTGTATCAGGGCCAGAATGATCCTTGCATGTGCCTTTCATGATAGAGCCCTTACGTCAGGAGAGCTGAAGAGCAAAGGGGAAGCGAGACACTGAATGAAGAAACTGGTCTGTGTAACTGTTAACACGATCGTCTGTTGCTAGCTCACATCCCTAATATTATTTAAGACCCTGCTTGTAAAAGACTGACATCGGGATAGTTTTATCCTAAAATGAACAATTATAAAATGTGTCTGCCTTTTAATGATTAATTAAAAGTACATCAATTTACCGATAATTTACTGTTCCTTAATGTTCACTCCACCCGAATGATAAGAACAAACCTTCCTCATTAACCAGTTGTAAGCCGCAGAATTATAACAATGAAATGAACTATTAATTATTGTTATTCCAGGAGCACCCATATGCCAGAGGAAAATCCGGTGTTGTACAACTATACAGTATATAACGATATAATATATACAAACTATACAATAGTTGTACTGACCCAAAAAGCATAAATGTAAAGAGGTGCAAGGTGGCTCAGAGGGATGAAAAACATAACAGGGAGGGAAGAAGGGGAAAGAAGAGGATGACAGCAGCAGGAACGCAAGGCTGCATATATGTTTAACTGAGGTCCTGACCCTGCAACTCCGTGTGCCTGGACAGGTTGCAACTCCACATGGGCATAACTGTCTGCTCACATGGAAGATGATGTTTGTTTTTAATAAGATGAGTGGATAAGAGACACTAAATAACAGAACGGGGTGGGAAGTGGCTTTTCTGCATGGAAAATTTTGACTTTTTGGCCAAAATATCAAAATTTTGACTTTTTGGCCAAACCCTGAAATATTGTGATTCTGAAGTGCTGCCTCAGTGCCTCATGGGAGAAGTAGTTGGGTGCCTCATGCTCCGTTCTCGTCCATAAGACAGGCTCCCTATCATCGTCAGGGGAAACAATGGCATCATGGAAGTCCCAGGCTGTCATGCATCATGGGAGATGGAATCCAGATGGGGACCCCAGCCCAAAAAGAAAAACGGGGAAATGAAGAAACCGAACTACAACTCCCATGCGGCACCGTGACAGGATATCTTGAAAGCGTTTGATTTCCCGGCATTTGTGTTTTCAATGAAAAATCTAAATTTTCCACAGAGGAAAAGTACTTTTCTGGAAGAAAATGTGTAGCGTGTGGTCTCAAGAAGGGATCTGAAGGACAGGGGAATGGCCATGGCAAGGTGTTCCAGGCATGTGGGGCAGCATTGGAGAAGTTATGAGAATGCTCCTGGGAGAAATGGGTGAAAGAAGCTGCCATCCCCAGGTCATTGCTATAATGATGGGTGGCAATACAAAACCATGACAGAGAACACACCTGAGAGTAGGGAGATGAACTGCTGTGATGCTCAGGGTTCCCAGGCTTTTGAGGTATCTCACCACCCTCTGCCTTTAGCATGAAGGGGTCTTGTCTGTGCCTATTGGGGATCAGCTTCCTGAAACCAACAGCCTCTGGCAGCCCAAGCTCAGCTTTCCCGGCCTCCGCAGGCCTCGCTGTCTCTGGGCAGGTTGTAAGAGGCACACACCAACCCCCAAGTCCTCAAAGCGTTGCCTGCAGCGTTCAGTCCCCTTTCCACTGAACACTCACAGAATTACCAGGCCCGCTGTTCCTAAAGTAACTGCATATACTGGCTTGTAAGATTAAACTTAGGGCCAGCACTTTGCTTAAGACCACAGCACTAAGTTTTATAGTGAAAAGAAGAAGTTTATTATCAGAGAACGGAGATTCAAGTGAAAGTGAATAAAAATATTGGAAACAAATGGTTACGTATAAAACAAAATCATAATACGCTTTCCAGAGACTGCACTTAACTAAAAGGTTAACTTTCTATCTAAAGAAGTGTATCTCATCCACAGTTCTCTTCAGCGTGATCAACCAAGCCTGATTGAGACCACATTTTCATGAAGTAAAACTGCTGTCTTTTTAGTCCACCAGTGAAGGGTGCCCACGTGTCTTCTCTTTCCCCAAATATAGTCAGACAAACCTTTGATGTACACCTCCAGGTGGTGTCCCTTCCCCACTACTGTTGGCTCTTCCTGAGTTAGATTTTTTCCACTATCTCTTTTTTTTTGCATTCAGTTCAGACAGGTGATGGGAAACCCACAGTGAACGAGACAATACTCAATTTACATGCAAACAGGTAGGTAGAGCTATCTCTCTTGTCTGATAGGAAACCTCTTTTTTACCTTTGCCAGTAATTTTGTAACCAATACTTTGAGACAGAGGTTAAGAACATATTTTCAGTGTGTATAAATAACTCCTTATACAGTATCTGTACATACATTTCACAGTGATGTTGATGACCAGTGTGACATCGGCTTTTATTTGAGACCTCGCATGACATTCTTTGGTATATATCAGACCCAAGAGATCCTTTGTATTCCCTTACAAGTTGGCATTAAGAAATGCGTGGGTCACAGCTGGTCACAATGCAGTGAGATTAGAGACTGGATAGGTATATTGTCAGCGGATACTATTGTATTGTGGACCATCTAAGTACCTACATAGATGGTCTAACTTCTTTGCGCTGAAAAGTAAAAAACGACCCAGGACCTAGATATTCCATTCCAGAGTAAACAAACAATGAGATGCAGTAGAATGTGCTTTTTCAGGCCATGAAATTCAGTTCTTCCATGTTTGTGCTATAGCACCATGTGCTTTCTGTAAAGAAAAATAAACCAACTCCAGTCGGCATAAGTGTCTCAACCAGTAAGTGCAAGACCTACTTGGCATTTGATTATTTTGATCATTTCTTCATTGCTGTCAGCAAGCACATTAGCTCAGTGCACATATGTAATGTTGTGCTTCTGCACCATGGCAAGCCAGGACAGTGTACAGATTGCAGAATGCTGATGTCTGATAAGTAGACCTGAGTTTTTTAAGGGTCAAGTAAAGTATCCTGATGATTGATGGGGAAATATAAACCAGTTAAGAAACTTACCTAAAGCTTAGGCCAGATCCTAAGACCCTTCCTCAGATTTTACTCAATATTTACTCACCCCTTATTCAAGCAAACTTCCAGTGGTTTCCTTCCTGAATAATGACCACTAATAGGATTTAGCCCCCTATTAATTATAGCCATCTATCACTAGATATATGTGCAGCTCTTTCTAATGTCCATGGGCCAAATCATGGGCCCACTGAAGTCTCTCAGATTCTATGCTCAGATGCTACAGAGATGAGCACAGCATAAGAACCTATGTAGAACAGAATAGAACGTTAAAACTCCCACTGATGCAATAGGACAAGGCTTTGGCTCATTGGGAACGAAATGACATAACCTTTACTCAGGCAAAGTTTGCACTGTCATCAGTGATAGTTGTGCATGTAGATTTAAGGCCTTGTGGGCCTGATAGTGTTCTCCGAATGTTTCATTGGCTTGGGTGGAGTCATTCCTCTTTTACAGTGCTGTTAAAAAGACCACAGTCAAGCCCAGTACGCAGCATGGTTTTTCTCTTAGTCCAAATTTAGAGTCAAATTCTGCTGTCATAATCACACATGCAGCTACCATCAACCTCAACGGCAGTTGTATGTCCACAGCTGAGAAGCCAAATTTGGCCCTTAGACTGGATTCTAAATAGTCTACCCAGTAAGATCTTTTAATTTTTAACTATTAAAAATATAATCAGGCCAATATCACTCACAGTTTCCCTGGTGTAAATCTCTAGTAACTCCATTGAAATCAGTGAGCTTGCTCTGCATTTATACAGCTGGGACTGAACTCAAAATCTGACCTGTTTCTTTAAAGAGAGCCATGTGATTATGTGAACCAACGAATAGCAATCAAGGGTGAAATCTGAGCCTGTTAAAGTCAATGGCAAAATTCCTATTGGCTTCCGTGGGGCCGGGATTTTACTCCAAGATTTTAAGATACAGATTCTGTGTGTTTGGGTTTGTTTGTTTTTTTAAATGTTGCATGATGTTGCTTTGGATCTTCCATGTACGGTGTAAATCAGAGGCAAATCAGGCCTTTTACACTGGTGTAAATCAGGAATAACTCTGTTGAAGGCAATGGTGGCGGAGAATCAGGGCCAGTCAGAGGAGAGTCAGGTACGATATTTTTAATGCATAAAGAACAGATTGAGGTTTATGCAGATTTGTACTGGTGTGTGAATGGAATTTATGCAAGGTCATACCATAGCTGCCTGTCAAAATTAGATAAAGGCCCAATGCACTGATATGGAAGACACCATTATTTTCCCAGAAGGGTTAAAAACATAGTCAGAGCTGGAATTTAGCTAGGCCTTGATTTTCTCTTTCTTCCCCTTCTGCCCTAAAGCAGTAATGAGCACTATTTCTATTTAGATCTATAACATCAGTAAACTAGCGAACATCCACCTTCCAGCTTCCTTTTTCAGCCACTTCCGCCCACCCACCTCCCTCATTTTTTCCCCTGTATTTAAAAATAGATAAAGGGGAAAGAAAAAAAAAGTGCTTGCCACAGGAGTGAAAACTGTAACAATTAGTAATGACACCACCTAAGCCAATACGCTTAGAATTGTCAAAGTCAGAGGTGAAAAACACCTGTTCAGTTTTTTACCCCATCCCCTCACCTAAACGGAATTGTTCCCTACAATGTATTTTCTAGTATATTGTCCAATCTGCATTTAAATATGTTGGTGCTTCTATCATTCTACTAGATCTGAATATCAGAAAATTCATTCTTAGACTCAGCCTAAATTTTCTTTTTCCCTATAGTCCTATATAGTTCTTACCTTGCCTTGGTGTTTATGAATCTGATCCAAAACCCACTGAAATAAACAGGCGCCTTTCCACTGCCTTCAGGGGGTTTTGGATCAGCTCTATTGCCTCTACAAATTTGTAGCTGGTTATCTTGCCCTCATCTTAATCACCACCTTGCCAAGTTAATTCATTTAGGCCCTGATGCAGAAAAGCACTCAGGCATGTGTTTAAGTTATCCCCACTATGCAAAGCCCTTAAGCACATCTTTAATCCTATTGAAATCACTGGAGCTCTGCTTGGGTGCTCTGGAAGATCTGGCCCTACCACTGTACGTTTGCCATGACTCTCATCTCAAAATGATGATTTTAGGAGGGTTTTTTTCCTAACAATATATGACACCTGTAATCTACAGAGCAAAACGCTTCTGGGAGTTTTTTCCAAGTTTGGCTCAATATATCCTGCTCCCAGTAGTGAGGCGTCGTTGCTTTGCTATAAACATGTAACTGTTGTATTTTTTTGGTCATGAGATGGCCAACAACCAACCTTAAAGCCCATGTAAAGTATGGAGCCAGAAGAGGAAGCGATGCAATCCTGAAGCTAGTCACACTTTCTGGATTGCATGAGGGCACCGTGATCACCTGTGCAATTAGTATCAGAGGTTCTAGTGAGTAAACACACATGCTATTTGGACAGTTCATTGTACAGTAAGAATGGGGTTGTTTGTAAAGTATGCTTGTGCTGTTAAGGTGAAATTCACCCCCTGGCGAATCCTGAAGATCCTGGGCAAGGCCCTTCATGCCACAAAAGTCATAGATATTCTGTATAGGAGTGGGTACATGTGCCCTACATAGACCAAAATAGAGTAAAGTGTAGGAGGAAGGCCAGAAGAGAAGCCACTACACATGTTAAGGCATAGATCCAGTGTCTCCAAGGGACACAGAAGGGCAGCAGCAGATGCTGTAGTCCCTGGACTGAAATAACAGTGCAGTGACCTCCCTGCGAGTTAGCAGTAGCTCATAGCTGCTCGAGCTTTGCTTAGTTCTTCACACAAGAGGAAGTTCACCTGCTGAAAGCTCACACTTTTAGGAGGGAATGTGACAAACTGCCTAATGTGCACCATCCTGGACTGAATTGAATACCCTAGAATTTAATTTTATATTGGATACTCTCATCCACTCAGTATCCCATCGTACTCTGTGGAACTAAACAGTTCAGGTCAGAGAGGTAAATAATGGCAGAAGGAGATAGACGTTCATAGGTATGGGTAAAGGAGAAGAGTATCTCTTCAGCTGAGATTTGAAATGAGCTGGAAAGCTGGCAAGGCAGAGAGCTACTGGGAGGCTGTACAGAAGGATCTGCCATGACCAGATGTGAGGCTGTGTGAGGGAAAAGGGAGGAAGCCAGTGTTAACTAGACCAAGGGCTGTGAGTCTGTCTGCAAAAAGCTTTTATAAACAATAAGTGCCATTTTTAACTGGAGCCTGGAATGAGTGGGGAATCAATAGAGTTGTTGATGGATGGGATTGATGTGTTAGGATTTCCTTAAATAAAATGTAAGAAATCAGGCAGAATTCTAGAGTCTGGTGAGCTTGGGAGTAGGGGAAACCAGAGAGAAGGGAGTTAAAATCAGAGAACCATAGGGTTAGATGAGACCGCAAGGGTCATCTAGTCTAACCCCTTGCCCAGATGCAGAATTTGTTGTGTCTAAACCATCCAAGATAGGTGGCTATCCAGCCTCTTTATGCAATAGTGATGACAAAAGGAGATGTCCATACAGATGAGGACCTCAGTAGGACCCCAATGTCATGGCAGTGATGCAGCCAGGAAAATTTGTGGAAGTGATTTATAGATATAGGAGGAGAGCTCAAAGTCAAGGCTATGGGCAATCGAGACCCAATGGGAGACCTTAGCTTAGGATGGAGACAACAGACATGGACTTGTGTGAAAGAATGCTCCTTTCGCCCATGAGAAATGCATCTGCCTTTCAGTTATTTAGCTGAAGAGAGCAGAGATGAAACCACGAGGTACCTGGTCACAGTGAAAGCAGACAAGGATGAATTACTAAAGGTATCAAATTATAGTATAATTGAGTATCATCAATTCAAAAGCATTCAGTAATACTGGACCAGTTGCTCAGGTCATTCAAGGACACCTGTACAGAGGATGCAGGTTTCCTGGAAGATCTGGGATGAGGGGACAGAATGGAACATGACAGTCCAGTCCCCGGAGATATTCTTGAGGTGCACTTTGTTCTGCCAGTCGGCCTTCAATTTGATCAGCTAGCTGGCCGGCAGCACCTTGAAGTGTCCACTTTGCAAGGGCATTACATAAACTGGGACAAAACGCTGTTTTTCAAAGAAACGACAGGGGCAGGCCCTGAAAACAGGGACATTCCCAGACTAAAACAGGATCTAAAATATGCTCGTGAATTCTAGTTTAGGCTTCTAAATAAGGATATTTTAGTTCTAAAATAGGGATTTCAGCTACTTTGTCTGATAATCTTGGTCCCACTTTTCAGGAATACATGGTCATGCTAAGCATGTCCATGTCTAACTACTGTGACTGATTTGCATGGGAGATCAGGTAATTAGAGGTTCATATTTCTGCCCAGAATTAAGTGTGGTTTCAAAACTCTGTGTGCAAAATGAAGGATGTTTTAAACATCAAGCCCATCTTATTTTTTCCCCTCTTGCATTTTCTTTTTCTTTTGACTGAGAGTGAAAAAAAACACAGACGCCAATGTGGGCAGGAAGTGCTATGAAATTGATGCCACTCTAACTTAGGGTGGTTAGATATTGGTTGAGGCAAAACTCCAGCTGTGTAATTTTTTTTAAAAGTAAACTGAGCAGGAAGTCTGTTAACCAATACCAAAATCTTAGAGTAATACAGGAACCACCAGGCTAACGAACAAGGCAGCAAAGGAGTGAAAGATGCTACAGTTGCATCTCAGTGTAAGATATTTCCCTCATCACTATATGGAATGCAACTTCCATGTAAAAAGCCTTTCATCTACCTTATGAAAAGAAACACTCTTGGGGCAAATTTCATTAGAAGAAAACTAAAATGAGGAGAAATATTTCCATGAAATAAAACAGAAAGAATCCAATGAAAATAGTTGTTTTTAAACAACTAAACCAATGTTGCAGGACTGGGCTAATCCAGGCAGTGAAATTAACTAGAAACAAAAGCAAAACTGACAAGTCATTTTTAATTATGCACAGCTGAGAAAAAGGCAAAATGTAAACAAGCAGCAGAAACAAAGGAAAGTAAACCTGGTGATTGTACATCTTTCTGTTTGAATAGGTAAGGATGTGCTTTTCTTTATTTTGAGTGTATCAGAGGTGGGAGTGTATGGAAGGATGGAAAGAGAAACAGTTATACTCTTGCTTAATAGACAGGGAATTCTGTAAGATTTTAATTGCTGAATATCTTTGTCATTCCCCTCTTGGCATTTCTGGTTTGCCTCTCTCTAGCGTCTGCAGAAGTGCAGAGGATTTAAACCAGCCCATACAAATTACTTTTCTCCAAAGATGCGCTAACTGCTAGAGAAGTTCCCATTGCCTATTAGGGAACAAGGCAAGTAGCCAGCATCTGGGAAAGATTCCCTTCTCAGTGGAATAATCTGTATCTTGCTGGAAGTCCATCTCTCGTGGATGAAGATTATGCCTTCCCTTAACATTTCAGTGTCTCTTTAAGGCTCCCAAACGTGATTAGACGTGTCTCTAGCTGGCCATTGTTCAACTCCTGATATCTCTCTCTCCTTCACCTGTAGTGTGGACGTGAGTGGGCTGAAGCTATGGGTCAGATCTTCAGCTGTAATATAGCCGCCTTTTACATTAACATCATTGGACCTAATTTACACCAGCTGGGGATTTGGCTCAGTATACGTAGAGTGTCTTTTCTTCCTCACACAACAAACAATACGAATGTAATATACAGGCAGTCGCACTAGGTGATCTAATGCACCTTTCTGGCCTAGAACTCTATGACATCACATGAGCTCGATGGTGTCCAGATAACCCTGTATGTTAGCTTTATACAGCAAGCAAGGCCTACCTACGTTCACACACTGCTTCTCTGACAGATATCTAGACCTAGAATGTCACTAGGTGTTCCACAGACTATTCAAAGGGAAATTACCCAACTCCTGTATTCTGCAATGGGCTGCACTGTACCATCCTTGCCACATGGCAGAAGCATTAAGTGCAGTTTCTGGCTCTCAGCTGTATGCAGGCCAGGGGGGTGTTTGGCTGGTGTTCGGTTAGGAATCCCCTAAGTTTGAAAATCACATTTGATTGTAAACTTCTTGGAGGTCTTCACTGTGTAGAGTCTCATTCTGTAACATTTCCATCCATGACAACTGGCTCCTCTCCACTCCCTCTCACTCCTTCTCCACCTCCTGTAAGCCACGAGTTGCCAATTCTATGGCTGGCTGTGGAGAAAAGGGAAATTAAGTAGCTATTTCAAGTCCCTTTCCATCCCTCCTCCCACTGTCCTCGGCAGTCTGAAAAAGGGAATGTCAAACCCAAAATGCTTTCAAATTTCCTCTTTTTAAAAATATTGCTTTTTTGCAATTTGCAACATCAGTCATGGTATACACCCAAAATGAAAATGACATGAGGGAATTGTTTACACATGTCTGCCAATAATTCTTAACACGTTCTCTACTGAATTTCCGGACAAAGAGAGAAAAACTGGCCCTGATTCTGCAAGGACTTGTGCATGTGTTCATCTTTATTCATTGGAAGTAATCCTGTTGAATTCAATTTGGGAGCCTAGAAGTCATGGGACTACTCACGGTGTAAAGCTATGCATGTGTGCAAGTGTCTGCAAGATCAAGGCCTATACTTTCAGCTGGGAAGCATGTCTCTTTGGGGGCTACATTTTGCATCTACAATTTGGCTCCAGGCACCGATCAAAATACCGGTTCCTCTCTCTGTTTGTGGGCAGAGATCAGAAAGCTAAAGGCACAGATATTCAGATTTGTGGCCACCACTAATTTTGAACTGAAGTTTTGCCAGTAAAAGGGAGATAATTTCTGCCATATAAATATGACTGGAAATATATCCTATCCTCTCTTTAAAATGTGAGTTTAGCTACTGAAAAAAAGAGCTGCTTCTCCGATATTGAAATGTTTGAATTCTCTCCTTGGTTAGACCTTGATTCAGCAAAACACTTCAGCACATGCTTAAGCCCCATTGCGGTCAACCATGCTAAGCATGTGGTTACTTGCTTTGCTGAATATGGACCTTAGTTTGTACATTCCACTCTGTTCAGGTTCGTTTGCTTCAGTCCATTAAGTGTATTGCTTCCTAAGATAGTCAAGAAAGAGTTGTCCCACCTATCTTCCCCTGTGCAAGGACTGCACTGGGGCAGAGGTAGGAGATAGATGCCCGGGCACCTGCCTTGAGCAGCAGTGCATATGCTCAGAGACAGAAACGTAGCACTAAGGCAACTTTTACAGCAAAAATGGAGGTGCCACGTGAGTTTCTGCACCCTCAGAGCTAGGTGGCAACCGAGCAGGGTTTTGTAGATCACATTGCTGCCTAAACCTGAGACTTAGATGTCTAAATCCCTTTGTGGATCTGGCCCTTAGTCTCTCTGTGCCTCAATCCCCTTCTATAAAATGGGGATAATAGCACTGCCCTAGTTCACCAGGGTGCGCAGCAGATAAATTGGTTAAAACAGTGAGGTACTCAGATAGCATGTTGGTAGGAGCCACAGAAGTATCTTAGATACATAGTGCTTACTATGAGACCTGAGTTGAAATCCCAGCTCCACCACAGACTTCCTCTGTAATGCTGGGGAAGTCACTGAAGTCCTCTGTGCTTAGTTCCCCATTTGTGAATGGAGACTATTGGGCTTCCCACCTCTGTCTTCCTTGTTTGATTGGGGCGTAAGCTCTTCTGGGGCGGGGACTGCATCTTAATATCGCGACTGAGACTATTAATGCACCTGCCATCTACCATCACTACTGCTGTGCTGCACCAGATCTGCCAGAGGTCCATTCCCATCTGGCTTCAAGTTTTCTGAGTAGTTAATAAAGAAGTGTTTTTAAGTAGGCATTTAGCTACAGAAAATAGGAGGATGTTAGAAGCTGGATATGGAAAAAAGGATTAGATCATCCAGCCCTCCCCTATGCCAGGACTGGGTATGGTACTACATACCCTCTGCTCTCATCAAGTAATCAGATGCCTGCTCTCCCAGATGCTCCTATGGGAACTTCACATATTTCTGCAAGAGCTACTGGGGAAAAAGCTACTGGGGAAACTGCCTCTAGTTTTGTTCCTTGTAAAGAAATGGAATTGAAGGTTAGTGCAGACAACACAAAAGATTTATGCAGATCCTCGGTGAAACCTCCACCAGATACAATCTATTTCCTTCAGCTTCAATGGCCCACACGGCCGTGAGAGATAACCTCTCTCGTTTGCTGATGACTGTGTGATTGCCATGACATTTCAATTTCTCAAACCTCTGGGTGATAGATTGACTTATATAAAGTTCCCTTATCCCCAGTCCAGGGCTCCAGTCCTTTATGACTAATAAATTGTAAGATTCTCTAAAATCTTTTTGATTTTCTATAGAATATAGTGACATGATGTTGAGGTTAGTTACTGCATAGCCAACCAAAGCTACAACAAATGCTGTTTCCCATTGGAACAGAAGGTTTCTGACTCTCCAGTGGAATGCAGACATCATTCTAAGCTCTGATGGCATATCAGGGGTGGGCCCTAGGTCTGGTGTTGATTTCAGCTTTTATCATTCTTCTAAATTGATTTTTTTTAAAACATTGACCTTTGCTTTCAACATGATGGGCCACGTTCATTGATAAAGTCACTACATCACTTTAGTCGAATTACATTAGTGATGAATTTAGTCCAATATTTTTAGCCAAAGTGAAGTTTTTCTAAACATTTGAGAACGTGATTTAGTTACATTTGGGGTATTTCTGTGTCAAGAAGCTATAGACCAGTATTTAGTTTGCTTTGATGATTTTCATGGGCAAGGATTCCCAAAGTGCTGAATTATACTTTTTAGTTGTTCAGTGACTGTAATCCAGTGCTGCTCAGCACATGGTCAGTGGACCACTAATGGTGATCACAGCCCTTCCTGATAGTCCACAGAGTGGATTGTTTTGAGAACCAAGGAGTTGTGAAGTAGGATGTTGGAAAGTGTGTCCTTTAAGGGATCTTTCTCTTGCCTGATAAGCAGCAAATGGAAAAATTGGAAAACTGCTGGTATAAACAAATACAAAGTGGAAATGAACTCCTATTGTGCTGTTTATACATCACACTCATCTCCTCTCTCCAAGTGGGCAGGGTCAAACCCTAAGGAGATGGGTTTCTACTTACTTCATATTTGAACAAGCATGAGCAGAAGATTGCAGATGTTTTGAGTGCCAGCCCCAGGCTGTCTTGAGGCTCCTGTAAGCTTGCTTTCATGCACAGTACTTTGCACAAGCATTTATATTTAAAGCTTGCTGCCAGAATTCCTTGGGTTAGCTTTTTCCCCTCTCAGTTTAGCTAGGCCTCTTATTTCAGGAGTGCAGGAGTCTGAATAGTTGAAGACAAAGAAAGAAGAACAATGCATTTGTTTCTTGTGGTGTGAGACTACAATCAATTTAGATTGGTTTCTCTGCCAGTCAAGGCTAAGTCATTCCTCTTTCTGCTGCCCCATCTTCTTTAATATCATGGCTTTCTTTCCTAAGAAGTAACTCTGGAGGTGTTTGTTACTTACCGGGATCTTGGTACTGCTCCATATCTGTTCCCATCCTGTTTGTTGCCATGCAAACCTATCCAAATCTGAGCTGATAATGGGGATGGCTTCACCAGTTTGTCTCAATGACCTATCTTTCTAATGCTGAAGTATCTTCAACCCGCGGAAGCTAACTCCAGAGATTTATCACTTAAGCCCTGAGAAGAGATGAATGATGCTAATTCCCTGTATCCTGCAGTACAGAAGCTAAATGATGATATTTCAAATGCTCCAGCCTGTGATTTACCCTCCCCAGCAATTCCTGTGAAATCTACAAATCACAGATGCTTCAGAAAATACTTTCTCCCACTTGAGTGCAACATGTCACACTGAGATCTTTTAGCGAAGCATGTGGATAGTCTTTCGAAAAGACCCTAGAAGCTTTAATATTTTCACCTGGCACAGTCTGGCCATGATCTGTGTACTGTCTAGGGCCTTACGAGGGGCTCATGGAGCATTTTTTCTCCTAGACATAAGGCCCCTCTCAAGATACCCGAAAGCTTTCCCCTTTATTTGACGTAGCACCTAAGTGCCTGCATGATTCCTCATAGAGTTCAATCTCAGGGATTGAGCCTCATCCAGATTAGCTACTCAAGCTATAGATCACAGGGTACGTTCACTACATTTGAGAGTAGAATTATCATGATAAAGTCAAGCTGGTAGATCGTCTCTATGTTCGGGACACTTGTTTGGGAAACCCTTTGACGAACCCATAAGATCTAGCATAGAATAAACACGCCCCGCTGCCTGTGCAAGAAAAGAGCAGATGCCCCACTCTTCAAAGGTGCTGAGCTCTGAGTCTTCAGAACCTTTGAAAAATCAGGCCAGAAGTGCTTGCCCCAAATCTTGTTTCAATCCCAATCCTAATTTTAGATCTTTATCTTCATTTTCCAAACCAGGGAGAAGAGGGGCTTACCATACGTAGAAGGCAAGAGGATCTGCCAGAGGCTAGGGTTGTGAGGCACGGTCATGCATGCACAGAGACTCCTTCTGACTCTTACAGTCACCCAATACTTCTGCACACCGTGGGGGGATGGAATCTCCTCTCAACAGACTGCCTGGTAAGACGGTAGCCATTCTGGCAAGTGACTGCGACAGTTTTGCTCCAACTTCCCACGTGACCCTGTATCATTCAGTCTCCTTTCTCCCATCTCCTAAAACAGAGAGTCAGAGTTTTAAACGCAGCCCGCCACGCCAGCACTGACAGTGGTTCTTTCAGATGAGAGACGACAATGACATTGCTCCATGTTTTCCACAGACGCAGTGAAAAGGAAAACGCATCTAGTTAGAGACTAACCTTGTCTATCAGTAAAATTCCATTTACAGGTAAGAAAAATGTCACTATTTACCCTATTCCCTTCATGACATTTGAGGTCAGCTGCGTTGTTTTTGCTGTGGGTCCACAGGGGCACTGGGAGGTCTCAGCTGTAAATTCTGGCCTGTGGGATTTATTTCCACTCACAGGCCGTGAAAGCCCAGGTTTGGCCTTCCGAGTACAGTGGAAGGTGAATCCTTTTAACCAGCCTGATGATTGATGCTGCAACCAAGCAGTTCAAAAGACAGCAAGAGGTTACTGGCAGGGTTTGCCGTTTGTCGACAGTGTGTATGTGTTAATTCTATTTATTTTAGAGCTCTGTACTGCTTCCCCTACCAGACTATCTGCATTTTCTATGCAAAATAGATTAGCAATACCAATGCCTCTAGTGAACCTCATATAGGCTCTGTCTTTTCTCACTTCTCGTCATATAAAACGTTCTGCTTGGAGCGGGTGTTTGTGTGTATAAGTGAGATGTGGTGTTTGTTATTGTGAACATTGTTCTGTTTAGGGTGGAAAACCTTTATAACGTAGAAAGGTTTTTTAGTGTTTTCTAGAATTGGTCAGACCTGGATTCAGCTAACCTCTTCTGAAAGTCCATTCCACAGACAGATACTCCTTAACTGTGAATGCGTTGCCTCCAGCTCTCACACACTTGGTTCTGGGCTTTGTGGTCTTCATTGTCCCGGAGAAGCACAATGGTTTAGGCGTTTCAGAGATGGAAATGCACTCTCTTACATTGTTGGGACCTGAGCCATTAACATCTGACAACTAGAAGTAAGATTTTAAACTGGCAGCTGAAGTGGACTCAGAGACATTGGAGGGCCCTGACCAGAGTCTTGAGCTTTTAAACTTTGTACAAAACTTAAATATTACCATGATGGGCACCCAGTCATTGGTGGGATGAGTCTCATCACTGGAATATTGCTATATATGGTGTGTAGCTTGTTCAGGAATGACATGCAGGGGAAAAGGGGAGTTGGGGGTGGCTTGCACATCAAGAATATATTCCTTTTTTCTGCGGTCCAGAAGGAGATGAGAGAGGCAGACCAGTTGAAAGTCTCAAGGTGAATATAAAAAGGGGAAAAACCAGGGGCGATGTGATGGTAGGGGTCTATTCCAGACCACCAATTCTGGAAGAGGAGGTAGACGAGGCCTTTCTAAAACAAATAACAGAAATATCCGAAACAGAAGACGTGGTAGTAATGAGGGAATTAACATCACAGGTATCTGTTGGAAAAGTCATGCAGCAGAACACAAAATATCCAATAAGTTCTTGGGATGTATTAGGGGCAACTTTTCATTTCAGAAAGGTGGAGAAAGTAACCTGGGAAGGCAGCCATTTTAGATTTGAGTCTGACTAACAAGGAGGAATTGGTTGGCAAATCTGAAGGGTGAAGGCACTTTGGGTCACAGTGATCATGAAATGATAGATTTCATGATTCTAAGGAAAGGAAGGCATGAGAGTAGCAGAAAAAGGACAATGAATTACGAAAGAGCAGACTTTAACAAACTTAGAGAACTGGAAGATAAGGTCCCAGGGGGAGAACATTAAAAAAAAAAGTTGTTCAGGAGAGTTGTCAGTATTTCAAGGAGACAATATTAAAGGTGCAAAAACAAATGATCCCAATGCGAAGAAAAGATATAAAGAATAGTAAGAGGTCAATAAGGCTCCTTCAGAAGCTCTTTAATGACCTGAAAATCAAATAGGAATCCTACAGAAAGTGAAAATATGGATGAATTGCTAAGGAGGAGTACAAAAGAATGACACAGGCATGGAGGGACAAAATCAAAAAGGTTCAGGCATGAAATGTGTTACACCCAGCAAGGGACACATAAGGCACCAAGAAGAGGTTCTATAAATACATTAGAAGCAAGAGAAAAGACAAAAAAAAAGTGTAGGTTTTCTACTTAGTGTTGAAGGAGAACTAATAACATATGGCTTTAAGAAGGCTGAGGTGTTTAGAGCCTATTTTGCTTCAGTCTTCACTAAAAAGATTCATTGTGACCAGACACTTAACACAAACAATATTAACAACAGGGAGGGAATGGAAGCCAAAATAAGAAAAGAATAGGTTAAAGAATATTCAGATAAGTTAGATGTGTTCAAGTAGGCAGGGCCTGATGACATTTATCCTAGGATACTTAAGGAACTATCTGAAGCAATCTCAGAATCGTTAATGATTATCTTTGAGAACTCCTGGAGGACTGGTGAGGTCCCAGAGGACTGGAGCAAGGCAAACATAGTACCTATCTTAAAAAAGAGGAACAAAGAGGACTCAGTGAACTATAGGCCTGTTAGTCTAACTTCAGCACCTGAAAAGATATCGGAACAAATGATTAAACAATCAGTTTGTAAGCATCTAGAGGATAATAGGGTTTTAAGGAATAACCAAAATGGATGTGTCAAGAACAAATCATGCCAAACCAACCTTTAATTTCCTTCTTTGTTGGGGTTACTAGCCTAGTGGATACAGAGAAGCAGTAGTTGTGATATATAGTAGCTTTTGACATAGTCCCACATGAAATTTTCATCAGCAAACTAGGAAAGTCTGGTCTCAATGAAATTACTATAAGGTGGTTGCACAACTGTTGCAAGACCATATTCAAAGATTAGTTATCCATGGCTTACCTGACAAACCGAGAGGTTGTCATTTAGTGGAATTCCACAGGGGTCTGTCTTGGGTTTGGCAATTTTTGACATTTTCATTAATTACTTGGATAACTGAAGTGAGAGTGTGCTTATAAAATTTGTGGATGGCACCAAGCTGGGAGGGATTGCGAGCACTTTGAAGGACATGATTAGAATTCAAAAGGACCTTGACAAATTGGAGAATTGGTCTGAAATCAACAACACAGAATTCAGTAAAGACAAGTGCAAAGTACTACACGTAGGGAGGAAAAATCAGACGCCCAGCTACAAAAGGGGAATAACTGGCTAGGCATTAGTACCGCTGAAAAGGATCCAGGGGCTGTAGTGGATCAGAAATTCAATATGAGTCAACAGTATGATGCAGTGGCAGAAAAAGCTAATATCATTCTTCGATGTATTAACAGGAGTGTTATATGTAAGACATGGGAAGCATTTGTCCCACTCTACTCAGCGCTCGTGAGGCCTCAGCTTTAATAGTGTGTCCAGTTCTGGGCAGCGCATGTTATGAAAGCTGTGGACAAATTGGAGAGAATCCAGAGAAGAGCAACAAAAATTATAAAAAATTAGAAAACCAGACCTATAAGGAAAGGTTAAAAAACCATGCATGTTTAGTCTTTAGAAAAGAAGAGCAAGGGAGGGACTTGAGAACAGTCTTCAAATATGTTAAGGGCTGTTATAAAGAGGACGGTGACCAATTGTTCTCCATGTCCACTGAAGTTAGTAATGGGCTTAATCTGCAGCAAGGGAGATTTAGGTTAGATATGAGGAAAATCTTTCAAGCTATGGGGATAATTAAGCACCGGAATAGGTTTCCAAGGGAGGTTGTGGAATCCCCATCACTGGAGGAATTTTAAAAACAAGTTAGACAAACACCTGTCAGAAATGGTCTAGGTTTGCTTGGTCCTGCCTTAATGCAGGGGATGGATTAGATGACCTCTCAAGGTTCCTTCCAGCCCTACCTTTCTAGAAATCTATCATTCTATAAGGGTTCTCTTCCCTGGCCTTCCCAAAAGAACTGGATCCAATGAACAGAATTTTCCCTTAAAAGGGTTGCCAATAAACAAGGGTCCCAGTGATCTGGATGCCTGGCATTATTTCCACATTGCATATAAATAGTGCTTAAATTTTTCACAGCGTCATGTTTAATTTGCAGCCTTCCAACAGACTGGCATTCCCAGAGCTCAGTGTTTCCCCCCAACGTTCTATTTCATGAGCTTAGAACAGCACCTCAACTACCGGAGAGGTTGTCCTGTGAACATGCCTTGGTCTCACCGTTGCTGTAGTTCCGCTGTCTGATTAGTCTGATTACGTGTTGGAAGGTGTTGAGTCAGTGGTTACTCTGAAACCAGCTGAGGGCATTTCCAGTGAATGCCTTATGACCTTAAGTCACACATTGAAATTAACAAGTCAAGTTACATTACGTGCATCGCCTCATGGCAGTCTTGTGATAGGTCCAGCATCTTGCTAGGCAGAAGAGGAAATCACAGAGTCCCTGTTTGGGTGGAAAACTAGCTTCTAGTTTCCCCCTCAGCTACCAGTGATAAGACACTAGTTAAAAGAAAGGGAAATTTTAGACTCTGCCAAATATCATTTCTCTTTTCCTCAACACAGGATTTGTCATGTCACCCTTTCTTCGGATTGGCTTATCAAACTATGACAGTGGCCCCTACCTGCCATCACAAGGGGAGGTGATTAATCCTTACTGTGCTGTGATGGTCAAAGAAGCAGAGGAATCAGGTAAGCCTATACATGCCAAGACATACGTGTTATGTGGCTGTTACAGATGTATGCCTTTCTGTATTGCTACTTGTGTGTCAAGCATGTGCTGAAATCCTTATAAGCATTGGTAACCTCTTTTAATAATAAAAGGTTTTTAAAAAGATAGTATTCTGTAGAATAATTCCTCCGTGAGACACTGCTTTGCTGGCCTCACTGGGGCCTCCAAAACCATAGAGTTTTAAAATGAAGCCTAGAAAAGCCCTCAACTTTAGTGTGGGCTAATGAGTGCTGACACTACAAATCCCAGCATGCATTGCTCCAGAGTAAGCTGAGCCGAGCGACATTGTCTCATTTTATTCACAATATGTGTGAGTTGCCAGTAGGGCCCTCTGGTTGTCTCTGATATACACCGGTATAACTGAAAACATTCATTCTATTTTTAGAGATACAGCTAGGTGCAGCCATTTCTCTGTTTGCAGCATCCTGGGAAATATCTCTCAAACAGGCAGAATCATTCAGAACTGAAGTAACTTTTCAGCGTAACCACTGCCCTGTATAAGATGTACTTTTGAGGTGGTTTACACTTAGATATGAAGTGAAAACACTAGAGTAGCTTGTTTTCAAGCTCCAAATGTATGCATTGCCACAGTTTTAATACTGGAATGACTTATGTACAGAACTGCAAACATTTTCACATGTGTCTTTAAGCATGAGAACAGTCCCAATGAGAGTACTCACATTTGTAGAGTTATTCGTGTCCATAAGTATTTGCAGAATCGGGTCATAATTATGGCTGAATTGCTTATATTTACTGTTGTGTTTGACCATTATTTATTTTAATCATTAGACCAATTACTGACCACTGTCTACCACGCAGACTCATATTGTCTCATTGTTTCCTTGTACTCCCTCGTCTGCCTTTATCCATTTCATGGCTCTTGCCTTATACTTAGATTTCTATTTCTTTGGGGTAGGGACCATCTCTTTTGTGTTGCATTTGTACCGGACCTAGCACACTTGGATCCTGATCCATGACACGGCTTTGAGATGCTACAGTAATACAAATAATTAATAATAATTCATGTTAGAAATAACCAAACAGGTTGTCCCAGGGATGGATTGGGGAGATAGAACCTTTATTGCCTGCTTGTTCCACCTTAACGCCTCGAGTGGGCAACGAGGGGTTACTCGACAATTCTTTTATCCATAAGAGTATGTAAATGTATCCATTTCCAGCAAGTCCCCATAAACCCTTATTTGGTTACACTGACACCTATAAAATGAATATTAACAACTACCTAACAAATATAATTATACCCGCCCTTGTTTGTTGTCTACAAGATTACCATACAGAGGTCAGGCACATTGCCTTAAAACTTATAAATTTTACATTAACATTTTTTGAAGTAAAGGTATGCCAGATGGCAAAGAAAGATAATTATTTCTGCCCACCAAATGCCTTGTGCAGGAGTGGTGATAGACTTATCCCCTGTGCAGATGGCCAGGAAGGGAGGAAAAGAAGAGAGATAACAGACTCTAACTAGAATTCACACCAATTAGCAGAAACAAGGTTTGCCCGTGCCATGACCCCATTCCCTGTAACTTAGGCCTGACCACTTGTCCACCTTTTAATTCTTTACTCTCCTACAAGTCAGATGGCTGTGTTAGAAATCAACCTATCTGAGTAGTCTTTTTATATCACAGTCCCTGCAGAGTGTTGCAACAGTTAGTAAAAGAAGATTTTTATACCTTTAAAACAATTTATTCAACAGATGACTGTTTCTTTTAAGAAAATGTGGACTATGTTTGTTTACATAATATTAAAATTGCCCCTTTTGAAATCTATTTTAAATGATTTTGGAAAATGTAGGGCTATCAATCAATTTAGGGGGAAAACACTGAATGCCACCAAATCCTTAGGATCTTGAAACTTACAGTATTGATTGAAAACGATACTTCCAATTTCAGCTTTATTCATAGCCAGGGTGTTTGCTTTAGTGAAGCCTTTAAAGGAGCCACTACTCCAGCTGGAGCCTCTGTGAATTCAGAAGGGAATAAAATAAGTTTGGGGAAACTTGGTTTATTCCATTAGAGAAGACTCTGAATGTAAGAAAAGTTATGTCTCTCATTTAACAAATTATTGTTCATTAAGTACCAACACTTTTCTCAGCTCTGTGCTGGATGCAAATAATGACAGACTTTGACATAGGGACCAGTTGGTGCCAACTGGCAGAGGGGTGCACAGGGCTTTCCACGGAACCCCTGTGTCAGACATGTGCATAATTGTTCACCAAAGAGTGGCATGTGAAGTCTTGACTAAGAGCCGGTATGCCTCTGGTCGTCATGATCATTGCAAAATGCATACACAGACAATACTGAAGAAGATATGGATCTCTACTGAAAATTATGCTCTGAAGATCTGGGAGTTAAGGCAGGTCACCAGGGGGTGACAAACTTTGGACATGTTCCATTCAGGCAGGCAGTAACAGACGCTCATCTCTGGGTCTGGACATATGTGTGTTGTATGTCTTAAAATGGATGCTTATTTGCACACAAGCCAGACACAAGTGGAAAGATTGTGAAATCCATAAGGAAGAAAAATCTACAGGAAAAAAACAACAACAGGGTGTATCCTGTTTCTGACTAAAGACAAAGGGCTGCTAGGGTATATTTAGGGATACAAGAAAGCACACAGGATTGTTCACAGAGAAGGAGAGCTAACAGCATGTTGTTGTTTGGAAGTGGAGTCCCAGATTGCCCGGCTGGCAAACGATGGGAGGACTTGGACATTGCTCTACAGGGCATGAGTGTATCTTGTTAACTAAGTCTAGGTTCTAGAATGCATGTTGTGATTTGACTTTTATGTAACCATCTGTTTCCAGTACTGCTGGTACTTGACTCTCTGTGCTCTGGTAAATAAACTTACACTTAATTTCACTATAAATGTATCGAAGTGCTGTGTGTTAAACGGCGCAATGATCTGAGGTGGAACTATTCCTTTGGATGCAGCAGATCTGTGAGCACTGAGAGTGTCCGATGGAACGGGGCTGGGCACTGCAGGGGAGTGTTCAGACAGCTCAAGGACTGGAGTGAACCCAGGGCCATATTTAGGGGCAGATGACCCAGGCGACTGCCTGGGGTGCTGGGCTTGTGGGGCGATGGGCTTAGGGGGCTGTTTTTGTTGTTAGCAACAAAGGGAAAATAGAATGTTTGAAGTAAAATGTTTCAGGTATCCCGTATGTGGATTCATTTTTCACTAACCTCCTAGAATGTCCTGGACCTCTGTAGAATCTTGTAGAACCTTCCAGAATTATCTGAGAATGACATTTTCCTCGAACCTCTAGAATGTGGCGAGCTAGGCCTTCATGGGTAGATAAGGAGCAGGGTGTCGGCAGTCAGTCCGTGAGATATAAGAACAAAGGGAAGTGAAATGAGAAAGCCCAGCTGCGATATCGTGAGCCTTGTTTTGTTGTGTAATTGTGAAATGTGTTTTAAGACTTGAAGAGGGGTGGGGAGGTGCTGAAGACGTTCCTCACCTGGGATGCCATTTGCTCGAGGGCTGCCTGAGTGGGCCTTTCACTAGCCGCCTAGAGGGGCGTGCTTGTGTTGCCTATGGTATGGCCAGTGCGGTTAGGGAGCTGACCCTAGCAGGCACATGCTAAGAGCAGGTGGTAGCAGGTGCCTCACAATCATGGGTACCCAGGGAAGTGCTACAGACACCCTGCCCAGAAGAGCTTGCAATCTAAATATAGGCACAGAAAAGGCAAAATGCACTGGGCAACACAATGGAAGGTGTTTATTTAATGGAGTTAGGCACCAAGGCCCAGATCCATAGAGGTATTTAGGCAACTAACCCCCACTGATTTCAATGGGAGTTAGGCTCCTAAATATCTTTGAGAAGCTGAACTCCAATTCCCAACGCATTTCGGTGGGATTTAAGCATATTACTCCCTGAGGCCCATTTGAAAATTTCAATCTATATATTTCCTATACAACCTCTCTTCCAAAATTCTAGGGCATCTCCTATTTGATTAGCGTCTCTGAACCTTGCAGAAGATCTGGGTCATTAGGAGAGAGATGAAGAAGGAGAAGACAGTGGGGGTCTGTGACCTAGCAGCATGGAAGAATGAATGAAGCCAGGAGTGGGAGAAGGGAATAAAGGGGCATCGAGGATAGATAGCATAATTGGCAGAGCAAAAGAGGCAAGAGAAGACATGATGAGACAAGATCAGAGATTTAGGCAGGAGTGAATTTGTGCAGGCCCTTCAAGCATGTACATGTTGGATAGGAAACTGAAAAGATCCCTTTTTGAAAAGCCTGTCTCCTGGTTCTCAGCTGGAAATGCTTTTAAAAGAGGGACTAAAAACCTATCAAAAGGAGGAGCAAATGCTCCAAGACACCCTTGTCTCTCCCTGGCATCGCATCTAAGAAGACAAAGGAAAACAGCCAGTGGACTTTGAGGAAGCAGTCCTGACCTGAAGAGTTTGGTCAGGGAGACTGCAAGAAGCATGTGGTGAGAACTTTTGCTTGAATCTAATATGGCTTGTTAAGCTAGGCATTAAAAAGCATTTTATCTTTATTTTGCTTGGAACCATTTCTCACTCTTACGCCTCATTACTTGTGCTCACTAAAAATCTATCTCCATGTAGTTAATAAACTTGTTTTAATGTTTTATCTAATCTAGTGTGTTTAAGTTAAAGTGTCTGGGTAACTCTGTGGAAAGTAATAAGCTGTTGTGTTAAAGGAATATTGGATTTACTATATTTGGACTGTCCAGGAGAGGGCTGGGCAGTTCAAGACATACAGTTCTGGGAGAAAATCCGGGACTGGGTGTGTGTTGAGATCACCCTGCAGCATAAACAAGGCTGGTGATGGCCAGGATGTGACTGGCAGGTTGCAGTTACACAAACACATCTGGGCGTGACCCGCAACTGGTGGCTGTTTGTGAGCCATCCAGGTTGGAGGCTACAGCAGCAAAGCATTGCAAGGCATCCTACATTATAGGGCAAGGGTGACACAGTCCCCACGGGTCTGAATTTCACCCTAGTATGTCACAGAGCCTCATCCCAGATATGCATCTGTCTGATCCAAAACTCATTAAAACTCCCATTGATTTCAATGGACTTTAGGTCAGGTCCTCTGTGTTGGAGCGATTTTGGTAGGAGATTCTGCTCAATACTTTGCAATGTGCATTGGTGTCATCTTTCATGGCTGTGTCTGTCAAAAGCTGTTTTTTCTGCACTTCGTCATTTTAGGCAAGGCTTTGGGGCTGTTTGTTTTAAACAAAGGAATCACAGAGTTTACTCAAAGGTCATGCCTATGTGGCCATTCTTAAATATAAAAGTCAAGTGGTTGGAAGTGCTCTTGCAGCCCTCTAGAGAAGAGAAACCTTTTCAGCTCTCCTAGGTGCCTTTGGTGTATAAAAAAAACTGCCCTTTACAAGCTGCTCTGGACCGAATGTGCCTCCTGGATCCATGCCCTTTTAACTCCCTGTCTTGATGACATTTGCCTCATGAGAGATTCTGCACTGTGTTTGAACTCAGTATGCAGGCCTACTGATCAAGAGACACTGTCAGCCAAGGCGAAAGCTTTGCACTACAGGAAAGACAGATGTTGTTTCATCTTCCAGGAGCATGGGGCTAAATTAATCCCTGATATAACTCTATTGACTTGAGTGAAGTTACATCAGAAAGAATTTTACCTTATGCACTGGCCAATTCATTCCCATCCCAGTGTTTGTTTATTTTAGCCATATATTTTTCGGGGCACTAAAAACTGAGATATTTATTTTACAAATGATGGTGTCTCTTGGATAAATTGATTTCTCTTTGTCTGGCGGCTACATAGCTGATACAGTGAGGAAGTGATGGCTCTTCCTGTTAATATTTTTGTTCTCAGTGACATCTGGACATACGTTGCGCTCGGCTGCTTTTCTTTTTGTGCAACTTTTTATCAAAAGATATTGAATGCATATTTATGAGCTTTGTGTCTTAAAGCAAGCCTCTTCTGTTTGACTTACAGGACCATAGTCATCCCTTGTGAAACTCCATTGAAGCCAGTGGAATTACACCAGGGATGAATTAGGCCCACAGACAATTATCTAAGTATATTAACTGCAAAAAATCTACACACATGCAGTGTTCAAGTGCAGGTAAAATGTGAGCAACCACACACTTACTGAATGTTTGAGGCTTGTTATTAGTAGAGATGGGCCCAATCTAGATCCAAATTCCCTTGATCTTTGGGAAAGTCCATATAGAGAGCTAAACTTTGGGCTCAATAGTACAGTTTCTATTCATATTGGGAGACACTTCCCAATTCAGTTGAGGAGATGCTGTGTTGTTTGTTTGGTGATACAGATTCTTTTTGCAGAAGCTGTGGTAAACAGCAAGAGCATTTGTTCTCTGCCTTTATTTCTCTTAAGAACGTGGTACAAAATTTCTCCAGGGAACAACACATCATAGTTTGGGCTGAGATTTCAGAAAGCGGGGTTTGCCAACATGTCATTTGTGACCAACTCTGTTCAAGGACTAGTGCATATAGTGTAAATAATTCAGTGCGAGTAAAGGGTTCACAATCTGGTCCTTTACCATATAAAACTCCACCATATACGGGAGCTGGGACTGGATCCCTGATCCTTCCTTCAAGACTGTATATTTCTTTTCCCAGCCCTTGTCTCTACTTCCTTATTGAAGGCAGAGCTGAGGGTCACTACTGTGGTGCTATGCAAGCAGGACAGACCAAAGGACCTGAGGGGCAGCATCCTAGTAGAGGTCACTACTGTGGTGCTATGCAAGCAGGACAGACCAAAGGACCTGAGGGGCAGCATCCTAGTAGAGGTCACATTGGGATGCAGCACCAGATACAGAAAGAGACATCTCTACTCTGCCTTTTTCTCTAATGGTCCAGCTGCTGGAAGGGAAGGGAGGGTGTGGACTCCTAAAGGTGAGTGAGGAAATCTCCCATTACTGCTGGGTGGGAGATGTGGAAAGGAGCAGTAAAGGCAGCTTTCTGTTGTCACTGGGTGAGACAGACAGAGAATGGAGACAAAAAGCTGTCCATATACTCTCCATTCTCTGTTCCCTCCCCTCTGATTCTTGCTCCTCCCTCCCAGCAGCAGTGGGTGGCAGACGGCTGGTTCTCCCTCAGTCCCCAATCAGCCGTAAGTTTTTGTCTCTTTCTTTTGCCTCTGCCCACTCTGGACCCTTAGAGAAAATGCAGGAAGGGGAGATTTCTTTTACCTCGTATAATACAGCATGGGCTTCTTTAAAATGCTGCTCCTCCAAGGCCTGGTCTGTACACAGAACTTGCAGTGGTTTACCTTAAATCAGTTTGCAGACTGACTTAATTAAACTGATGCTGGTTTGTGTGAAGACTCACATAATTCCGTTTAAGAGTGGTTCGCTTCAGATCAATCCATTGTTTTAAAAGTGAACTCCTCTTAAACCAAACTAAGAGTATCTAAACAGAAACTCATACCAGTGTCACTAAACTGGTTTATAAAAACATCTTTAGCGGAACTGGTTCAAGTGTGTGAACATGCGCACAAATGTTTAAAGATGATGAAGATGGAGGAAGATAATAATAGTACTAATAATAATTAATATATGGTGCTTTTCTACAGCACTTTACAAAGGCGGTCAGTACCATTATCCCCCTTTCACAGATGGGGAAACTGAGGCACAAAGTGATGAAGTGACTTACCCAAGATCATCCATCAGGCCAATGGTTAACCTGGGAACAGAACCCAGTTCTCCTAAATCATAGTGCAGTGCTATGGTTTTTATTGCTTCTGTGGGATGTAGAAAGAAGTCCTGAAAATATTTTTATTAATATTTGTAAAGCATCTGTAGATTGTCTGAAGTAAGATGCTATATAAGGGTAAAGCATTAATGTTGTTATGGTGGGAGTTACCAGATGGCACCATTATACATAGCATGTAAGCAGTGGACAGTCTTTGAAGAAATGCTGTATTGTTTTTAGTTTTGTGATGTAGCTTTTAAGGGACGCTGTTGCATGCAGCAAGAGAGTTTGTTCTCTGGCTTTATGTCTCTAACTCAAATTAATTCTTGGTGCAGAGTTGCTTTCTGGAAACCAGGCATTGCTTTTTGGGTGGAGATTTTGGAAAATGGGGTTTTCCATGGATGCTGTTTGTGCCCACCTCTGTTCAAGGATTTGTGTATAACGTAAAGAAGCCAGTTACATTAAGCATACCATGGTGCTCTGCGCCATTGGTTTCTCCTTCAATGGGAAACCAACTAGAAAGTCCTGACATCTCCTAATGCTCGGCAGAAGAGCGATCTTATTATCATCCCACAATGTGCTCTATAGTTCAATTTCCTTATTACATTAAATTAACTTTTTATAAGTGGAAAAGTTAAGGTTGGTTATTTTTTAAACAGAGCTCACATTGAGTAAAGAGTCCAGGTTCTTTGCATGGTTCATAAACTGACAGTATGATACTAAAAAAGACAAGTGAGGTTCTTTTCATTTGTAGGGTCACAATAGGGGTCACAATGGGGGTAAAGAGATCATTCTTTCTTCATGATGACTTGTCCCAGCTGCTCCAGGTCCATGTGGGTTTGGGCGCATGAACTGAAAACAGCCTGTCTCCTGTGTGTTCACATACCCTTCTCCTGGCTTCCTGGAGGAGGAAACTGTCTGATTCAAATGCAGAGAGGGCAAAAGCTGGATGTGGGGAAAGGAATAGATTGAGACAAACAGTCTGTCGAGACTGGGGGGAGGGAATATGACTGGAATTGGCTGGACAGTCTTGTGGTAGGCCTCAAAGATACTTCACATCCTCTTAAGATGAGTCTCCTATGTCACATTATGCTGCTTTTCTTCAGTGTTTCTGGCTTGGGTGCAGTAATTGTGAGGGAAAAGAGTCATTATTATCTGACAGAAGTCGCTTATGTTCTCTGATTCTAGTCTCATTTTCTCCACAGAAATGATCTAGCCACCAGTGTGTGTGTTTGGGTTCAGATTGAATAGCCATGGAATTGCTTTACTTGTTTGGGTTTCCTTATGGAAGACAGACTTTTAGAGGCAGGACTGGTGGAAAAATAATTTTGACTTAGACAAAATTAAGGCCTGATTCTTAATGGCTTTACTTCTGTTTTACACCAGCATAATTCCATTGATTTTTAATGCGCCTGATTCTTATTTACACTAAATCACTTTACAACAGTGTGGCAGAATAAAGGGGCCTTAAAGTGGGCACCAGTTACATTTACAAATATTTCCGAGGCCCCTTCTCGCTGCCAGAGTATTGCATAATAGCCTTGACATAAAAGAGAATCAGGCCCACTGTGTCGCATCCTCTCAGATAGACATCCAAATAAGTCTAAATATCTTTCTGTTAACAGAGAATGGCCAGGTGTACGTCCAAAAGAAGCCCACCATGTACCCACCTTGGAACAGCACATTTGATGCCCATATCAACAAGGGTAGGGTCATGCACATTGTTGTGAAGGACAAAAGCGCAGAAATGGTTTCAGAAACTACTGTAGAACTCAACGTACTGGCCGAGAGGTGCAAGAAGACCAATGGGAAAACAGAAATATGGGTAAGCGCTTGGGGTTCTTATCCCCACTTACAGCTTGTTCGAGATCACTGTTGTGGAATAAAGGAAGGCACAGTGTGCACACCAGATTACAGATGTAACTGATATGACCAGAAAATTGTCTCCAGTCCAAGGAACAAAGCTTGAGTCATCTTGGGTATTACTTGATGGAAAGAAGTCCACGAACATCAAAAAGATCAACATAATGCTTTCATATTAACTGTCGCTGCTATATTAAAACACGTATCTTATATTAAAAAAGATTCTGGTTCAAATGAGTCATGCAGATGTAATAGCTTTGCTTAGATAATCCTTTGGGGTCAGACAGTAATGAGTGACTACATGTGAATTATTTTATGTGCCCTAGAGAAATGCTTTAATATGTAATCTCTCTAATATCAGTGGACCAATTCACTCCGCATTATTTCAGGGTTATACCAATGAAACCCCATTAAAAATCTGTGGTGTAAATCTGAAATCAAGCAGTGATGGCAGAAGCTTTAAATATTAATGACATGTCATGATAATCCCAGCAGGCAGGTTGTAGGTAATACTTGTTTAGCCCATTGTATTTTTGTGTTTGCTGTGATCTTACACGTGGTGTGACATTTGGATAAATGTTAAGTTGCTTGAACTGCAGGTAGTTTTTTCTGTCAGTTTTCAGGCTAAATTCTAAGATTTAGCCATAAGATAGAATTTTCAAAAGCACCTAACTCCTATTTTAAAAAGCAGTTTGAGTCCCAGAAGAGCCTATGGGTATCTCTACACAGAAAAGAAAACCTGTGGCTGGCCTGTGCTCAAACTGTGAGGCTGTTTCACTGCTATGTAGACTACTGGGCTCTGGCTGGAGCCCGAACTCTGGGACCCTCCCACCCTGTAGGGTCCTAGATGTCTACACCAATGAAACAGCCCCAGAGCCTGAGTCCCACGAATCTGAGTTGGTTGGCATGGGCCAGCCACGGGTGTCTCATTGCTATGTAGACATACCCAAAGTCCCACTAGGCTTTGTAAAGTCAGATTTACGAAAGGATTTAGGGGCCTAAAGATGCAGATAGGTACCCAGTGGGATTTGCAAAAGTGCCTAAGAAGTACAGCGGGGCAAAATTTTTCAGCCAAAACTCTTTTTGGCTGAAAAATGCGGATTTGAGTTGACCAAAATGTTTTGCGAATTCGTGTTGAGTTTGCCAAATTGTTTTGGATAAAAAAATCCAAACAATTCAGAAAAAAATTGAAACACTTCGTTTTGATATTTCTTAAAAGAAATATTTCAATTTTTCATTCAAAAAGACTTTTTGTTTTGAATTTTGTCTCAATTTTATTTTATTTTTTTAAGTACAACTCCTACAAACCAAAATGAAACATTTCATGTTGGGGCGAATAGAACTGTTTTTTGAGGAGTTTTTACTTTTTTCGAATTGCCAGAAATTTTCATTTTGGGTCAACCTGAATCAATTTTTTTAAAACATTATTTTGGTTCAGCCAGAAAACCAAAAATATCTACAGTTAGGCACCTAACTCCCATGGAAGACTATGGGAGTTAGACACAGCCAAATGTGCAAAAGTGCTTTGCTCTCAGCAGCTGCCACTGGGAATGATCCGTTCTCTTGATGGAAGCTGCTGGATACGAAGCTCCTTTGGAAAATCTGAGCCTTATTTATTATTTTATACATACTTATCTATGTTATAGCATGCTGTTCCCAAGCCTCTGGTGAGAAACCGCATAATCTTATAACCATAACTATCTGTCGTTCCTCCCACAGCACTCCTCTACACTTTGTTCTCCAGTGTACTTTGTTCTCCAGTGGTTACCGTGTGTAATAATGAACAAACCAAAACCAAGCATTTGTTGTCATTTATTGAACTCCACCTTGGAAATTATTTTTTGTCTTGCTAACTGAGATTGTCGCTAGACTTTTCCTTTGAGTTCGCTCCAGCCTTCTGATGTGATTGCCGTTGAGTAGTCTTGCTGTCTAACATCTGCACTTTTGTTTCTTTCACCTTGTCTCAACCAGCTAGAACTGAAACCTCAAGGGAGAATGCTAATGAATGCAAGATACTTCCTGGAAATGAGTGGCAAGTGACACTATTTATTGATTAATTGATTTAATTTCTCGTTATGTGGGGCAGACAAGTCATCTTCAGATAAACACCTAGCAGTTAAAATAGTGCTCACTTCAGTATTGATGATTCACTTATAGATGTGTATTGAGCTTATTGCAATGCGGTTCCATGATAAGCAATTTATATAGCATTGGGGCGGGTTCCATGTTTGCTGTTCCTCAATTATTTGCATTCAAATTTGCTAGCTTTACCAGTAAAAAAGTGGATTTTCTAACTGCCAGCCCTACATATACATTCCCTTAAGCAGACTGGAGTAGAACCAGAAGAAAAAGATGCCCATTTATTTCAAAAGTTTGGACTGGCCCCATATAGACCTCCTATCTGGAAAATGTATGCATTAAGAATATGTTGGTTTGGAACAATCTCAACATAAAGGGATGGAAGGTGCATAAATGTCCATGTTAAACACATTTTCACCTTTTGACCTTGATGACAAAACTCCCATTGACTTTGTGGGTAGAAAGGATGGAGGTCTAGATGGGTAGCTAGTAACCTGAATTTAGAAAACTCTTACAATAAAACAATGAAAATAATTAATTCGGAAGCATGTCCACATTGTTACTTTTCCTCATCAACTCCTTTAATGGATAGTCAGGTGGCAGCTATCACACTGTATCAAGTCAGCACTGAAACAGAAGTCTTAACACATCACGGAGGCTAAGCTTTAGGGAAGTTAGTGGTACAGTGCATTTCAGTTATGCACATAGCTATATCAGAATTAATACTTCAGTGCAGGTATTTCCCATAGAATACTTAGCTGAATTGGTGTACAATCCACTATGGAATCTGGACAGATGATATAATTTACAAGGCTTGGGCTTTGTTCCTCTGCAAAACTCGCAGAATCATGCTAACTATGAATATTTTCATGTACACAGCATATAGTAAATCAGTACTGGCATGGTAGAATGCAAGGTATATGCAAAAATAATCTGGCAAATTCTATATAATTCCAACCACTTTTTTCAGGGCACAAATTCTATCTAAATTGAGAATCTTACACCTGTGTCCAAGTTACTTCATGTCAAGAGTTTAAAGATCTATATTTTTTTAAATAGCTTCATGAATATTCACCAGGGCCCTGATCTAACTTCCATAGCGGGATGAAGCCCTAAATCTTACTAGTATTGCAGATTATAGTTTGAACTGCAGAGAAACTGCATCTGAAAGAGCAGTAGGTGGGTTTTTAAAAGCATACCTTAAAAATACTTCCTCTTGTTTATGCAACACCTTTCATCACTTAGTATTTTAACTCTTTGTTTCTCTTAAGATCTTGGTTTAAACTTTAGATCCAGGTACCATCAGTGAGCAGCATCCCAAACAGATACTAGCAACAGTGTTTTCTAGTCCCGTTCTCTCCTTTACATCTAATGCGGTGCCAGCATCTCTATACTGCACTGTAACCAAATGCTGGGGCATTAGTTCAGTTCTGACTAGAGGGATGTGTGCAACTGACTGAACCACACAAACTGCTTCCTTTAAAACCTAGGGTTTCTTTGGAAATCTCACACCCAAATACTAGCCAGACCCAGCCCTGCGTAGTTTGTAAAAGCCAGCAAGAGGAGAAGACAAGACCTTGTCTGTATTAACACAGCTGCTGCTGAGGGCTGTAGAGATCAGAAAAGGTTCAATGTCTTTTTTTTTTAAGGAATTATTTGCTGGATACAATACATTAAATAATTCCTGTGCTCTGCATATTATGAATTAGCATTAGCGACAATTCATTGGTTCCTATTGTCTTGTAATTCAGCATGTTAAGCCAATTCCCTCCTTTGGAAACTTGTATTTAGAAGTATGGGACTGTAGTTTCGTGTGATTTCCATGTAAGGTAGTTTGCCACAGAATTAAATAGCCTTTTTCCAACAGTAAATTATATCACATAAGATGCTACAATTTAAATGTAAACATATATGAAAAACAAACACACTGTATTTAAAATATGGGTAGAAGTGGGAGGAAAGTGAGATGGGAGGGCTCAGGGTATCAGCGATAGAAACTAGAATTTTCAGCCTTAAGTCATGAGGTCAGTATTAGGTCAAGTCAGTAGAAACCAAACCTCAGGGGTCTCAGGTAAAATAAGTAGGTGGTCTCAGTCCATTTCCTAGTGGACAGATTCCACCAGCACAATTGACCTCACCTGTCAACAATAGCTAGCAAGACAGAATGTCGATTGAACAGACATGGAAACTGAACTATTCTCTTGCTCATTGCTGTCCTCTACCAGCTGTCCAGGTCAGGGCTGAGTTACACTGGTGATGCGACATAAGGCAAGCCTACACTGTCTTTGTAGCAAGCAGTTCAATCCCCTTTATCGTCAGAGCTGGTCGGGAAAATTCCAGTACAATGGTATATCATCCGAATTTGCCAATTCATCAGAATCAACATTTTTTATAGAAGTGGTTTGATTTCACCAAAGTTCCAACGGAACCCAGGCGGCGTATTTCCTGCCAGCTCACCCACCTGGCTCCTTGGCAGCCTGTCTGATGAGCTGCTGGGGACCTGAGGGCTTCCAGGGTCCATGGCTCCCAGACTGCCCCAGAGCTGGGCGTCTTTTTCTTTTTCAATGAGAATTTTGAAATGTTGGGGTTTCATTCCCAACTGGAATGAAATATCACAACCCTCCATGAATCGGAATGACTTTTTTCTGCCCAGCTCTGATTAGCATTGTGAATTTTACCAGCTGTCCCCACTCCTTTCCTCCCCCCATTTTCCTCTCCCTAGATCATGCTGAAAGGATCTTCTACCAGTAGTTTTAAAGAAGCAAATTGGTATTTAAATAGATCAATTGCTTAATTGGAGGGCTTTCCTTTTCTGCTTTCATGTGGTGGAATAAAGCCTTAAATGGAACAGATAAGGGCACTCTGCCTGCTTTATTTCTAATCTGAGGATTCATGTGTATTTTCCTATAAGTTTTGTAGTAAATATATATGTTAGACTAGTTTGGTCTCACATCGTTGCTTCTATCAGCATAGTTACAGAAAGGAGGCTAGAGTTTAGGGCTGGGAGTCAGGACTGTATGTACACACATACATACATGATAACTGAATTTCAGAATTAAATCTTGTGTCTCCTTTCTCCCCAGATGCTAAAGAATTGATTGACTGTGAGACAGAGGGGTTTTTCTCCTTACATCAGCGCCGGGGAGCTATCAAGCAAGCCAAAATTCACAATGTCAAATGTCACGAGTTCACTGCTACCTTTTTCCCGCAACCCACATTCTGCTCTGTCTGCCATGAGTTTGTCTGGTACGTAAAATAATTCAGTGTCCCCCCCCCCTTCCCATTCTAAAACTCACTGCATGTCCTATTAACTAGCTGCCCTTCCGTAAGCACTCTGGTGCTACTAATGGATGAGAATTGGTGCAAATGAGGTTGCTTTCAAGTCTTCCCTGGAGGATCAAAGCACAGTGCGCGTCAGAATGTCCTTGTGTATGCGGATGTCCCCAGGCCTTTCTGCTGCACATGGTAGGATTCATCAGAGAGGTCTGTTCTAGTCACTAATCATCATCTCAAGAGGGCCTTTCCTCCAAACATCAGCAAAGAAACATTATTGTAGCATTGAGTTTGCTCACCATTATGACCCTGCAAACCTCACTCGCACACTTGATTCCGATGAGCCTTTTCAGTGAGGGTTTGCCGGAACAGGGGTCCAATCCAGCTTCTATATAAATCAGCCAGGCACAAATCCTAAAAGGTATTTAGCCTCTCAACTTCTTTGAAATCAATGGGAGTTAGGTGCCTAAATACTTTTGAAGGTCTGGGCCTGAGAATCTTTCTGTTGACTTTAATGGGAGTCTGATCAGATCCTTAGGACTGCAAACTGAGAAGTCCTCAGGATTTGGGCCATTGGAACTGTTTGAATGAATAAGGACTACTTGTGTGAGTAAGTGTCATGGTAGCGGGCCCTTTATCTGTTTCATGTAAGCGTTACTGTTTCATTTAAAGGATATGACACGCAGTGGTTGTGATTCTATTTGTGTGTGCACCCATGTGAAAATTCACACCTATCTTTTCTTTTTCCTCTTCAGTGACTAAATTCCCATACATTTCTGAAAAAAACAGTTTGCCGTTAACTGATGCAAAATGAACAGTTGTAAAGTGCACCAAAAATGCTGCGAGGGCCACATGCTAACTAATCGCTGAACTGAATAAAGAAACTTAGGCTAGAAAAGCTCTCCAGGCGCTAATAAAAATCACTGTTGTTTTATTCAATTTTCATTGCATAAATGCTGCTGGCGTTAGCTCTATGGGCACTCTCTGAAAATGCAGAATTAACCAGCTTTGTGTTTATTCCAGGGGACTTAACAAACAAGGCTATCAGTGCCGGCGTAAGAAGCTTTATTTATATTACTATCATTATTTATTCAGCCACTTTTTTCAACGGTATTTTTTCCTAATACTGTGACTTATCTGTTCTTTCAGAATGCAATGCTGCCATTCATAAGAAGTGTATCGATAAGGTGATAGCTAAGTGTACAGGATCAGCAGTCAATAGCAGGGAAACAATGGTATGTGCCACATTTCAGCATAGGGATTTCATTCTGATCTTTCTCAGTCTGGTATGAATCCGGAGTAACTCCAGTGAAGTCACCAGAGTTACTGATGTGGGATGGGTGTAATGGATCAGATTTGTGGCCTTTGCTTGCAGATTCCTAATCAGTCACACAATAGCTTATTTGTGATGCACTCAAATTGTATAACTGAATTTGTAGTACTTAACTCCAGAGTGGATGTCTTCCTAGAAGAGATGCTATATTTCCACGAGAAGTTATGGGCACAATGGAAATATTATTGTGTGAGGTTCGTCGGCATTTATAATGCAGGACGTCAGACTTGCCGTCCTGGGTTTACTATGGCATCAGTGGCACCATGGCATCAGGCCCCCACACTCAGAAGGGCCCATAATGACACAGCTTCAGCCCCAGCACCTTGGTGGTGGGTCTCTGCTCCAGGTTGGGCGGGAGGCAGGGCCAGGCCCGGCCTGATTGCTTCCAGCAGAGATAGGGCCTTGGCCAGCCCTGTAGACGGATGGACGGACGGACCGACCGACTCCAGACCCCCCAGGATCCCCACACATAGTTTCCTAGAACCCCCAAGCCCGGCTCCCCCAGAATCCCTCCAGTCTAGCCCACCCCAAGATCCACTGCCCCCAGCCTGGCCCCACGGAGAGATTCCACCCACCCCCCGCCTCACAGAGACCCACTAACCCAGCCTGGCCCCTGCAAGACCCCCTCCCCACACACAGCTCCCTGGGACCACCCAGCCCAGCCCCCCCCAAACCTCTCCATCTCAGCCTAGCCCCACAGAGAGAGAGGCAGAGACTGGCCCCCCTTGGTGTACACCCCCCACACACAGCTCCATGGGATTTCCCAGCCCAGTTCCACAGAGGTCCACCGCCCCTAGCCCCACAAAAAAGGCCCGCCTTCAGTCCTCACTCCTATACAAACTCCCTCACAACACGCTCCTCCACGCCTCATGCCCCATTTCCCCCAGCTGGTCCCTCACCCATGGAGGCCCACAAATATGTTTGGCGCTGGGCCCACTAAAGGTTAATCTGACCCTGCTGACTCAGTGATCATATTGGTCCCTTCTGGCCTTAAAATCGATGACTTTACCATTTCAAGAGTGTATATATTATCTAAACTTTGCAGATTGTTAATGGGAGATCTGCATTGTGACAAGTTACCCTTTATTATATTTTTATCTTGCTTTTTCACATCATTGTCCCAGATAACATTCCCCATTTCCCTGTGCAGAAATGAAAGTAAGCTGCCAATTTACTATTGCCCCTTTACTATTAAGACTACACTTTTCTTTGTTAATTTCATCCCACAGCTCCTATTTATACCCACACAGCATTTCCCTAATCCAGTGGTTCTCAACCAGGGGAACATGTATCCCTGGGGGTACACAGAATTCTTCCTGGAGGTACATGAACTCATTTAGATCTTTTACAACAGGCTACATGGAGAGCACTAGCGAAATCAGTACAAACTAAAATTTCATACAGACAAAGATTTGTTTATATTCTTCTATATATTAGATCAGTGGCTTTCAAACTATGGGTGAGTTCATTTTAATGGAGTCACCAGGACCAGTGTTAGACTCGCTTGGGCTCAGAGCTGAAAGCTGAAGTCTGAGCCTCACCAGATGAAGCAAAAACTTGAGTTTTTAAAGGAGGTGAAACTTGGCGTACGCAGGACAAATCAGACTTCTGAAATGGGTAGAGTTGTCTGGAAAGGTTGAGAACCACTGCCCTAATCAATTCTGGTCCCTTCATGGTGTTTACACCCTTCAGACCCTTTAGGTTGTTATTCTCAAAGCTTATTAATGGGTTTAGCCACATGATTCCCATTGACAAAGATGGGAGCTTTGTGGCAAAATCTCCTAGCTGGCTTTGAAAATCTATAAACAATCTCCTGGTTTTGGTCAAACCCAATAACAAAGATGTAGCACTCGCATGGATGTCACTTTTTTTCCTACCCTGTTTTCTATGTACAGTATATTGCTTATTCCCAAGGTTTTTTTTGCCCAGTCATGGGAAAAACCCTACCAACTACTAAGGCTCTCAAAGACCAGAAAGACGTGCAGCAGTATAACAGGCAAAGATAGCTAGAATAATATGGATGATGAGTAATATTTCTTTCTATTCAACACGGATGTGGAGTGGGCAGTTTTTTCACTGCTGGCTTTCTTTCTTGCAGTTCCACAAGGAGAGATTTAAGATAGATATGCCTCACCGGTTTAAGGTCTACAACTATAAGAGCCCGACGTTCTGCGAGCACTGTGGCACGCTTCTTTGGGGCCTGGCGAGGCAAGGATTAAAGTGTGACGGTGAGTCCCGCAGCTTGTTGATATTATTAATGCTCTGCAAATGTAGATGTGATGTGTCTTTACAAGGCTGCTCTCCTGAGCAGCTGCAATCTAAGGGTCAAATCCTGTTTATGATACTCATGCAAATAGTCCCTTAGTAGTTGGGGGGACGTGCTGAGAGCACAGCCCGAACATCCCCTTCCTACAGCCGGACCATTTTGGGAGATGCACATGGGTTGAAGGGTAGATCTACAGCTACTCTAAAGACTTGGAAAAGAAAATCCCCTGTGAATCTCCCCAGCTTGTGGCTTATTCAGGTTGGGCTAGCACGGCGACTATGCACCATTTAAGACCAATAGCATTGAACTGGTGCCTAGGCCTTGAGTGACACAGGGCTGCACAGGGGGCGAATTTTACCCTCAGCCATTGGCTCAGGCCAATAGAAGTGCTCTGCCTCATGTCAAGCAAATGCAGTTTATAATGCAAACCTCCCCATGCTCTGATCACCTCATAAACGTCTTCCTTTCAGCATGTGGCATGAACGTCCATCACAAGTGCCAAACAAAAGTGGCAAACCTTTGTGGAGTTAACCAGAAACTAATGGCCGAAGCCCTGGCAATGATAGAGAGCACCCAACAGGTACAACAGCTCGTGTTCTGAAACAGCGTGGTTTAGTGGACAGGGCACTGGTGTGGCATTCAAGACACATGGGTGCTAGTCTATTGATCTGCTGTGTGAGCTGGGGCAAATCATTTCACCCTCTGTTTCCCCTACCACTCTGTCTTGTCTATTTGGATTGTAAACTCGTCAGGGCAGGGACTGTCTCTTACAGTGCGCGTGTACAGTATCTGGCACAATGGGACCCAGATCTTGATTGGGGCCTCTAGGCCTTCCTGTACATAACACCACATAGAATCAAGCTCTTCCACAATGTCCTGGTTTAAAGAAACAGACTCCAAGTGCATGACCCTCCCAATGCATTCCTTCAATGATTTGAGTTAGTAGCAACCTTCTTTTTCAACAATTATACCTGTGCAGATATGGCGGGTGTAATAAAATACCTGTGCTCATAGGCATTTTCAGCCAAAACGTCGCTCCTTTTTGCTTGTGACCCAGGCTCGCAGTGTGCGTGACACTGAACAGATCTTCCGAGAAGGACCTGTTGAAATCGGCCTTCCAGTTCCTATGAAAGAAGTAACTCTGCTTAAGTCTGTGCCAGCACCTGCTACTGGGAAAAGAGGTAGCTCTCCAATTATGTGTATGGATGGTGCCAATTAGTTAAACTGTTAGCTGGAGACAATGGTCATAATTAACTTAGTCCATTCATAGTACAGGGGAATAGATGCTCTGTTACTTCTGCAAGCCATGCCCTCTCTTTGGGTTGCCCTGTATCTTACTCTGGTGGTGGCTTACATCTCCCCCTGGCCAAAGAAGGACTTCCTAAGCCCCAGAGGCTTCCCAGCTTGATTCCATGTATAGGCCACCACTTGTAATGCTGATGCCCCTGGATGGGTTGTTGACAACAGGGATCACATCTGAGAACTCCAAATATGAGTCTCTATTACCTGAGCTGAACGACTCACCTCTCTTAGCCAAGGTCTAGCCACCACCAGAGGAGGACAGAGAGCCACGCCGAGTGGGTGGGGCTTACACTTACAAGATGTTCCTTCTGGGACTCACATGATGTCATGATTCTGACATAGTAACACAGACATGGATTCCAGTGGATGCTCCAAATAGTGTAGTTTCCACATGTTGTGTAGTTTCCGCATGCTTTATGTCACTGTGGAGAAGGTTTAGCTGGGCAAGGCAAGGTACCAGAGGAGGGTAAGAGCGTGGGCTTCTGGATCTGGGCTAATGCTGGAGTGCAGTGACCTGGAAAGAGGATTCCGTTCCCCCCCTTTCGCCCCCAGTTGACCAATGTGGAGAACCCTTGCACATCATTTGCTAGCCTTTGAACTGGGAATTTGCCCAATGGGAATTCAGCGCATAAGTCTCAATAATTTTCATTGCACTCCTAACTCACATCGACCAATTGGAAAATCCCACCTTTGGTCCATAGTGCCTAATATTACCGTGTAGCCAAGGGCTGTAAGACAACAGATGAAATACAGCTCATGCAATGGGTAGCACAGAAACAACTGCTCCTGCAAGCTTTAAAATACATTTGTTAGGAGCAAAAGCAAAATGAAACCAAAGCTTAAATAAAGGTCACGGCTGGGCTCCCAGCTCAGATTCAAGTGAAACAATGAGAAGCCTTTCCTTTCCAACCTTGCTATAATTATCCATACCCTTGTCACCTCAAGAGCTCATTGCTTCTCATGAGGGCTACAGATGATGACCACTGGGAAGTTGAAGCTCACGCAGAATAGTGCAGCCCACTTATTAAAACAGAGTTGCCCATCAGAAGCACATTAAACTAATGCTCTGGAGACTGTTATGATTACCACCTTGGTCAACACCAGGGGCTCTCACACCAGAAGCATGAATCTCTACATCTTGAGTAATAAGTAAATAAGTAAAAGGAAGATCCATTCTTCTCCATGTCTACTCAGAGTAGAACAAGAAGTAATTGGCTTAGTTTGCAGCAAGGGAAATGTAGGTTTGATATTAGGAAACACTTTCTAACTTTAAGGATAGTTAAGTGCTGGAATAGGTTACCAATGGAGGTTGTAGAATCCCCATCATTGCAGGATTTTAAGAACATGTAGGACAAATACCTGTCAGGGATGCTCTAGGTATATTTGGTCCTGCCTCAGCGCAGGGGGCTGGACTGGGTGACCTTCTCAAGGTCCCTTCCAGCCTGATATTTTTGTGCTTCTGTGACTCTAAAGTGCCAGATTTACATCCTTTGTGAATTGGCCAAAGAGGAGGATTTCTAACATATCTTGACTAGTTGATTACATCTGCAGTGTCTTGCAGTAAGTTTCTAGGTGGAATTCCAAGTTTTGGTTTTATAAAGCATAAAATTGTTTGGGACTTGGTTACTTATGGGACCATCTCTTCCCCGGTGGATATTTATTTTATCCATCAAGGTGGGATGAGCAATCCTTTATATTGTACGGTGTATTTGAGTTTATGGGATAGGTTCAGTAAGGAATAGATTCCTATACAGGTTTTTATAAATCTAAATAAATAGAATACCAGGAAAACTCTTGAAAGTTCTACTCTGGGAACTGACAGCAAAGGCTGCCAACCTGATCTAAACTGCTGGGATAGGAGCTTGAAGTATAAACAGTGTCTCATCTGTTTCACACAGCAGCTTTGGCAATTGATTTGAAGAGGCCCAGGGGTAAAATGTCAAGGCATGGTGGGACAGCCAGCAAAAAGGATTGTCAAGTAAAAACTGTACATAACCTAAGGGTTTGGGACATGTTCTTCATCTTTGAAAGCAACATTACAGTAAAAGGGTGTCATTTTCCTCTCATTTACACGCCCATAAATTGGGAGTCATTCCACTGAAGTCAGTGGAGTTACACCAGTGTAAAAACTGATATAAGTGGGAGGAGATTAAGATACAATGCCTGAGATTTTCAAATCCATCTAGTGAATGTGGACACCTAATTTCCATTAATTTTAATTGGAACTGAGTGTCTTTGAAAAATGTAAAACTAGGATGGAGACTTTTTTTTGTTTTGTTTCTCTGTGTTTATTTTAGTGCTTTGGTGTTCATTTCAGAGCCACAGGGAATCTCCTGGGAGACACCAGTGGAAGATGTGACAAGCCCAGAGTCTCTAATAGAATCAGAACCAGGGAAAGACAAGCAGCCTGACGAGCTGAAATTAACAATTGATGATTTTGTCTTACACAAAATGTTGGGAAAGGGAAGCTTTGGCAAGGTAAGTGAGAATGGGGTGCCCTGTGCTAAGCAAATCCATGCAGTGCACTGCTGGAGAATATAAACAGCTTTCCAATACCAAAGTGGATATTGCATTGCCAGGATCAGAAGGCATGACTCTGTGTTTTCAAACCTCAGCAAAAACACTGACCTGAACTTGCTTAATAATAAACAAGATTTAAACATCACCAAGGATGACCAATTGTTGCATTTTGTAGAAATCTAATTCTCCAAAGGCTCAGTTATGAACCCAGCTCCACCTCTGCACAGGAGAGTAAATATGACACAAAGTTCCTCTTACACCCCTGTACCGGCTAACCACATCACCAGAGCCTCTGTAGGGGGAGAAAGTAGCTGCCAGGCAACAAAGTAAAAGAAGTAGTTAGAGGCAAAAAGGCATCCTTTAAAAAGTAGAAGTTAAATCCTATTGAAGAAACTAGAAAGGAGCATAAACTCTGGCAAGCGAACTGGAAAAATATAATTAGGAAGGCTAAAAAAGAATTTGAAGAACAGCTAGACGAAGACTCGAAACGTAAAGCAAAAAAAAACTGTTATGTACATCAGAAGCAGGAAGCTTGCTAAATAATCAGTGGGGCACTGGATGATTGAGACGCTAGAGTTAGCACTCAAATAAGAAAAGGTTATTGCCGAGAAACCAAATGAATTCTTTGCATCGCTCTGCACAGCTGCAGATGTGATGGAGATTCCAAAACCAAAGCCATTCTTTAAAGGTGATAAATCTGAGGAACTGTCCCAGATTGAGGTGGAATTAGCAGAGGTTTTGGAACAAATTGATAAATTAAACAGTAATAAGTCACCGCGATCAGATGGTATTCCCTCAAGAGTTCTGAAGGAACTCAAATGTGAAATTGCAGAACTACTAATTGTGGCATGTAACCTAGCATTTAAATCAGCTTCTATTCCAGGTGACTGGAGGATCATAAATGTGATGCCAATTTTTTTAAAAAGCTCCAGAGGTGATCCCAGCAATTACAGGCCAGTAAGCCTAATTTCAGTAACAGGCAGATTGGTTGAAACTATAGCAAATAACAGAATTATCGGACATATAGACGCACACAATTTGGGGGAGAAGAGTCAACATGTTTTTTGTAAGGGAAAATCATGCCTCGCCAATCTATTAGAATTCTTTGATGGGGTCAACAAACGTGTGGACAAGAGTGATCCAGTGGAGATCGTGTACTTAGATTTTAAGAAAGCCTTTGACAATGTCCATTACCAAAGGCTCTTAAGCAAAGTAAGCTGCATTCGGATAAGAAGGAAGGTCCTCTCCTGTATCAGTAATTAGTTAAAAGATGGGAAAAAAGGGTAGGAATAAATGGTCACTTTTCATAATGGAGAGAGGTAAATAGTGGTGTCCCTAATGGGCCTGTACTGGTACCAGTACTGTACAACATATTCATAAATTATCTGGAAAATGGGGTAAACAGGAAGGTGGCAAACTTTGCAGATGATAAAAAACTACTCAAGATAGTTAAGTCCAAAGTGGACTGCAAAGGGATCTCACAAAACTGGGAGACTGACCAACAATGGCAGATGAAATTCAACGTTGATAAATGCAAAGGAATACACATTGGAAAAAATAATCCCATCTATACCTATAGAATAATGGGGTCTAAATTAGCTGTTACCACTCAAGAAAGAGATCTTGGAGTCACTGTGGATAGTTCTCTGAAAACATCTGCTCAAAGTGCAGTGGCAGTCAAAAAAGCTAACAAAATGTTAGGAATCATTAGGAAAGGGATCAATAATAAGACAGTAAATATTATATTGACTCTTTTTAAATCAATCGAATGCCAACATCTTAAATACTGCATGGAGATCTGGTCAACCCACCTCAAAAGATATATCAGAATTGTAAAAGGTACAGAAAAGGGCATTAAAAATGACTAGGGGTATGGAAAAGTTTCTATATGAGCAGAGATTAATAAGATGGGACTTTTCAGGTTGGAAAAGAGAAAACTAAGGGGGGATATGATAGAGGTCTACAAAATCATGACTGGTGAGGAGAAAGTAAATAAGGAAGTGTTATTTACTGCTTCTCATAACACGAGAACAAGTAGTCACCAAATGAAATTAATAGGCAGCAGATTTAAAACAAACAAAAGGAAGTATTTCTTCACACAGCACACAGTCAACCTGAGGAACTCCTTGCCAGAGGATATTGTAAAGACCAAGACTATAAAAGGGTTAAAAAAAGAACTAGCTACGTTCATGGAGATTAGATCCATCCATGGTTATTAGCCAGATGGGTAGGGATTGCTATTTGCCAGAGACTGGGAATGGGTGACGGGATGGATCACTTGGTGTTTACCTGTTCTGTCCATTCCCTCTGAAGCACCTGGCATTGAAAACTGTCAGAAGCCAGGATACTGGACTAGACGGACCATGGGTCTGACCCAGTATGGCTGTTTTTATGTACTTCCCCTTTTACACAGGTGGGTGGGGAGCAGGTGGGCAGGAGAATGGACTGGGTGGAGTCTTGGCTCCACTATCAGCCAGCTAGCTGAGCTAGCTCAGAGAAGGAAGTAAGCTGCACCAGAAAAAGGACTGGAGTAAATCACTTACTCCTCCAGGGCAAAGAGGAAGCAGGGACCAGATTGTGAACCCCTCTTCTTGGGTCATTGCAGCTATGCTCTGCCCCTTGCTCAGGCTCTGTTCAACTACAGTCCATCCCTGAGCAGTCTGGGGCCAGATCTGAAGTCAATAACGCTCCAGCTGTGTAAACCAGTGGGAGAATCTGTGCCTTGGATCTGAAACATGAATCTTTTACCTTCTGTGGATTCATTTGTCTCACTTTACTTTGGGTGGCTGATCATTATTCATTCCTAGACACATCCTCTCTAATAATGGTCACCAGGATGAACTCATTTGCCACAAATGCAGCTTCAAAAGGCAATACTGAAGCCACTTTCGATTGCAATTGAGCAACTAATGAGGGGGCACTTATTAGATAGCGTTTTGCCCAAAGACATCAGAGGTGGAAACTGTCCCTTTGTTTATGGCTGATTCTTATAGATTTTATGGACTGAAGCTGTGGCCACTTCTTATATCATTAATGAACCATCTGATTTCTTTTTTCCATTTTGCTTTCCATAGTCGAACAAGCTTAGTATGGCTGGGCCAAATCGTGCCCTGATACAGAAAACCTTGGGGGAGCAGAAAATATGAAAAGCTTCCTCCGCAAAAGCATTCCTCGCCACATTCTTTCATTGGTTGGGGTGGGGTTTGTCTCCCTTTGGAGAAGACGCAGGGCATTTAGCCTTCATAGCCTGCTGTTCTCCAGAGATCTGTATGGATTTTGATGGTACAGGGCCATCTGTTTAGAAGTCCATTGCCTCTCCTTCGACCCTATTGTCTCCTACCCTTTCGTGCCTCTCAGGCAGTGCAGTTCCACTCTGGTTACTATCTCTTGAGCCCCTCCCTTAAAGAATATTCCATACCATGGAGGGGCACTATGAAAGAGTTATTATAGCTTCAGCATTAATGTTTCTGATTATTCCCCATATGATTTGGGAGAGGATGTACACGGCAGACTGATAAGTTAAATGTACAAGAAATAACCAAAAGAGTAAATAAAACTTGCAAGGGGGTTGCGGATCCCCTGTGTTTTTCCATATCTATGGTTCAATAAACAGTATCGAGGGGGCCTCATTGATTATTCTTGGACATACATCTAAGTAAGAGGAAAGAGCGTTAATAAGACCTAACTCTTATACAGTGTATTTTATCTGTAGATCTCCAAACACTTTATAAAGGATGTCAGCATCCCCATGTTACATGTGGAAAAAGTGAAGCACGGGAAAGGAAATGACTTGCCCGAGGTCACCTGGAAAACTTATGACAGAGTCAAGAAGTGAAGCGAGGTCCTCCGAGTCACAGTAAAGTGCTCTGTCCACTAAGCTATATGGTTGTCTAGTAATTAGCCTGTGGGCTTAGAAGTCGTTCTACTTCCAACAGTGCTACTGGTTGACTCGGTGGCCTCTGGCAAGTCATTTTGCCACTGAGTGCCTCAGTTTCCCCATCTGTAAAAGAGGGATAATAAAGCTTGCCTATTTCTCTGAGACTCAGTTCATTAGTATTTGTCAAGCGCTTTGAGATACTCAGGGGAGAGATGCTGTAGAAGTGCAACTCTCTATGCATACTGCTTTCTAACCTTGCATTTGGAGTCAGTTCCTCAGCTAATGCATATCAGCCAAGCTCCACTGATATCAGCTGTTCATACACCAGATTCTTATTTACACTAAGTAAGATACAAGCCATATTTACTATAGTTTAAAACAAATGTTATTGAAACATTTCTATGCTGTTAGCCTTATCTAGATTGATAAGGCTAGTAAAAAGGCTAATGCTGGGGCTAATGTAAATAGTGTGGTTGATGAATTTGTAGGGTAGATTGGTTCTTTGGTGAATAGTTTAACTCCATCTGCTAATGGTTGTAGTAGTCCGTATGGGCCTACTAGGTTGGGACCTTTTCGTAGTTGTATATACCCTAATACCTTTCGCTCGATTAGCGTAAAGAAGGCTACTGAGATAAGGATTGGGATTATGTATATGAGTGATGGTAGTAGGTTCTGTAGAGAGGTGGTAATTATTGTGGAGGGGGGTTGAACCCCTGATTGAAAGGGCTTAGGCCTTTTGCATTAAATACCTTCTTTGCTACCACAATAATCCTTGTCTTGGATAATTTGGTTGTTGTTTTTGTATTCAGTTCAGTTAGTGTTCACTAATTAGAAGTACAGCGTGTTTTTGCATAGGCTGTATTTTTTTGATCCTTTCGTACTAAAAAATATGTAGTCATAGATAGAAACCGACCTGGATTACTCCGGTCTGAACTCAGATCACGTAGGACTATTAATCGTTGAACAAACGAACAAACGAACACTGACTTATACCAGCTGAGGATCTAGCCCCAAACATTCCAATTTTATATATTGCTGAGAAAATAATGCTCCACCATATGTCTTTTAATGCAGTACAATGGTTAGCAGAGTTGGTCATAAAATGGAAATCGTGTCTGAAAATTTGCATAAAACAGGTTTTTGTCATCAAAGTTTTCACATTGCAGAAGTGTTCCATCTACTTCCATGGCCTCCGTCACCACAGTAACTTAGCACTGCCTAGTCATTAATGGATTTATCCCCACAACACCCTATGAGGTAGAAAAGTGTTATCCCCATTTTACAAATGAAAACCGAGGCGTAGAGTAGGTTGAGTGACTTTCCCAGAGGTTTGTGGCAGAGTGAGGACCTCAACTCAGGCTGGATGAGTCCATGTCAAATGACGTAACCAGTAGATCATCCTTCCACACGATGCTCTCTGATCAACCCTGATGTTGAGCCAGTTATTCTCAGTTCACTTCTTTAAATAGTTCTGAACATGATTTGAGAGAACGCACGTCTTATATGAGGTGGCCTTTCCTGTTCTAGGTCTTCCTTGCCGAGTTAAAGAACACAGATCAATTTTTCGCTGTGAAGGCTCTGAAGAAGGACGTGGTTTTGATGGATGATGACGTTGAATGTACCATGGTGGAAAGGAGAGTCCTCTCCTTAGCTTGGGAGCACCCGTTTCTAACCCATGTGTATTGTACATTTCAAACCAAGGTAAATACATGCTTTCCATTTGTCCCTATACTTGCTGACGATATTCTGCTGTAATACTGTTACTGGGTTAAAGCCTGAGCCAATTTACTTTGACAAAAGTTCTCTGAAGCAAAGTAGGGCTAAGGGAAGGAATCTTCAGGCCCAGTATGTGCCTCAGAAACTGCAACCTCATCCCCCGCTTTCGTCCAGCGGATGCTGAATGTAGGTGCGAGTAGGGCACATGGCCAGCTGATCGGTTCCAGGAAGCATACCTGGGCTTTGGCCCCTGTAGATTTATGCTTCTTCCTCCCCCCAAAGACTGGCAGTGCAGAAAAATTACTGTGGTGCACTGGGGTTTGCAGTATGTACTATGAGTGAAATTCAGTCCCGTGCATAGCAAGGTGTATCACTACTTAAGCCCTCAAAACAAGCCTTGCGTGGGACTTAAATAGTGCATAAACCTCGTGCACCCTAATGTAAAAAGGATTATGGAGTAGCTTCCACCTTTTTTTTTTTTCTGTGTCCATGACCAGCCTTTTGAGCATCATGACAGGCAAATAAATAACCAGTTTGCTTCCTTCCCTCTATACAGACAAGTTTTAAACTGGCATTAAGACAAATTTAACTGGGGATAAAACCTGGAATTACATCCCCATTACTTCTCTGTTCACTCAGACAACTCAGGAAGGTCTGGATTCATCTCAGGCGGTTTCTGTGCTCATTTATATACCATGATTTAATGATGCTAGATCTTGCTTAGTACTAGGTTAACAACTGTTCAGCAAGAGAGAGCGGCCAGTGTCACAGAAAATAAATAGTACCTCCGCTGTATATACAGTTAGCTTTCCAAACAACACAGGTTTAGGACTGTGGATGAAATTTACTGTAGAAAAGTTTGTGAAATCTTGTGTCACTGGATCATGAAATTCTGAATCCTGGCATCTATTTTAATCCCTTCAGGACCATGAGTAGGTAAGGTATACATCCAACAAAGGGATACCCATAACATAATGGAAAGAAATTATTTACAGTGTCAGCAGATGGTGAGGAAAAAAATAAATGGCCTGAAACTACGGAAGGAAATCTGAGACTGGTTAATAGGAAAAATATTCTTAACAATAATAACCACTTGGAAGTGAACTATGCTCCCAGTGGCAGTGGTTGTGGCACCATAACTGCAGATAGTCAACGGGTAGGTTGGGTGAGACTCCAGTAGGAATGATGTATAGGAAGAAAGACATTGCTGGAATAGCGAGTTGGTTCATCTAGTCCAAGATCTGTCATCAACAATGGCCAACACCAGCTGCTTCAGAGGAAGTACAAGAAACGCTACAGTATGCAGTTATGGAGTAATCTGCCTTCAAGACAAGCTTGTCCTAGGCTCCTAGAGTCAGAGGTTGGCATGTGCCCTGTATTGTGAATAGTCCTGAAAAATGCAAGGTCAGATGAGTGATCATTTCTAGTCCCCCTCTCTACTGCATGGTGTTATATTGCCCTCCTGACATACATTAAGCATCTCCTTCGGTCTTATCCAAGTCAACTTTTCAACATTATAAAGCAGTTTGGCCTCTTCGTTTCACACTATAGCTTCACGCTGCAGGAGTTTAGCGCATGTCTTTCTAACCCAAATCACCCGTAGACTGAGATTGATTTCTGATTTATGTTTTTCTCCTCTGACCTTTCCAAGTCAAGCAATGATCATTCAGCTCATGGAAGTCATTGTGAATCAGAGAGCTGTAACAAGCCACAGACATGCTTTCACCACTCAATGGAAGCAAGTTTTAATCATAATATCCTCAGAGTAAGCATTTCAGAGCAGATGCACTGGGGTGTGAAAACCATGCCTACGAGTTATTATTGGAATCTGTTTTTGAAGGCCTCACTGGCTTCTGTTTGATAAGTGGCTTCAAACAGAAAAGCATGCATCAGAAACATTTCTGAAATATTGATTTGTTGTCAATGCAAAGTTTCTGAGGTCCTTATGTACTGAGTGCATCTACAAAGAAGAGTAGAAACAGGAACATAGGTCTCTCCATACTGAGCAGAACAGTAGTCCATCCAATCCGGTGTTCTTCATCAACATCAATATCAGCCACGCGTCTTTAGAGGAATAAAATATCTCCCTAATGTACCTAGCTGGGCAGTATTTTACATTACAGTTTCTACCTGATCCCAGCCAGGGATGATCAATGTGTGCTATGAAGCATGAGGACTGATAGTCCTTTGGCCTGAAATTTCAAAGAGGCTGAGCACTACAGCTCTCACTGACTTTTGTGGAAGATGCAGTTGTTCAGCACCCATAGAAATCAGGCCACTTGTCATTTTTAGTCTCCTTAGAATGAATGAAGATACACTTTTTTCAGATCTCTTTTTGATATTTCTTTTCTTGTTTTTGCCACAATGATCTTCAGCAGTGAGTTCAACAGGCTAATTATATGCTGTGTTAAACAGCTATTATTTTATATGGCTTAAAGGGACACTGTAAAAACTCTTCTATAATTCCCAAGGTACAAATCCTGAAATTATTTAATCTGATAAAATGTTAATCTCTGAATTAACTCTGCACCGTTCATGCTGCTTATTTTTTGCATTTCAGTGATCTTGGACAATAAAAATAGACTCTCTGTTTTTGAAAGTCAGTTTCATTTTTGCTGTAGCTTGTTTCACTTCATACACCAGATTCTTATTTACACTTAGGCCCCTCTAACTGTAAAATAGAAATCATATTTATTGTCGTTTAAAAACAAATGTTCTTGAAATGTTTGTATCGCCTTATCTTTTGTAAAAGCTCATTTGTACAAAACCTAAAGGCTGAGCCAAATTTGATGTGACATATCATTTTAATATATGGGATGCCCACTTTGAGACTCCTGTGCACTGATAGAGTGGTGTAAAGGGCTCTTTGGGTAAATGAGAGTCACACATTGTATCTTTCATTACAAAAAATAATTTTAGGAGCCAATTCTGTGGTGAGCTGAGAGTTTTCAAGAAGCTTCACTGGGTGTGAAGTGTACTGAGAATCTCATAGCAAACACTCAGTACCTTACAGCATTAAGCCATTAATGTGTACAAACACTCCCATAACCAGCTTGTCAACATATCAAACCTACCTCTTGGTTACAGCTGGTCAGATTTTTCTATCAAAATGACATCAAGAAAGAATGTAGTTTCCACAAAACTGAATTTTCCCTGGGAACATTTCCATTTTGCTGGGATTTTGTTCCTTTTTTTTTTTCCATCCATCCGAATCAGAGAATTTCAGTTTGTCAAACATTTTGAGTCAGTTCAACATTAAACTTATTTTTCCTGTTATGCTGCATTGCCTAATCGTTGTACTTTGAGCCCCCATTCTCTGCTATGGACAGCATGGACTCCCCTATGACCAAGCTGTATGGTGCATCAAAAGAGATGCATGATTGCAGATGCATTATGGGAGATGTAGTCCAGCCAGGGCCCCTGGCCCAAATGGAACGTTCAGGCTCCCAATCTGAAGCTCCCATGGGGCAATGTGGTACCATAAGGAAATTGAGTTTAATTTTGAATTTATTCTAAATGAAACATTTTGGGTCAGTTCAAGAAACCAAAATAAAACATTTCAATTTGGGCACACTGAAATATTTCATTGTTTTTTCAATGTTGAAAAGCAATGCTTAGCCATTTCTGAATCAACATTTTTTCAGAGTACTTGGGTACACGAAAAATTTCAGTAATACAACTTTTCATACCGATTCAGGACAACAAATATTAAATTATAAGAATTTTCTTTGAGTTGGAAATTCCTGTTCTCACTCAGCTTTACTACCAGCAGTGGCTCGGCTTTATGTGCTTTTCACTGTGCTACTACATCAGCATCATACAAATGTAGGCCGGGGCCATTCAAGTGGCTAGCTTTCAAAGAAGTTGTAAAACTCAATCGTCCCCCACATTCAAGTTCACAATAGATCATTGTAACACCAGAAATATAAAGTATACTGAAATGACATTACTTAGAAGGTGCTAGGACATGCTGAGGGCACAGTTCTGCCTTCTGCACAGCGGGTAGGCAAGAAAAGGAAAAAAGCAGGTGTCGGGTAATTAAAGTGACAAAGAGCAGAAAAATCTGCATAGCTCCATCGACTATCCATTGCCTACCTCTACTGAAAATCAACTTCATTTATACCAGCTGAAAATCTCATCTATAGATTGGAATTGTTTAAGAAGAACTGGTCCAAAAAAAAGTTTCCACTCCAGAAAATTTTGACTCTATGTCAAAAATCTAAAACTATGTTTTTGGTCCAAATCTTTTCTGTTTTCAGCATTTGGCTAAAAACTAGACCATTTTCAGGTTTTTCAACCAACAAAAAATGTGACAGTTTTTGAGTGAAAGGCCATTTTTGCTTAGTCAAAAACCTGATTTTTCATCCAAAAAGAATTTTTGAAAATTTTCAGCTTGGCCTGAAACCAAAAAAACCCAGCCCTGAAACCAACAATTGACGCAGCTCTATCACCTTGCAGGAAGGAGTAATTAACTAATCCACCTAAGCAACACGCAGAACCCTGTTTTGAGGTCTTAAATGAGACTTAAGTGGTGCAATAAACCTTTTGTTGACCTTTGTTAAATTTCAGTATGCCAAGAAGCCTTTAGTATGTGGAACTATAGTAATCTACAACTGCATCTTTGTATACCTTTTCAGATGTATTTACAGATTTAAATCAAGCAGATGGACTTGCAAAGCAGAGCATCCCAAATCAGGTTCTTTAGCATGCAGTAAAAGATCCTGCAAGTGCGAGAATCAGAATAGATATAGAAAGCTAATTATGTGAGATTAGTACTGAATTGAATTGGCTGGCAGCTGTAGGAAATGCTGCCATCTCTAGAGAATAGGTTGATATTACACAAGGGAAAACATTCTTCAGCACTGAAGAACAAAATTAAACCCTCAGTCACTTTGTCTTTAGCAGCTAGCCTTTGATTGTCCCTAAAAGCTTCCAATGCAAATAGTATCTTCTACACTTCCTAAAACCACAAAATAACAGAGGCAGGATCCTGCACAGGTCATTCATCACATAAGGAGACCCACTAAAGTTAGTGAGGCTAAGGATGTGGAGGCTAAGACCCCAAGATCTTTCGTAGCAGACCTATACATACTGATATAGGTGGGGTTGGAGAGCCAGATCCTCCTCTAGTGTAAATTGACCTAGTTCCATTGACATCAGTGGAGTGATATTAATTTACACCAGCAGACGATTTGGCCCTAGAATAGAATGCATTTGCTAGGATAACAAAGGAAACAAACAGCAGGTCTGTGGGGTACCAAGCCAACCACATGAATGGGTCAAATATTTGTGACCGTTAAAGCCATGGTAAAATATTGCTTCCTTTTCAGTAACTGGTCTGACATTGTATATTTATATGTTTGCAGTGCGCTACCCCATGGAAAATGCTTTGGAGTGATTCCAGCTGATCACAGGATTAGTTAGAACATACCTTCCAAAGATTAACTGAAATGCTGCCCTGTTTCATGCTTGCTGTTTATAAAGGCAAAATCACCACTGATAGGAACTATTCATTTTCACAGCGGTTGCATGTAAAGCAGGAGCATGTTGATTTAACTCTGTGCACGCCTCACCCTGCGAAGGTGCCAAATGATAAGATGCGCTTTGGTAAAGTGTGCATCCCAGTTCTCAAAGCCTGAAGGGTTTGATCATGTAACTCAGCTCCCACTGAACTCAGTCAAGCCCTTACCAGAGTGTTCCGGACCTCGGAATGGTGACGTGTGATTTTAAGATTGTTTCTCATTGCATACAGTCTTACGTGTATTTTCAGTTACCAGTCCCTCAAGGCAGAGCATGTATTTAATTATGTGGATTGTACAGCACTGATTCTGTATACTTTGTGATCAGTGTGAATGCCAGTGAGACACGGTAGGCCCGATTTGCAGATCAATAAGGTTTAATGTGCAACGTTTTCTATAAATATACTAGTTAGATACAAAGCCTAAAGTTAACTACAATATATCATACTCACTAAGCCTGGAGAGCTAAGCAGTTACTCAGAAGGCTGTGTACAGGAACGGCTTTCTCCCGGGGCCCCACCAAGGAGTCAGTGGATCCTCTGGTCCAACAGACAGCACCTCCCGCGGAGTCAGGTGTTGATGGAGCGCCCCCCTTTGTCTAAGTGATGACTTCTTATACCCTTCTATGAACAACCTTCACCTAATTATCTCTCTCATTATAATATATGCTAATTACTTACATTACATTTCACCCTTAACTACATTCCATTCTCACCGTAATAATTGGGGTCATCAAAACAACATCTGGGATAGGAGGGGTGGAGTAAAAACATCTGGTGATAGGGGTCGCAAGAAAACAGTGTACCCGCAAACGTTCAAGGATAACTTGTTCCCATCACCGTTATCTATGTGCAGCTGCAAGCAATACAGTATCTGTGTTTTGTCTCATAATGTGCCATGCTATGCAGAAACTGAGACATCTGTAAGGTTATTCCGTCTGTGCCAACTGGAAGATGTCATGCTACAGGGGTCAGAATAGCCAAGCAAGCAACTGAAGCTATGCTAGGCCTCTAGGACAGTGGTCAAGCAACTCAAATTGTACTGGGCCTCCGGCACTGTGCAGCTTGATTCTCTGTGCCATGTTAATAACACATGGCACACTCAGTAGGCACCATTAAAAATGGGTGCTTACGGCACTGGGGTATTTATATCTACCCTGTATATAAAATGGGAAAGACCATTGTAAGATTGACTCCAGCCGGTGGGGAATCATAGAATCCTATAATATTAGGGTTGGAAGGGATTTCAGGAGGTCACCTAATCCAATCCCCTGCTGAAAGCAGGACCAACCTCAATTAAATCATCCCAGCCAGGGCTTTGTCAAGCTGGGCCCTAAAAACCTCTAAGAATGGAGATTCCACCACCTCCCTAGGTAAAGCCATTCCAGTGCTTCACCACCCTCCTAGAGAAAAAGCTTTTCCTAATATCTAACCTAGACCGCCCCCACTGCAACTTGAAGTCATTGACCCTTGTTCTGTCATCTGCCACCACCGAGAACAGCGTTGGAATGTCCAACTTTGAAAAGTACCCACCATCTAGAGCACTTTTCATGTCACAGGACACGGCAAACATTGGCCTATATGCCAACCCAGAATATATATATATTCCCAAGAGAGGGAGGAATATACAGATCCAGGAACATAGGAGTCAGTAGGATTATTCATCACATGATTCCCTCCTGGGAGCATGTCAACAAGGAGAGGAAGGAAACGGCTCCACTCTCCAATGCTGGCTGTCCAGAGAAGCTCAGCTGGCAGGGTTGGAGGAGCAGTTTACTGCTGATCAAGGCCAGCAGCCAATCATTACCCCTCAGGACCAAGAAAGACCCAGGGGAGAAATTCGGACTCTCTCTCAGGGTATCTCCTGGCACAGTGCAGATTATGCACCATGCTTGTTTTAGACTGTGCCTAAAGTCATAAGCGAGGCTATTGTTTTATTAACGTTAACAACAGGATTCTAGGCCAGTAATTCACGTCCCAGTTCTGCTTATTTACAAGCTACAATCCCACTCGCCTCCTGGAAGGTACTCAGCACCCTAAACTCTTGATGACCACAGTGCAAATTGATGTCACTGGCTGTCCATCAGAACCTTGTAAATCAGATGTTGAGGTCAAATGATTTTTCCAAGAGTCCAGAGGAAGTTTGTTTCAGATCCAGGGTAAAAACCCAGCCTGGCATAATTCTCTGTGGCACCACTAGTCCTTGGCATCCAGTCGGCTCAAGTACAGGCTCAAGTGATCGGATGATCTAGCTGAGGTTAGTCCTGCTTTGAGCAGGGGGTTGGAGTAGATGACCTCCTGAGGTCTCTTCCAACTCTAATATTCTATGATTCTATAATAGGGCTGTCCTCACTTCCCTTATCAACTGTTCTACAGATCAATAGCCCTCATGCTTAGGAAGTTCTCTCTGATAATCAGCCTATATTTTCACGTGCTTGATCCCATCTTGTTGCACATAGCTGCGTTCTCCTGAGCCATCCTGAACAATTCCTCTCCATGGGCCATGATGTGCTATTGATTCCAAAGCAGTTACTTCTCACAGAAAGCAATGGGGATCCTATCCTGGGAACGGAGAACTCAACATGATGCTATCTGTGATGTTTTGACTCTCCAAATTCAGTTGTTATATCCCTTCTTGGTGTTTGACAGACCTCACTCAAGCAGAACTCCCATGAACTTCAGTAGGAATTTTGCCTGAGGAAGGACTGTGACACGTGGCTCCTCTTTAGAGCTTCAGTTCAGAAGCACAGTTCTCGTGATGGTCTGATGATGCCTAAGAATCTTAGGTGGTGTTGGTGGCTTGGTTTGTCCAGGTGAAGAGAGGATGCTATGAAAGGCCTCGACTCAGCAAAGCTCTTCAGCCCCATGAACGCACTTAAAACAAAGCACATTTTGAAAGTCTGAACAGGGGTGTGCTCACAATTGAGCATGTTTTTGAGTGCTGAGTCAAGGCCTAAGCTCCCAATCCTTCACAGATTTATTCATGGGCTTACCTTTAAGCACCTGTGTCGTCCCGTTGATTCTATCACGACTGCTCATGTGCCTAAAGTTAAGCACTGATGTACATCTCTTTAGGATTGAGATTCTCGGGCCCAGTGCTTCATCCGTTCATATCAACAGCAAAAGTCTCAGCAACTCCGTAGGTGCAGGATCTGGCCCCACTCTTGTAAAGATGACAGGTGCGCTTTCCAGCCAGATTTTCAATTAAATAAAAAGACTGTAATTAAAAGGATCCGGCTATAGAAATTACACAAATTAGCACAGAACAGCTGTTATTTCAAAAGAATAAACACCTTTTTTTTCCTCTCCAGCACTTGGATTGCTGCCAAAGCTGCATGTATTTGAGTGCCTGGGTAAAAATCTCCATCCTTTAAAAAATATAAAAAATAAAACCCAACAAAACTGTTATGGGCAATAACTGAGAGAGAGAAAATATTCCTAAACTCTAGTGGAGAGATGAACATACTGAGATATGAAAAAGAATGAAGTGATATTTCAATTGAGAGCAGGCGAGCCCTGTGTACTCTTTATTTCATTCATGTAAGTAGGAACTATTCCAAAGGAATGTTTTTTTCCCATCAGAAAATGCTTCTCTGTTCATGAGAACCTATCAATCTCGGCAAAACTTTTGATGGAAACCAAGTGGATCTCCTGCCAGCTCATCTGCTTCCCCAGCTGCTCAGCAGCTTGGCTGCGGAGGTGTTGCAGAACCAGGGCTCCCAGGTGGGCTGCTGGAGAGGTGGACATTTTTTTAAAATTCCATGGAATTTTACGAAAACCGTCCTCCCGCAAAAAATCCAACTTTTCATTCTGATTCGAAACAATTTTTCTTCAGGAAGTGTGAAATTTTGTGTGGGAGGTAAATTCTGGTTCCCACACAGCTCTGTTCACGTAGTTCTGTACACAGCTGAGATTATCAAAAATTGGAGATTAAACCTGTACTCTTTGGAGATTGTTTTTAAAAGCATCTGTGTAACTGAGGAGCACAAACGCCACTTGGTTTCAATAGGACCTGTGCTCCTATGTCACTTCGGTGCTTTTAAAACTCTCACCCTGGGGCGTTCACACATAGGCACCTGCCTAATTTTCAGATGTTCTTAATACTCAATAGCTCCTAATCAAAAGGATGCAGGGTTAGGCACAGGGCTAGGACATAGGGGACTTGGGTTCTAGTCCTGGCCATGCTAGTGAGCTGGGTAAGTCAGTTTGCCTGTATTTCCCCTCCTGCATTTGTTTCTAGATGGAAAGTTCTTCCAGTCAGGTGTGTCTCTTACTCTGTGTTTGATCAGTGCCTAATACAACGGGACTGTGCTTTTAGGAGTCTAATTTTAGTTGGGACCCTGTTCTTAGGAGTCTAACTTTAGGGATGCCTATTTTGAATATCTTGCCACTCCCAATAAATGTCAGACTCTCTGGTTTATTAGCATGCCTTGAAGTGGTGGGAGCCATAACATTGTTTGAATTAAACATTGCGTCAATTACTGTTGTGGTAGACATTTCAGTGCTGCTCAGATATTTAATTTTGCAGGAGTCTCTAATGTAATTGCATTGTCTAAAGAGTGGTGGAGATGACCATGCACAAAGAACTGAAATTGAAACATTGGAGTTGAAACATTGATTCCATGCAAACGGACCCTGGCACCCAGGCAGGGCCCCATTTATAGCATAGGGTTCTGTACTAGCAAAAGGGTCTTTCTGTGTGGATCCAATTGCCGTATTAGGACACTGGTTTGTAGCCGATTTGGACGTAGCAATCGTGCCTTTCTCAGATTTCGGTGAAGTGTTTGCATCTTTGGGGCATTCTAAAAGAATTATTATTAATGCTAATTCACTTAAACCTTCACAATAATGGTTGAAGTATTTCCCCATCAACAGGACTCTTCACTTGCTTAAAATGAAGCACATGCTTAATTGCTTTGCTGAATCAGGGCCTGCATGCTCAGCACCTTGCAGAATCAAGCCCTCTATTGGATTAGGCCCATACATAAAGTTGCTCATATGGGCAAGTGTCTACAGGATTGGGCTCCATGGCAGGCAGACTGAGACTCGGGAGGCCTGGGTTCTATTCGAGCTGGGTCACTCTTCTGGCTGGCCTTGGGCAAGTCACAGCAACACCCCGTGCCTCAGTTTCCCCTTTCCTGAAAGGGGGTTAATGATACTGACCTCCTCTGTAATACGCTTTGAGATCTGCTGATGAAAAAGGCTACGTGTGAGTTAGAAATTGTTTATTGTTATTTTTTTTATGGTAATTATACAAATCGGTGGAAATGAAATACCAAGAAATAAGTTGCTTGCATCAGAAATCCCATTTTGTATTGTACCTTTCGTTCCTTCCTCTTTTTTTCCCCCTGCTTCTTCATGGTAGTTTTCCTTTCAGTACTTACATCTAGCTTTTTATCATTTTCTAGGAAAACCTCTTTTTTGTAATGGAATATCTAAATGGAGGAGACCTAATGTTTCATATCCAAAGCTGTCACAAGTTCAACATCGCCAGAGCAACGTAAGATGCTTAAAATGCTTTCTACTTAGTGTTATAAGGGGGCAGCGTGACCTAGAGGATAGAGCATAGGGACTCAGGAGACCTGGGTTTCGTTTCTGACTCTTTCAATGGCCTTCTGAGTGACCTTGGGCAAGCCACTTCACCTCTCTGTGCCTCAGTTTTCTCATCTGTAAAATAGGGGTAAATAACCCTGAACCTGCAAGTGAAAATCACTATATTAGGGCTTTCTATTCTCATCATCATCTAGCTTCAGCCACTGATTTCGGGCATGTCACTTCCTCTCTCTGTGCCTCTGTTTCCCCTCCCACCCTTTGTCTGTCTTGTCTATGTAGCTTGTAAGCTCTTCAAGGCAGGGTCTTTCTCTTACACTGTGTATGTACAGCGCCTAGCACCATGGGGCCCCAACTGCGGTTGAGGTGCAACCATAACAATCGCACAAAGTGTACTTTCCATTTCAAGATCTTTCAAGATCCATTTCAAGTGATGCGTAGCCTTTCATTCAGCTGATTTCTCCAGTCCAATCAGGCTGCCAAAGTAGGTACCTGGGCCTTTTTGTACGAAGGCTGAATCACTCAATAAAGGAGTAAGATGGTTGGGTTACACTGATCCACATTTCCACGTAATCTAGAGAGAAGAAGACCATAAGGCAATAAAGGGCTTTTCACAATACAGGAGGGTCCTGATTCTGTCCCCCCACTCTGTGTGCCTCCAGCCACAGGAGGGCACAGAACAGCCATGGGGGATTTCTCCAGAAAGGAGGGGTTCTCTTGGCTTTGTGGGGGGGTGGCATAAGCTGCCCCAAGCTACCTTCCTTGCCTGTCTCTGGCAAAGCACATTGTGGAGCAGGAGGAGGATTGGGGGAGGCCCATTCCATTGGTGGAGCACTCTGGGCTTTGGAGCAGCCCGTAGATGGCTGCTGAAAATTAGAGCAGCCTCTGGGCTGCCCTAAGTTGCAATGGGAGCTGGCTAGCCCCAGTCAGAATTTTGAGAGTACAAAAGTAGGGTAAAACTTCCTTCCCTTCTACCCACCCCCAGATTGTGCTCCACCTTGATTTTCAGATCTAGCACCTAGTTCTGATCTCACTGCCACTGATGGAAATCAGAAGTGAAACCCCTGAAGATAGTGGAGTTACCGCAGTGTAAAACTGGAGTAAATGAGAGGCCAGTCAGGCCCCTGATACTCAAGGCCAAATGTCTGGGGACATCATCTGGCCTTGTGTCCATGTGTGCAGCTGACACCGAGCCATGCTCTGCCTTGATGTAAATGAGCAAACTCCCACTGCAGGGGCAATCTAACAATCAGGATTTCCAGTTCAACTGCTGGAAATCTGTGCAGGCCAGGGAAGACTCTTTCCAAACTCTTAGGACATGTCTACACTACAGGTGGAGGGGTGATTTCTGGCTCAGGTGGGCATAGATGCTCTAGCCTAAAAAACAGTGTCACCACGGCCATGCAGGCAACATCATGGGCTAACCTCCTAATTACATGTCTGGGGTTGGGGGGCGGTAGAGATTGTACTCTGGGCAGCTAGACTTTCCAATGCCACATCAATTGGTGCAGCTACATTGCTACTTTTAGGCTGTAACTCAGTCAAAACTAGCTTGTGAGCATCTACCTGAGCTTGCAATTACATCTCTATCTGCAGTGTAGATGTACCCTTAGAAAGGGCTACAAAAGAATTGCATAGAGGAAGCCTTGGCCATTCTCAGAAGTTGAAGCTCTTTAGCTTTATACAGAGACCCTGGGGCTGCCTACTTTGGATAAAAACAGTGTTTTATGAAAAGAAAAGAAAGTCTCTTGTTTTCATCACCAAGCCGCAAAAAAGCAGGGTGGAGAGGTGACATCAAATGTTAAAAAGGTAAATTTTACATAAAAAGTAAATACATGGAGAGGGAATTAAAAATGTATTTAAACGTGCTGAAAATAGAGGAATTGAAAATATAAAAGTTTTTCTAAATCCTTATAGCAACAAAAGATATTTGAAAAGTCAATATTGAAACACGTTAGAAATTCATTTCTATTTAAGTAACAGAGCCTAATTTAAATACAAGTTTTATTTGTTGGGTTTTTTTTAAAAAAATTTGAATGTTGAGGACTGTGCCCCCAGGCAAGGACATTGAAAATCTGGTGAGAGGATGCACTAGAATCCAGTGGAAATATGGTCCCAGAGTTACATTCACCTCTGGACAGAGGGTGCTATTTTAAGGACTGATGTGGAATTTAAGTGGCTCAGTGTATTGAGGTGTATTGAGGTGAAGTTTCACTCTAATGCAGACACGTGCAGCGAACAAGGGTCTAAAGAACCTTGATAAAAAGGACACTATATAAAGACACAAGGAGACAGATCAGCAGCTGGTGTAAATTGAGGTGAGGTACAATTCCCAAAAGCACCTAAGTGGTTTGGGAGCCTAAGTCCCATTTTCAAAAGAGATTTAGGCCCTGAGGGGCAGATTTTCAAAGGTGCCTAAAGATGCACACTAGACACCTAACAGGATTGTCAAAAGTGCTTATGCAGGTTAAATGACAACTGTCATTGATTTCAATGGCAGTTAGAACCAAACCTGCTTAGGCCCTTTTGAATATCCCTTTTGGAACCCATCAGCATCTCTAGATGTCTAAATAATCTGACCCGTAGTAACCTAAGCCTCACTGAAAGTCATTGGCAGTTGGGCTCTGAAGGGCCCAGATCATGTTTGAAAATAAGACTTGGGGTTCTAAAATCACTTAGCTGCTTTTGAAGATATTATCTGTCTTTCACTTCAGTGGAGTAATGCCAATTTATACCAGCTGTGGGTCTGGCCCCAAACAGAGAATTATCATTGGCAGACATCAGTTCTGATGTGTGTTCTTTATTTTTCAGGTTCTATGCTGCTGAAATCATTTGTGGTCTACAATTTCTTCATTCTAAGGGAATAATATACAGGTAGTTTTACACTTTGTTATCTAATACGCAGCACGGTTAGCCTTTTTCTTCAACATACTGATTGTACCTGCTGGTTTGTACCTGGTTTTTCTTGACTAATATTGAATTTACACTCTGCTTCCTTTTTCATCACATTCACCTATTTTATTTTGGGAAAGATAACATAGAGTCAGTCTTATGCACTCTTTTTAGGATCCCATCCTATCCCGTTGAAGTCAATGCCCATTGTGTATTCCAAAGCCAGCTTGAGATGTTATTGACATTTACATAGTGCCAAAGATCCCAAAGAGATGATTAGAAAACATGGGCCTAGTCCTTTCAGTGCTTGTCCATTCAGAACTCCCACTGACTTCATCAGAAGTTTTGAGTGTGCCAAGAATGCATGCAAAGAGCTTATATATGGAAGGATCACCTTGCCCGGCCACTGTAATGGAGCCACTTCTGGACTGAAAGGCAGCAGCTTATATTAAAAGAAAAATAACATTACAGTACTAGAGAACAGTTCCAGTAGGAATTGCAAAGGATAAGCAAAATATTCTTACCCAATAGGAATTTATCAGGTCACCAATGTTAACAATGATCGTAGTTGATGGGAAAATGATATGGGATCTTTAATGACCCAAAGTAGCTCAGAAGATGGTAACTTCACTAAAGCAAGGTTTCCTAACCCTATTGGTGCACCAGTGCCACATCTTCTAAATTAAGGGGTATTGTCTCCCCTTAATTTACATCCATAACTCCCAGTAGAGCTAAGTGGAATTACATCCTTGCATGAAGAGAAAAAAAATCATTTGGCCTTCTTTTGACTGCCAGTAGGGTTTTCACATCTTTCACGGATAAGATACACAGTGTTGTCTATTGAAAAGTTTTTCAGGAGCATGCTACGATGCTAACTATGGACTAAGCTCGGTTTTCTTCAATATAGGGATGTGTTGGAGCTATCATATAATCCACTCCTGCCTTCTTGGGAGCAAAATGGGTGTTATCCCTCTATATTGAAAACTAATTCAGCAGAAATGAGGAAATGAATAGATCTGGTCAGAAATGTTTCCTCAACATTCAAATTTTTCCCCACCCTTTAAGCTGGTTGAGAGACCAGCAAAAAGCAGACCGAAGAAGTTCATGAGAAAAACATTGAAAATTTCTGCACAAAATTTACACTGAAAATTTGAAAATCTTCAAACTTTCAACCAGCTCTTGATATAGAGCATTGACTTCTGGGGAAAGAACTGTACAACTACCATTGGCTAATGTAGAGATTTTGAAGCCCTATCACTTTCGTTGATGATGTTACATTTTCTGTACATTTCTGCCTCCACAATGATAGTGACGTTATAGTCTCAGATGTCACTAGAAGAAGCACGACCAATAGTAAGGCCTGCCATGTCAATGGTATTCATGATTAGGGTGACTAAGGACTTTCTGACAAAACTTTTTTTTTGTTGGAAAATGCTAATCTGTCAAAACAGAACTGTTGACAAAACTTTTATCAGGAAAGTTTCTGAGGTCTAGGATGAAATTGCTGGTCAAAATGAGAGCGAACCATCCCAAAATAGCCAGTAGTCAGTACATTCGATTGAGATGTGGGAGATCAAGTTTGAAACCCCTATTCTTCCTGACGGGAACTAATGACTTGAACCTGGCTCTCTTACAACCCTGGGTGAGTGCCGTAATCACCTGGCTATTAGCTAATTGGGGGCCAAATGAGATCTCTCTGTTTTGTTTTTTGTTTTGTTTTCACACACACAAAAAAACCCTGCTACAGCTCATGGTTTTGTTCCACACTGGAACCACAAAATGTTTTGCAAAATCGAATTCTTGTTTTCCAGCAGTTCTACTCAGGAGATAGGTAAGAATTTTGAGCGTGCAGTTGGGTGTTTTTAGAATTATTTTTCAAAAGTAGTTGAATGAATAAGTTATTTATTCATTTTTAATCTGAATTTATGGCATTTTTATTATGAATGTTTGGATCCTCTTAATTTCCAAGATCCAACAAATTTAAGGAAATACTGGGATGGAAATTCCAAGGACACAGAACTGGATTCACAATGGACAGTGTTGCAACTACACAAAGGCTACTTCACACCCCTCCAGCAGTGTAAAAGGGCCTTAAAATGAATGTAAATGAAAATTACACTCCTTTTAAGTTCATTTCACATTCTGAGAGCAGTGCAAAGTACAGCAGGCCCTGCCTGTTTACTGACAGATTTAATGGGTCTGATTCTCATTTACACTAAGGTCACTTTACAGTGACTTTATATTTACACCTATTTTAAGGTCCCTTTACATGACTAGAGAAGCATAAAGTAGCCTTAAGGTAAATGAGGATCAGACCCAACACAAGGGCTTCATTAATGCAAATTAAGCTCTACCAGCAATCAGTAAATACTTGAGCTGGTTGGAAAATACATTTTCTGTCCTGTGAAAAATTTTGAGCTTTGGGCGGGTAAGAGGGAATTGTCCAAAATTGGGACAAAAAGCCAAACTTTTGACATTTTTCTTTGTTTTATTTTGTTTCAATAAATTTGAAATGTTTTGTTTTGTTTTTGATCCTTTGCATTTATTCATTTTAATATAAAATAAAGTCAAATTTCAAAATGAAAAATCAAAACTTTTCATTCAGAAACTGTCAAGAGGAGAGGTTTCAACATTTTCTGAATGTTTGTCCCATTTTTTTCCTAAACAGAATTGAATCATAATCAATACAATTTCAGCAAAAAAGTTTTGTGTAAACAGTGTTTTCTGATGGAAAAGTGTTTCAATGAATTCTTCTTGCTAGGCTGCAGCACATATACTAAAATTGGAACGATACAGATAAGATTAGCATGGCCCCTGCACAAGGATGACATGCAAATTCGTGAAGCATTCCATATTTTCTAGTAAATATCCAGAGCCCGATTCCCCACTCTTTGCATCTTGTATAGTCAAATACCCATCTGCCAAATGAATGTAAAATCCTGATTTGCCTTCTCTTGGCACAGGTATAAATGACTAGACAAGGTATGGAGATAGGCAGTCATTTTTGTGCCTATATACCAGTCACTCTTCAGGTAGGGATTACATTTAATTCCTAAATAAAAGGGCCCAGGAATGATGGGGAGTGAAAAGGGTTATTAAAATTAGCCTTGTGGCTCACATTCCCAATGAGACCATAGCTGACATTCAGAGTAATGACTGAACGTATGTGAAGCCCTAGTTCTTTATAGGACAATTTACCTTCCAGTATTGTGCTAAAAATTAGTTGTTAAATTATTGCCTTATAAAACGAGGAAGCAAGCAGTTCATGGAAAGCAAATTAGAAAATTCTCAAAAGCAACAATGTTCACTGAAACCGAAATCAATTTACTTCAAGATTAGTTATGAAGTGTAAACATGATAACAGAAGTTAGAATTGAGTGACTTGTTTATAAACAACTTACCCATTAAAATAAAAGCTTTGACTCACATAACACTTCTTATTCATTATTAGAATTTGTGTGGGAGCAGTTTTTATCATTTCTATTGATGAATGGCAGTGATTACTTCAATATAAGATCAATATCGATAACATTAAGCTAAGAATATGCTATCTGGCGTCTGAATGCCTCTTATAGTTATTCCACCTTCAATGCTTTTGAGAATTTTATTCAAAGTTGTTAGTAGAGTTGGATGAAAAATGGTGGGATGTGTTTGCAGAATATTAATAGTTCAGGGCAGAAATTTCAATATGAAAAAATGCTGGTCAAAAAGCAAAATATGTTTATTCTTTGTTTCAGTCTAGTCAGACAAAAGAAAATTGGAATACGATCAGTCTCTTTTTGTATAACAGAAATAAAGTAATTGAAGTTGGAAATGATGACAACATGAATATCTGTTACTTGGAAACTAAATGCAACAGTTGCCTCAATATTTCTTGTTGATCAACGTCTCACCCTTTATCATGGCAGTAATTTAGCAGCAGGAGTATTGTCCTGTGACAGTGTTTTCTTCTGTTGGTATTATGGCCCCTATGTTTAAACATGGGAACTTTGTTTGGGATTTTCAATGGCACCTAAGTGAGTTAAGCACCTCAACAGAATGAGATTTGAATGCCTAGCTCCTTTGTCTTTCCTTTGATAAATCCCCAGCCTTTAACAGTAGCTCAAGGTGGCCCATGATTGGCTACTTAAACACAGTTAGGGTGACCAGATCGCAACAGTCAGTAAAATACCAGGACACATGGAGGCAGGCAGTGGAGCTGGGAGGACCTGGATCTCCCAACGTCCGTGGACAGGGACCCAGTGTTCCCAGCTGCCACCGCGGGGATAGATTCATAGACTTTAAGGTCAGAAGGGACAATTATGATAATCTAGTCTGGACTGCACAACGCAGGCCACAGAACCTCACCCACCCACTCCTGCAATCGACCCCTAACCTATGACTGAGTTACTGAAGTCCTCAAATCATGGTATAAAAACTTCAAGGTACAGAGAATCCATCAGCAAGTGACTCTGTGCCCCATGCTGCAGAGCAAGGTGAAAAGCCCCCAGAGCCTTTGCCAATCTGCCCTGGCCCAGATATGGCGATCAGCTAAACCCTGAGCATGTGGGCAAGATTCACCAGCCAGACACCAGAAAAGAATTCTCTGTATTAACTCAGAACCCATCTAACATCAAGGGCCTGGAGCTTGGGATCCAGATCACACACTGCTTCTGTGGGGGGAGAGGGAGATCTGGCGTTCCCTGCCTCCATGGGTGGTGGGGACACCCAGAGCTCCCAGATGCTGTGGGGGAGGATCTAGAGCTCCCTGCCTCTGCAGGTGGCCAGAGGTCCCAGCTGCTGTTTGGGGGGGGGCGGGGAATTGAAGCTCCATGCCTCCATGGATGGCGGAGGGCACCCAGAGCTCCCAGCCGCTGCTAGTGTTGGGGGGACCCAGAGCTTCCAGCTGTCATGAGAGGAAATCTGGAACTCCCTGCCTCCATGGGCAGTGTGGGGACCTGGAGCTCCCAGCTGCCACAGGGGCTCGGAGCTGTGGGGCCACCCACAGCAGGTGGGAGCTCCAGATCCCCCCACCACGGCTAGGAACTGAATTTTTATTTGAACGTCGGGACAAATGGCATTCCAATTGTGGGACAATGGGTTAAAATGACAGTCCCAACTGTACCGGGACGTCTGGTCACCCTAGATAAAGTGGTCTAAATTTTCAAAAGCAGCTCTGTGATTTTTCTTGCCTTAATTTTGGCGATGCTCAATTTGAGACACATTAGATGGGCCTGGTTTTCAGAAAGTGCTGAGCACCCACACTTTGGAAGTTTGCGGGCAGGGATTGTAGGGAAGTATGTTGGGGCCTTTGGCTCCATCTCCCTGAATTCCTAACATCCCCCAAGCCCACAGGAGCAGAACTGCTTGTACTGCTATTTAGCATGGGTGCTGCAGGAATGCCAAATGAGAAAGAAGGTACAAAAACCCTCCCCCTGCTTGTGCCTTGGCTCAGCAGCCAGGTAAAAACTACAGCCCCTGTGCTGCCCTGAGTGCAAGGTATGCATCTTTCTCCCATCCCCTGGGGTTCAAAGCAGCCCAAAGGAGGCTGAGAGAAGGGGGGGGCACGTTCTTGCCCCCTACACATGCCATTTTCTTCTTGGAGTTCCCCAGAAGGCAGTACAGCTCCATGCTGCTCCCGTTAATCTTTACAACACCCTGCAGGGGCATGGTATGTACAGTAATTATTAATAGTTCATGAGACAGGTGAGGAAATGGGAGTACACAGTGTTAACTCCCTCAGTTGGTCAGAGATGTTACCGCAATCAGGATGGAGACCTTGACCTCCCCCATTGTGTTCCCAAACCACCAAAGCTCACACTCTCCCGTTGCAAGAACATATATGCATACATTGTGTAATATCACGAATGAGCTTACACTGCTGGATAACATTTCCAAAGGAGATGTTTACTTTCCTTTTCTTCTGCAGAGATCTGAAGCTAGATAACGTTCTGTTAGACAAAGACGGGCATATCAAAATCGCTGATTTTGGGATGTGTAAGGAGAACATGTTTGAAGATGCAAAGACAAGCACTTTCTGTGGAACCCCTGATTACATTGCTCCTGAGGTAGGTCTAACCTGAATGTAGGTCAAATCTGTTCCGAGTCCTAGCTGCGGAAGCCCGCTGACCGCAATGAACTTGCGCGGCTGTTATTGAAAGTGTAATTTAGCCCAGTACTCGCATCATTTTCTTTGGGGAAATAGACAATGATTAATCACTGGTAGGGCTAGGTGAAAAGTGTATAAAGCTCTTTGCAAACAGTTCCCCTAATTAGAAACTGGATTTCAGTTTGGCTTGTTCGTACCCTTTATTGCTCTCTGTGAACATTCATATGGATAAAATGTTGATCAGGCAAGTCTTTGTGGAACGCAGACTTTGCATCATAGATGGCTGAATCAAGAAACGAAACTCAATATGTGATGAAATGAAATTCTTTTCAGGCAGAAGCAGCTTATTAAGGTGAGTCATCCAATCAGGCGATAGAAATACCACGATAACCAGTTCACGAAACTCAGTGGAAAATGCTGAATAACTGATTGAATTCTCTATTTAAGCCTGTGCTTACAGACGTTCCAAAATAGGGATGGACTAGCTGTTGTGTTTCCTGTATCAGGGCCTTTGCTGAGGACTTAGTGTTGACAGGACTGGCCCTAAATAAGACACAGTTCAAACATATGTGACTCATAGCTGTTTCTTCATATAAATATATAGGGAGTCTCACTTATATCAGGGTAAATCACTGAAGTCAGTGGGCCCTGTTCTCCCTTATATTACCATCCGGGGGGCAGAAAGAGCCCCTGGGAAATACCCCAGTATAAGGAGCTACCTTGTGCTATGTATGGTCCATGACATGGGCAGCGAGGGGATATCAGGGGGTGGTCAATGTGCTTTGGCTGTTCTCAGCTGCCCTTGGGTCCCTAAAGGAGATTGTTGGCAGCTGAACATTAATTAGCCCTGAGGCTGCCCTAATTTGTATCAGGCTGGGGTAAAGGGAGATGCAAAGGTGGCTTAAAGCCCCTTCCATTCTTGCGCTCCTTCTTGTCCTCTTCTCCTTCACCGTGTTGCATCAGCTGATGTGCTGAATACAGAGACCAGAATCTGACCCTTGTGGCTTGACTGGGGTAGCCTGGTTGTTGATCTGGTTGGGTGCAACTGAAAGCACACACAGATCTCACTGTGGAGAGACTTGAACTAATTTGGCAGCAAGCGAAATGTTTCGCAGGAAGGAAGAGCATCCAGGATCCCTCGATCATCCTGCCTGGTATCACCCTGAAATCCATTTCTTTGCTTTTCAAGATCCCATTCCTTGAGATGAGTGTTTTCGTGTTGGATATCAGTGCTTGTCAGGTGGCTTTTAAAGCCTTTGCTTTCCCCCATGCTTGTATTTCGTCCATCTTCTACCGCACTCCCGGGACCGGATTTTGATTCCCACTGCAGCGGCGTAATTCGGGAGCAGCTCGGCTGAAGTCATTGGCATGACATCGGCTTGACGCTGGCAGACGTGAGGTCACAGTCGAGTCCCCCATGCCATTTATTCAGCATCAGCATTCTTTTAAAGAGCCCTTTTTTCCCATCCTAAAACAGAGCCGCAGTCTCCAAGAGATAATCGATTATCTGAGGTTTCACTTAATGCGAGCTGGGGAGTTCAGAATGGCTGGGAGGTTTCATCTCAGTACCATCGTTTGTTTTAGAATTTCACCAGTGCATAGAAAAGCCTTTTACCTGCAAGCTGAAAGAACTGTGAGAGTTTATGAATTGTCTTTCAAGCCAGGCAGCACACTTTTGCCAGCATTTCAGCACAGCTGCCTATTCCAGTTGGTATTATTTCTATTGCAGTAGTGCATCCCGTGCCTATCCTACTGTACTTACAGAGTCCTAAGAAGATTACAAGCTAAGTAGACAGGCCAGACCGAGGGTGGGAAGGGAAACAGAGACAGAGGTGAAGTGACTTGCCCAAGGTCAGACAGCAGGTCAGGAGCAGAGCCAGGAATAGAACCCAGGTGTCCTGACTCTCACACGAGAGCCCTGTGCTCCAGATCACACTGCCTCAGCCGTCAGCAGCTGTGTCTACACACCTAAGGATAGTTGTCTTCAGTGGTATGAACCATCTCCACAGTTAGCCATTTATAACTGCAGTAACCCTAGCACACAGGGCCCAATTGTAACCAGCCCCTGGGCTGATGAGAAAAGGGAAAGACCCGCCTTGAACTTCCCCTCCATTTCTTGAGCCTCAGTGGGCAGTAGCCATCTGAAAAAGGGTGGAAAAGGCAGAGGGAGGGCTGGGCCATGGCTGGGCACGCCCCTAGACACGCTCAAAGGTGATGTCGTTTCCAGAGCCCTGAAGAAGAATTCTGGCTGACTCTCCCAGAGTTCCTTGGGGAGCAGTGCCAAGATGGTCAAACTGTACATTGAACGTAGCTCATGCTATGTAGCTACAAGTGTATTTAGGGCCCAATCCAGAAATCTGACTCTGATCAAACTTCCATCGACTTCTCACCCCTCTATGCCACTTCTGGCATCTGAATTCTGTCAAGTTGTCCCATCTCATTGGTGTCAATGGGAGATTTACCTTCATAAGGTCTATGAGATAGAGCCCGTACAGTTCAAACAGTGAATGCTGGCAAGCCCACATGCATGTCTTTGCCACATGCCAGGTGGTTCCCACTCAGGGGCGTTCTGACTTGACCTGGCTCCCTCACAACATCTGTGGTGCTGAGCACAGCGTTTATTGTGATTGCTCTGGCTTGTCTCAAGAAAAGGGTCATTTGTGGGCTCACATGCAGTCACCTAGTTTCTGGCAACACAGAAGTTACTCCAGATGTAAAGGATAGAAGAACTGGATCAACAATATCACAGTAGGTTTTCCAGGCCTATTGCATTCAATATATCCATGTGATTTCCAGTAGCGTGAAGCATAGTTTATGCACTATTTATAGCTGAATGAAATTCTCTCTCTGGTGTCCCATTCCTTTCCTGGGTAACTAAGAGTGATTCCACCACACCAGAGGCTAGCTTGTAAAAATTACAACTGGGGCCTATTGAGCACACACAATTAGATCCCATGCATCTACTTAAAACACACCTGACAAGACATCACACTCGACTATTATGTGATGATTTTTGCATCTCCTGCTGAGGAAGGTGAGCCCTCTTTGAATAGGGAAGCTATCAGAGGCATTGTCTTCTGTGAAGCAAAAATATATCCCATACGGCCATAAAAGAGTGGATTGAAATGAAACGTCTTGTTCATTATGGAGCAGCTGACAGAGGCTTTATGCATAATGCATTCGTGTGGGGCTGAAGTATATATAGTGCATGGATAGGCAACTTCTGGCAAGTTGCATAGTTAACATAATTAGAAAAAGCATCGTCAGTGGTAAAAGAAAAAATAATAACAACAAAAAACCCCACAAAACGCCGTAAAAATGATTGGATGATCATGGACACTGGAGCACATTATTTTATTTTTAAACTTTGTGGCTGTTTTGATTTTGATTTCTCAAAACGTCAGATGCTCTTGGACTATGTTGAAGACCAGAGGTTTAAACTTGCTCACCAAGTGAACCCCATCCTAGCGGAGAGATCAGACTGGTTTCTGGGATCTATTCCACTACTTTTGCATTGATATTTCCTAGCATGGGAGAATCCCCAGCCAGCATAAAGCTAGCAGACTTGCCTCTATTACTCCTTCCCTGCAGACCCTCATGCTGGGAGTGAATCAGGATGGGCAAGAGGACTGGCAGGGCACAAAGTGGGCTGGCATATAGCCCCTATGGAATAACAAACTGGTGCATTTTAGAGCAGCCCCCAACTGGCTCAGGCTATCGGAGTAGAATAACAGGTTCTCTGATAGCGCTGTCCCCTGCCAACTACACATACACTTTGTTTCACCCAATATTAACTGGATGTAGCAGAGAAGTAAGGCCACAATCTATTGGTTACCTCTCTCCTGCAGCCAATGTGTGATTAGCAGACTGCCAGCCCTCCTAATAAAGATCCTATTCACTATTGCACAACATCCCCGAGAGAATTACAGCAATTAAATCACATGCAGCTCCTTCCTTCTTAACTTCAGCTGCTTCTCCAGGCTTTTATTTATAAGGAAGAGCATGGATGCCTGTAGAAGAAGCTAGTAGCTAACTAACATCATTCGGCCTTCTTTCTGTAAATTACCAGCAAGTGATTCACAGGCCGCAGTTTGAGGAACACTGGTATAGAATACCAATCAGGTCCAAATTCAATTCTTTAAAATGCAGCTTTGATGAGTTAAATAAGCCCCACAATGCTCTTCCCAAACTGAGTTTTTCTTTAAATGATGGGACTCCTCCCAAGCCGGAGTTGATTTTTCTTTTCCCAGTGAATTTTGCAAAAGAATTTGGGTTGGACACTCCTTCCCATGTTGCAGTTTCACAGTTCAGCTCTGGGTTTATAAGCAGCAAACAGCAGGGGTTATAATGGAACTGTTGTACACTTTTAACTGCTCGCTGTGGGAATATTTTTGCTGTAGTAAATTTCCCTCGGCATCTGTTGATTCAGGAAAGTGAGCAGCATAGTCAAATTATGCTTCGTATTTATATACAGCTTTTCATGCAGAGATTTTGAAGTTGGGTAGATATCGTTAGTATCCCTGTTTTTTTAACTGAGGAAATTGAGGTACAGACAGATTAAGTGATTTTCCCAAGGTCACACAGTTGCTCATTGGCAAACCCAGAACTTCTGACCCACAGGCCAGTTTCCCATCCATGGGATGACCATAAGGCCAGTTAGTTGCTTTCTCTAGTCCGAAGTTCCTTGGGCCAGATCTGCAGCTTGTGGAAGAGGGGATGGGGCAAAAGTGTCTTTATGTCACCTTTATGTCCCTGATTCCATTAATGGCCACGGACCAGTTAAAGAGGCCTCAGGGAAGCCCTAACTTATACCCAACTGTGTATGGCCCAAAGGGACGGTTGAGGAAGCTTGGAGTTGCTGTGATTTGGCGCTTCCCTGATCACACACAGCCCACACAGCAACTGTGAGGAAGGGTCCTATGCTGAGTCCATGCCGTCCAGAGGTTGCTGAGGGAAATCATCCAGTGGCTGGTTAAACCAGCTTCATGCCAGTTTTGCTTTGCTGAGCAGCACCAAACACAGTCTGGCCACTAACTGGACACTATGTAGAGGATAGACTATCAATGTCAATTAGTGTCCATCCTATTAATCAGTGTCTGCCTTTCCCACTCCCTGCCAATCTCCCTCTGAAATAGATTTTGCTGGGACAGAAATACAACACTGCGGTTGACTGGTGGTCCTTTGGGGTCCTTCTGTATGAGATGCTGATTGGCCAATCTCCTTTCCACGGCCAAGACGAAGAGGAGCTTTTCCAGTCCATCCGCATGGATAATCCGTTCTATCCTCGCTGGCTCAATAAGGATGCGAGAGACATCCTAGTGAAGGTGAGAAGGCACACCGCTGCCACTGTTACAGGTCATGTTTTCACCGACTAAAAGAGTGACTGCGGGCGACGTCTCCCCTGCATACATGTGTGCTAGTGCAACGGTGCCACTCGCAAAACAGTAAAATACTCTTCTCTCTGCTAACTTCCAGCTTTTTGTGAGAGAACCTGAAAGGAGGCTGGGAGCAAAGGGGAACATCCGCCAACATGCCTTTTTCCAAGAGATAAACTGGCAGGTCCTAGAAGAGAGGGCGATGGAGCCACCCTTTAAACCCAGAGTGGTAGGTTCCTCATGTCAAACGCTTTTCTTTCCACATTCTTTTGTTCCTGAACTTCACCTTCTCCCTACCAGCACCGAAGCAGGTACCCCCAGCCAACCGGAGCAGCCTGCCTGGAAAGTACCAGTGGGATTCAGATGAACACTTTCAAATAACAGTTGCCTCTAGTCAGACACACTGGGCAAAATTTTCAAGCTCCAGGGTCTAACGCGAGGCACCTCAACCCACATTTAAGCACTTAGGGCCTTGATTTTAATAGTGCTGATTTCCCACCTGCAGCACCTGTTGACTTCATGTGTCGTTGCGGGAGCTCTTCACTTCTGCAAATCAGGTCCTTCTGCCTAAATGTGGATTGACTTTGGACACTCAGGGTAGACAGTGCTGGCCTTTGGTTCAGTGCCTAAGTATGGATCGAAGTGCCTAACCTTAGACATCCAAAGGTGAGAATGTTGAACCTACTTTCTGGTGCCCCATGCAGTGCTTAATTTGTGCCAGGGGTTGACAGGACTGACTCCCAGCACCTCTAGCTGTGGCAGTTCATCGCCCCTGCACCTCTGGACTTGCTGCATCAGTTATGAATGTACAAAAATTGCTTGAACCCCAGAGCCTAATTTCTTGAGCCCCGGCACCTCTTTCTTTACAAATTAAGCACTGGCCCCCTGTGGAGTCTACAGAATTAAGGTACAAAACGAAACCAAACCATCAGCTTCTCTTTGAAATCTGGAGAACATTGATGTTATCAATAACAACAATAGCATTTCTATTGTGTTTACAACACAGCTTTTATGTAGAGCCTTTTACCTTCAAAGTACTTTCCAAACATGAGTTAATTAGCATGCACAGATACACTGCACTGATACATAAGCATAATTATCCCTGTTTTACAGAAAGAGAAACCAATTCTCTAATATCCCTGCATGGTAGAATTCACTGGGGTCAGAGATGCAGTGGCCCATATAATCTGTACTCCCATTTACTTAGATACCATGGTGATTGGTAGGTGATTGACACCAAGGTGGTAGATATTTTGATACCACACTGATACCAAGGTAGCCAATACCAGGATGAAGGATACTTAGGCCTCATCTACACTTAAAAATTAAATCCATCTAGCTACATCATTCAGGGTTTTGAAAAAAATTGCACCCTGAGCACCATAGTTAGGCCAACCTAAACCCTGGGGTAGATGTGGCTAGATCAATGGAAGGATTCTTCTGTTGAGCTAGCTACTGCCTCTTGGAGAGGGGGATTAATACATCAACGCAAAAACCCCTTCTATTGATGTAGGAATTGTCTACACTCTGGTGCTGTAGTGGCTATAAAATAGACATGCCCTTAGATAGCAAAGTCATGGGTGCCATAAATGTTATATTAGATTAGATTAGATTAATAGTAAAAGCTATGAAATGAAACAACTGATTTTTTTTCATTCTTTTCTTCTTCCTTCTTGAAGAAATCCTCAAGTGACTGTAGCAACTTTGACAAGGAATTTCTGAATGAAAAACCTAGACTGTCCTGTGCAGACCGAGTGCTGATTAACAGCATGGACCAGAATATGTTCAGCAACTTTTCATTTGTCAACCCTAAAATGGAGAGGATGTTATCCTGAGATCTACACTCCCCAGCACCCTCCTGACTAAAGGAATCCTGTGAATTGATTTGAATAACACTTCTGTCGACTGAAAACTAAGACTGCTTAATTTTTATGAGGACCTCAACAGAAGCACTCATCAATTAAAGCTTATACCATGTTTGTGAGTTTCCACCTGGTTTTATCCTGTAACAAGTGCCAAATGTGCCTCATTAATGACCGATTCTCTTTCTGGTCTGTCTTGGTTTCACTCTCTTTTCTGGATGCTCTTGAATTTGAAGGCATTAGAAATGAGTAGTGCAAAATCCTGTTCACCTTATTCATACACATAGCCAATGGGAATCTTCCTGTGAATAAGGCCCTAGCTGTGTTGTTCAGATTTACTACTCCAGTGTCGAAACCTGAAGTTCTTATTCAGGCAAAATTTCCATTGAGTAAAGGGTTGTATGCTCAAGAATTGGGACCTCCTAGAAGGCTACCTTTCCAACTAGGTCTCTGGCAGTCCCCAGCTGTACACCTGCAAAACTGTATACACACATACATGCACTTTGCAAAGACCAGCACTGGCCTGCGCACTTTAAAAACACCTTTATGCGTGCAAGTGTTAGAATTTGCTTAAACAAGGAACCTGAAGACAGTCGGGTTTTGCAGGTGCAAATTCTGACACTTGCATGCCCATAAATGTTAGATTTGCTTAGGTGTGCATGCAGGTATTTACATGTGCACAGGCTGGGGACGTGATTTTCAAGCTTCAGACTAAAAAGCAACCCTAGAATAGATCAATGCACTGAGGCTCCACTATGAGCTTTATTGATCACGTCTGCGTGGTATGGCTGTGTCGGTGCTTCAAGCTGGTGCATGATCCCTGGCTTGAGGAGACATACCCAAGCTAGCCCTGACTTAGCTGATGTGCTAGCAATAGGATGTAGCTGTGGTGGTGCAAGCAGCGGGAGGATCGAGCTGTCTCAAGTACATGCCTTGCATCTCGGGCAGGTACATACTCTGGGAGGCAGCCACTGGCAGTGCTCCATCTACACTATTTTTAGCACTCTAGCTCCATCAAAGCTAGTATGGGTCTGTCTCATGGAACTGAGAACCTCCCATCCAGCTCCAAGCATAGACCTTCCCTGTGCCTATTCACACATGACGCCCTAAATTCCTGTCCCAGCATCTCTCAGGTTCAGTGTAAAATCTGGGCTGGATTCTCTCTGGGGAAGTCTTTTCTTCCAAACACCGGCTCAGAAATATGGAGGGACTCTCCGCAAAACATTATTTAGGGATTTCAAGATTGGACCTCCAGTCATTACACTGTAGGTTTTTCCTTGAAAGACAGCATTCAGTATTTTCAAAGACTGGACAACTTTATACTGGTGTGAATGATGATAAACCTGCTCTTTGGTATGCAGCTGAGACCTGAATCAAGGTACAAAGCTGTGCACAGCACTCTAAAGATGAGACAATACATTGCATGATATGGCAATTATTCCCTACCAATTGTTGATGACAAGTTGCTGACCCATTATATTCTGTTTCAGTGTTCGTAGAAATGCACATGGTCAAAACCGTGTCTTAGCAGTAATGAGATTTTAGCGAAAATCCTTTGCAATAAACGTACGCTGTCTTCTGAGATTTGCAGAACCATCATCCTATTTATTCAGTTGCTGTTCAAGAGATAGAAATGGAAAGATCTAATGCCTCTATGTTACTGCTTTTCACTGATAGTCTAACAGAAATATTTAGTCTGGTTATCGTGTCAAAGCAGAAAGAAAGAGCCAAATTCTGTGCTCTGTTGAGCTATGTTGCTTTATACCAGTTGAGGATCTGGATGAGTATTTAGAGATTTCCAAGGGCAATGTAATCTTAGTGACCCATGACAATTAAAACTGTCTTAGGCTTCCTATCTGTACAACCACTTTTTGGATATCAGTGTCAGCAACCATGTCCTTGCTATGTGAGGAAAGGGGCACTCACCATATGAAGGGGATGGGCAGCAGAATGAAAATCTAAGACAGAAAAGAAAACTACCTTGCTATTAAAAAAAAATCCCAGTAATGTAAGTCTAATGTCTCTTGAGAAGTTGTTTTTTGTGCTGTATGAAATGTAGGCAAAATCTGTGCATACTGTTTGCAGCTGGTCATCATGTTTAATTAGAATCGTTAGCATGAATTTTTAAAATGTCAGTGCTGTTTGTACAGTTTGATAAAATGTTGTGTGTGATCGGAGAATGTGTGTAAATGTGATTAAAGGGAAACAAAGAAAGGAGACACTCAGAAAAGCCATTAAAATTGTTGTGTGCACCCTGCTGTGTGCTCTTCTGGGGAATTTCAGCCAGGAAGTAACCAAGATCAGGAAGCGTTTGTGCTGTGGAGTAAAATCTATTTCTGCACAGCTTAAAAACCAGATTGTACCCTTTCGGGATGTAAAGTATCAGTTAACCGGTTAACCAGTAAGTATTAGTCTTACTGTTCACAAATTGCATTAACTGTTTAGCCAATGGTTCCCAACCTGTGGCCCGGGGGCCAAAAGTGGCCCATAGGGGCTTTCAGAGTGTCCCTCGACTCCCCTTCTGCTGGCTGCAGAAGGGAGCCGCTGCTTAAGGACCCCGGCGGAGCGCTCTGCCACGAGGCTAAAAGACCAGTGCAGGGCCTTGCTGCATCCAAGGGGATGGGAGATCAGCGCTCCCCTCCCTCTGGCTGATGTCCCGTCCCCCTGGCTGCAGAAGGGAGCCACTGCCTAGGGACCCAGGTGGAGCACACGGGGCTACAGGACACGTGAGGTTTCCCTGCTGCAGCCAGGGGGCTGGGAGATCAGTGAGGAGGCAGCCTGCTGGTGGAGACTGGTGGCCCTTCAGGGTTGTAAATATATCTGTGGCCCTCAAGCCAAAAGGGTGGGGAACTACTGGTTTAACCGTTTGCTGCGTAGGGGGGGGTGGCTGTGTACTTGGTGGGTGAATGGGGATATGGTATTGCAGGGAGGGACGATGGGAGGGGGGCTGGGACACCTGCTGTCATGGTGAGGGGGGCGGATGGGTTCAGGGTGGACAAGGCATGGAGGTGCCTTATTGCCCCTTCCTGTGGGCTGGGGAGCGGTGGGCTCCGGGGGGCGGCAGCGCCCCAGTTCTGGAGGACCCACTCTGGGGCAATCAGAGGGGCCAGGGCCCCATGCAGTGGCAGGGCTGAGGCACGTTGGGCTGCTCCCATCCAGCTATGGGGCACCCCCTGCAACTTCTACTAGGGATGTAAAATATCATATCAGTTAACTGTTTAAACTATATACATTTTAATCATTTAAACAGTTGTTTCATTAAATGATATTTTACACCCCTTATATCCTTGCGTCTGAGCACGCGCCACGCACCGATGTCAATACTGGGATTGGCTTGTGTGTTGCGGGGCCACGTCATCAACAGGTGTATGTCCGTTTTGCACCATTGAAGTCAACAGAGCTGTGCCAGTTTATACCGGCTGAGCATCAAACCCATATCATCTAAGAGTAAAATTTGGCATTATAAGAAGGAAAAAGGGCTCAAAGAAAAGAGCCAAATTCTCCTCCTAGTAACAAGGGGTTTGCATGGGAATAACAGAGAGTCATAACACCCACCACAGTGTTCCAAATATGCCTATCGGGGCCTAAAGTTAGGCACCTGGGGTGTTATTTTAAGAAGCACTCAGCATCGGCTTAAACTTAGCTGCCACTGAAGTAAACGGTTAACCTCCCATTGACTTCAGCAGGAGCAGAGTTAGGCCAGTGCTGTGCGCTTCTGAAAATCCCACACGTAGCCCCTTAATTGGGCATGTCAAAGAAGGAGGGCTGATTCTCGCTGCTGCTCAGCACCTGCTTCTTGCACTGAAGTCAGTGGGAGCTGTGAGCGCTCAGCACTGCTGACGAGAAGGAAACATCCCGTTCAGTTCCCACATACAGTGTTAGGTGCCCTGTTTTAGGCATCCGACTTTGAAAGGGGTGGTCTTTCCATACATACACCTAGGGTGATGGAAGGGCACTATAGGAAGGTGCAGTGGTCTTCCGTGGAGGCTGGGCCCCAGGAAGGGCCGCAGCAACCAGCGCAAAGTAGCTGCCGGGTTACACGTGGTGGAGAATGCGGGCATGACCCCCCCCGACGTTGAGGGGGGCTGCCCGTCCAGACGCTCCCGTAGAGGGTGGACGTCGATAAGCGAGTATGGAGACGGATAAGCTGATGAAGTGGTGGGCCAAAGTCCAGCAGCAGCAGCAGGCGGCCCAGCTGCAGCAGCAACAACAACTCCTCCAGATGCTGGGTGCCCAGCAGCAACAGCTGATACGGGACCTGGGGGCGCAGCAACAAGAGCTGCAGCACCAGCTCCTGCAGCGACTAGGCGGGCCCCTGGGGATGGCCAGCTCCTGAGTGGAGGAAACGGCCGGTCGAGCATCTCCCATCCCCGGGCTCCAGCCCTGCCTCACCAAGATGGGACCCGCCGATGACTCGGAGGCCTTTCTGGTCACATTCGAGTGGGTGGCCACCATGTCCGGGTGGGACCCGGCTCACTGGGCAACAGTCCTCGCCCCCTATTTGACGGGGGCCTCCCAGGCAGCCTACCTGGCCCTCGGGGACGAGGAAGCCCAGGACTACACGGCGGTAAAGGCTGCAATATTGGATGCACTGGACATCAGTCCCGAAACCTATAGACGACGGTTTCGAGACAAGACTTTTCCTCCTGGAGCCCGACCTCGGGCCATTGCCCAGGAGCTCCAAGACGCCGGCTGGCGCTGGCTCCAACCAGAACAAAACACGGCATCTGCTGTGGCAGAGCAGGTCATCCTAGAACAGTTTCTGCACATTCTACCTGTGCAGGGGAGGACCTGCGTGATCAGGCATCATCCCACCACCTTGGTAGGAGCGGTTCGCCTGATGGAAGACTTCCTGGCTGCTGAGAAGCCAGTTGGGCCTAAAACGGCACCCCCTGCCCGAACCGGACTTGCAAGGGCGGCCAAACCTCTACCCGGGTCGATCACCCGACCTCCCTGGAACACGGAGCTTGGCCAGAGCCGGCCCCCGAATTGACCAGCCCCTGGAGCCAGTGATCTGGGTCCGTGCTTCGCCTGCGGTCAGAGGGGGGACATTTACACCGGCAGTGTCCGACACAGAGCTGCACGTACGGCATGGTGTATGCTGGGGAGGGGTGAGCCCAGGGACCCCCCCGGTCCGAAGACTACGATCAACATAGGCCTGGCCAGGAGGCAAGTCGAGGCCCTTATTGACTCCGGGTGTGGTCAGACGCTCATTTTGCGAGGCCTGGCCCCCGAAGACGGGAAACCCCTGGGCAAGGTAGGACTGCGCTGCGTCCACGGGGACCTGCATTTTTACCCTACAATGCCGGTCCCCCTGACCATAGGGCCAGTGACCCAGGTCCTGTTGGTAGGGCTAGCACCCCGCCTACCCTACCCGGTGATCCTGGGACGAGATTGGCCTGATCTTGTGGGGGTCCTCCAGCAGGCGGCTAGCACAGGAGGCTCCAGTGCTGGAGACCCGGAGGAAGGGACCCCGGGAGACCCCAACACAGCAGACAGTGAGGACCCACCGCCCCACGATCCCGAGCCATCCTCCGAGACGGAGGAACCCCGGCCAGAGACAGGCCCTACGGATAGGGACATGCCACCCTCGGATGACCCTATGGCGGACTTTTCGAGCTACCCTATGGCGGACCTTTCGAGCAAGTGGCCGTGGACCTGGTAGGACCCTTGGAGAGGAGCCTGGCAGATTTCGTTACATCTTGGTCCTGGTCGACTATGCAACACACTTTCCGGACGCCATCCCCCTGAGGAATGCCACTGCCCGGACCGTGGCCAGCGAGCTCGTGAAGGTATTCGCTCGGGTGGGACTCCCCCGTGAGCTACTAACGGACCAGGGGACCAACTTCACCTCCCGATTGCTACGAGAGGTGTGTACCATCCTTGGGATCCAAAAGCTCCAGACCTCAGTGTACCATCCTCAAACCGATGGCCTAGTCGAGCGATTCAACCAAACGTTGAAGCATATGCTCCGAAAGTTCTCGGCAGAAGACCTGCGGCGGTGGGACCAGTTACTCCCCCCTTTGCTCCTCGCCATCCGAGAAATTCCACAGGCCTCTACGCAGTTCTCCCCGTTCGAGCTATTGTATGGCCGTCAGCCTCGGGGGATCCTTGACCTAATGAAGGAGCACTGGGAGCAAGCCCCCTCACCCTCTCAGGGGATGCTCCAGTACGTCCTCGCCCTGCAGGGGAAGCTTCGTCAAGCCTGGGCACTGGCCCAGGAGAACCTTCAGGCGGCTCAACAGACACAGGCCCAGCCCTATAACCGGGGGGCACGAACCCAGTCCTTTGAGCCAGAGGACCGGGTCCTGGTGCTATTGCTCTCCTCGGAGTCCAAGTTGCTCGCCCAATGGCAGGGGCCATACGAAGTCCTCCAGTCCGTGGGCCCAGTGAACTATGAGATTCGCCAACCCGACTGCCGAAAGAAGAAGCAGGTATATCATATCAACCTATTGAAGCCTTGGCGGGAGCGAGAGGGGATGCTAATTAACCCATACCCCCCGGATCCTGAACTGGGGCCCCTGCTCCCCGAAGAGGAGGAGCCAGGAGAACCGCAGCTCGGAGATACCCTGTCCGGACCTCAGCTGCAGCAGGCCCGGCACCTGCTCGAGGTCTTCCCTACTACCTTCACCACAACACCAGGGAAGACCAACCAGGTGTACCACGTGATTGAGACCAGACCCAGAGAGGTTGTGCGGACAGGTGCCCGCTCCCCGCCTCGACACCTACAGGTGGTAGTGGAGGAGGAGGTCCAGGCCATGCTACGCCTCGGGGTTATTGAACCCTCCAACAGCGAATGGCGGAGCCCGGTAGTACTGGTACCCAAGCCGGACAGAACTCGCCGCTTTTGCATCGACTTCCGGCGCGTCAATGAAATATCCAAATTCGATGCGTACCCCATGCCCCGCATCGACGAGCTACTGGACCGCCTGGGAGAGGCCCGGTACTTTTTGACGCTTGACCTTACGAAAGGGTATTGGCAGATCCCCCTGGAAGCTCACTCTCGTGAGAAGATGGCCTTTGTAACACCTAGCGGCCTGTACCAATTTGTCCGGATGCCTTTTGGGCTACACAGGGCCCCCGCGACTTTCCAGAGGCTTATGGACAGACTCTTGGCACCCCACCTGAATTACGCAGCGGCCTATCTGGATGATGTAGTCATCTATAGTCGCGATTGGGGTGACCATCTTGACCATGTAGCCACGGTACTCCGGACTCTACGAGACGCAGGCTTGACCGCAAACCCCCGGAAGTGCCACATTTGGTGGCAAGAGACTACTTACCTGGGCTATACCCTGGGGCAGGGTATCCTGAGACCTCTAATTAGCAAGGTCCAAGCCTTGCGAGGCTACCCTCGGCCAGCCACCAAAAGACAAGTACGGCAATTCCTAGGGCTGGCTGGGTATTACCGGCGATTCGTACCGAATTTTGCCAGCCTCGCCGCCCCTCTCACACATACACTATGGAAGGACCAGCCCCTCCACATTAGCTGGATGCCGGAGTGGGACCAGGCCTTTATGACGCTCAGAACGGCCCTGTGCCAGGAGCCCGTACTCCACAGCCCAGACTTTACCCGCCCATTTATCGTCCAGACAGATGCCTCGGCCGTTGGACTGGGGGACGTACTGGCCCAGGTATTCGACAGGGAGGAGCACCCCATCCTCCACCTGAGACGCCGATTACTTCCCCGGGAAGAACGATACGCGACGGTAGAAAAAGAGGCTCTTGCCGTAAAGTGGGCACTGGAAGCCTTACACTATTATTTATTGGGCAGCACCTTTACGGTAATCACGTACCACGCACCCCTGCGGTGGCTCCAGCAAATGAAAGACAAGAACGCCCGGATAATGCGGTGGTACCTCGCCCTGCAACCCTTCACCATTACCATCAGGCACCAGGCAGGGCGTGACCACGCAAACGCGGATGCTCTATCCCGAATGGAACTGCTGGAACCGGCCAACCCCGAAGACCGGGGACTGGACTTAAGGGGGGTATGTGTAGGAAGGTGCAGTGGCCTTCCGCGGAGGCTGGGCCCCAGGAAGGGCCACCGCCCCAAACACAGGCCAGGAAAGAGGTAAGAATCCAGTCTGCCTGGCAACCCAGGGGACAGACTGGGATAGGCCCAACCGGCTGGCCAATCCCCTCAGAGGGGGGCGGGGCTTCTGCCGGGGAGAAGAGGATAAAAGGCAGGTCCCGCCGCTCAGTCAGGGACTGGCTGCCAGCGGGTGCAGACGTACCTTCCCACCGGCTGCAGCGCCGGCCCTAGCCCAGCTGGGCCGAGGCCCAGCGGAGGGCCTTCCCTGAGCCAGAGAGCTGGGAGCGGCCCCACCACACAGGACCCGAGGACTGGGTAGAACCCCCAGACCCTCATGAGTGGGCCGAGCCCCCGGACACTCTGGGGTGGGAAACAAACCCCAAAGCAGGTCCTGACCTAGACGAGCTGCCGGCCACAGAACCCTCGGAGGCGGGGCTCGACTTGGACGAGCTGCCCGAAACTGAAGCAACCCTGGAACCTTGTGACCTGGAGGAGCTGCCCCTCGCCGAGGAGATACCCCCTGCCACCCGTCAATGATGAGGGCCTGCTAAGTCTGCCCCGAGCAGTGTACCCAGCGGACCTCGAAGGCCCTGAAGAAGGAGGTACCTGGGACTGGAGGGGAGGAAGTGGCCCAGGGGCAGCCACAGTTGTGGCTGCGGCTAGAGGCTCGCCACAGTCGGCGTGTTGCGGTGGGACCCCGCCGGCACAGTGGCAACGCTTCTGCCACCGTTAGGGCCCTGGGCTGGAACGCAGTGGAGTCGGGTGGGCCTGCATCCCCCTCCCCCTCCCTCTTCCCTGAAAACCCGGTGAATCCCCATTCACCCCAAGCTGTTGGAGTGAGTCCCTGCTGCTTACTTGCCCGCCCTGCCACGGGCCGGGGCAAATAGACCGCTTGCTTGCCCACCCTGCCATGGGCCGGGGCAAATAGACCGCTTGCTTGCCCGCCCTGCCACGGGCCGGGGCAACTAGACCACTTGCTTGCCTGCCCTGCCACGGGCCGGAGCAAATAGACCGCTTGCTTGCCCACCCTGCCACAGGCCGGGACAAATAGACCGCTTGCTTGCCCGCCCTGCCATGGGCCAGGGCAAATAGACCACTTGCTTGCCCGCCCTGCCACGGGCCGGGACAAATAGACCACTTGCTTGCCCGCCCTGCCATGGGCCAGGGCAAATAGACCACTTGCTTGCCTGCCCTGCCACGGGCCGGGGCAAATAGACCGCTTGCTTGCCTGCCCTGCCACAGGCCGGGGCAAATAAACCATTGACCTAATTCCCCCGTTTTTTCCGGAAGGTGCAGTGGCCTTCCGCAGAGGCTGGGCCCCAGGAAGGTCCACAGCGACCAGCGCAAAGTAGTCGCCGGGTTACAGGCACTTTTTAAAATAGAGCTACATAAACAAAAATGCAATCACTTCACTTCTTGCTTGTTGAATTCCAGCCACGCCTGTTCCGTGTACAGTAATGTCACCAGGATCCCTGGTTTCAGCATTAGCACTTGGTGAGGACCAACAGTGAACTCAGGGCTACACGAGAATAACAGCTGAACTGAGCAGTCTTTTGGCTGAGATACAACTTCATGGTACTGTGGATTTGCATTGCAGACATGAGATGTCTGCCATTTCCCTGGCCTCCCCCTAAAGTGGACATATTGCCAAACAAAAACATCACTGACTGCTTTTTAAAAGCACATCAGATTTAAGTATCTGAGCTGGCCCTTTGTCTCCTGCTTTGATTTTCTTTTGAGTTTTGGCTCTGTGGTTTCCTTCTGTTACCTAATCCTGTCTGATGTGTCACATTGAGGAACTGAGACAATTTGCATTGTTAACAGTGTGATCAGAAAAAAACAACAAGAGTCCTGTAGCACTTTAAAGACTAACGAATTTCTGCAGGCATAACCTTTCGTGGGCCACAACCCACTTCATCAGATGCAAGATCTGAATTAAAATAAACCAAAACCTTATTTCAAATCACCCCAACATTGTAGGAAACTTTGGATCTACACTTTGTGGTCAGTCCCTATCTCTAGTTGGATGAACAAACCCTTTGAGATCCAAACACTCTCAGACTTTGAAGGAATTCCAGTCTGGATTTGAAAAGGCTAATTTGAATGGTTTTGTTCCTGAAACTTCTGAACTGTTGCCTAAATAGTTCCCATTTCTCTTTCTCCCTACCCACACAAACCATCCCTAAACAGCCATCCTGACTCACTTGTCTCTCTCACCAACAGAAGTTGGACCAATAAAAGATATTACCTCACCCACCTTGTGTCTCTAATATCCTGACTTACTAGACATTAAGACTCCATTTCTCCATCTGTAACACTATCTCTTGATATGCTGAAGACGGTCCAGCTGAGAGCTGGAGGACGTACTGTGTTTCTTTTACTTTTGGTGCAGAAACTCTGGTCAACACACAAACAATTACTATGTGCGGAAGAGGGATGGTCTAGGGGTTAGGGCACTCATCTAGAATTTAGGAGACCTGGATTCAAGTCTCTGCTCCACCAGGTGTTTCCTGCATGACCTTGGACAAGTCACTCAGTCTCTCTGGGACAGATTTGCAAAGGATCTAGGTACCTAGGGCCAGAATTTCACAAGTATTCAAGTACCTAAAAATGCAGATAGGTGCCTATGTGGGATTTTTGGAAGCACCAAGTTGCCTAACCTGCTACGGCACTTCTGGAAATCCCACTTGGTGCCTCTCTAACTCTTTAGGTCCTTAAATACCTTTACAAATCTGGGCCTCCCTGTCTGAGTTCCACAGGGATTATAGCTATTCCACAAGGATATTGCAAGGATAAATACATGAGACGTTCAGATATGACGGAATGAGGGCCAGACACATACATAAGCAACACAGCTAGACGTACCATAATGTGATCACTGTTCTCCACTCAGCTTCACATGGTAGATTTTTACTCCTGCTCTCCCTGTGTGCACAATTGGACTGGCACTGGGGGAAACCAGGTATGGAAGAAGAGCAATATACTGGAGCTGAGATCTGAGCGGCAAACACAAGTCATTGATTTCCTAGGCCGGGTTGCTATGTGTTCAGACGACACTCTGTCCCTTGAGTAGTGTCATATTTACTCGGGCTGAGCCTATAACCAAGAGTGGGATGAGACAGACACTTCCTAATCAGCTTTTCCACTCCTTTTGTGCACTGAAGTCATGCGTCCACGCGTTGCATGCCAAAATGGAATCGCTGATGGAGCTGGTCAAAACACAGCAAATATTCTTCACGAAAGGAAAATGGTCCAAAAATTGTTGTAAAAAATGTAAGAGTTGTGCACCAGCTCTGACTCCTAAACCACGAAGGGAGGGAAGACCCAGGGATTCTGCAAACCTGGGTAGGTTGTATTCAGTGACCTCCTTGAATAGCTCACCAAGAAAATGCAGGGAGTCAAAACATATGAGATAAAAGTAGGACCCTCCAGGTCCTTTGGCCCAGTTCCTCAAAGGTATTGAGGTTCCTAACTTCCACTGAAGCTTTCAAGGCTTTTGTTACAATGTTAGCCCCCAGTGGACAATGATACTAATGGAATCGGGTCAGTGGTAAAGGGTGCCAGCATCCAGAAAACATATCTTTGCACTTGTCCTGAGAAATGAGCAAACAGACCAAAAATTACCCCCATCCTGGGGTATGCACAGGAATTTAAATGTGACCTCCCCCCTTTTGGAGGGACACTTTCTGTGTCCCTGCTTAGGCCCGGGGCTGGAAGAGCTGTTGTTTTCCACTACAACCCCAGGGCCTGAAGAATTTGGCCACCCTCTTTTTCCCCCACCATGGCCCCGGGACCAAGAGGAGTTCTGTGCCCACAAAGATTACTGGGGGGTGGGGCGTGCCCCTGTTTGTGCACATCCCTGCCCCCATCCTGTTGACTGATCTCGTGACTGCTCAGTTGCCATTAATCTGAGGGAAAGACTCAACAAATCACCGAGCCTGGTTCTTCCTTCTCTCGCACCAGTGTAAGTGCCTTGGTTCCATTGGCAGCCCCTCCTGGCTTTGCATTGGCCTACGTGAGATCAGAATCAAGCCTGCAGCGGATACCAGTGTTCTGATCGCTCATCCAGTCCATCTCTGACGGTGCAACCCAGCCATCTAGCGGGGTGCACAGGGCCATGGGGATTACTCCAGCTGAAGGAATGCCCATGGAATGGTTTTCTTCCATTCCACAGCCTGGGGGCTAGGCTCCCGGGAGAGAGTCCAAATATCCATCTCCGTTACTCAGACGTCAGCATGAGCTGACATTTTGTCTGTAATTAATGCAGGCTAAATTAAGTGTCTGTTCACATCCAGTCGGGTCATGTTCCATACGTGTCCCCTGCCTGTAAGTATGGCCAACGGGAGCAGCCTGAGGAAATGAGATAATTTTGGCTGCTGAATCACCCTCTGCGGTTCGGTGGCTGAGTAGCACAAGCTGTTAACCCCTCCATGGCCAGCACTGCTCCCAAACACGATCCCAGAGAGCTAAGATGCCGAGCAGCGCAAAGGAGACACGTTTGAATAACTGCCGGAACACGCACCGTTTCACTTACTGCACTTTGGCCTGCTGACTCAGACCACAAGAAGGGGGGGTCTGTTTCTCAGCCCTGTGTCATCATTTTGGAAACAAACATTTTGAAGCACCGGGGCGATGTACGTTGCGAAGCTGTGAACGCTGCACCTCTCGCCCGAGCGATGGGCTGAGGTGCTGGTCTCTCCCTGCCAGGAGGTGTCTGTGGTGTGCGGGGAGTGACGTGGGAAGCGGCATGCGCTTTCCTGTGGTGAAATCTGCTGTGAGATAGGCGCCGACATGGGCTGAATGTTAAGCGCCTGCGTGGAAGCGGACAATTGCTCAGCCCCTGGCTAAAGTTTTCAACTCAAACTAACGCCTCCAGGGCCATTTTCAAAATCTTCTTTGGAGCGGGGCCTGTTTGGTTGTAAATGGTTTCATCCGGGTCTCACAGGGGCTTGCTTTGGCTTTCATTAAGGGCTGATTCCTGCCCTTGACCTCCAGGGGAAAGGAGTTGCCTCCCAGGCTTCAGGTGTAACTGTAAGCCATGTTTTTGCACCCACAGTTCAATTACGATCTCAGGTAGCGAGGCAGGAAGCCAGAGGTGCACCCATAATTGATTTGGTGCTAGGTTCTGCTACCCTTACCCATGCTGAGTGGTGCCAAAATGTGACTGTGACACAATGTGTCTGAAAACAACACCCCAAAACCCCCATATTCAACAATGTCAGATAATTATAGCTTCTGTACAAAGTATGCCCGGTGTGGCATTTTAAAAGTTTTGATCTGCTAAACATGGATAGGTCGGATTGTGTGTGCTCACCGTGTATGTGAAGTTATGCAACATTGTAGAACATGCTAATAGAACGTTTCTAGGTGGTAAAGTCCCACGCACAGGCTTTCAGACACAAGAGAGTGTCCAGACCGCGTTAATGACTGTCTCGCACCCATTCAGGAATAGATTCCATGGCCAGGAATTGTTTACGGTGCACCATTAAGGTGCACGTTCACAATGGGGGTTGGCTGACCAATGAGGACGACCCCACAACTCATGAGCCCCGATTGGTCTACTGAGCTGGAACAGACTATAGAAGAGGGAGCGCGACAGCCTCACTGGGCTTCTCTCTCCCTCTCCCCAACTCAACACCTGAGGATCATTTGGAAGACAAAAGGACTTTGAAAGGAGGGAGGGGACTCCTAGGCAGGGAAGGTTGCTCAGCCTGTGTTTAAGAAACTGCTTGTACCAGCTAACAAGGGTGAGACATTGCTCATTCAAATATTGGTAGTGTGTAGAACTTAGACGGCGATCTTATGTTTATTTCATTTGGTAACTACTTGTAATTGCTTTACATTTGCCACTTATAATTACTTAAAATCTATTTTCCTGTAATTAAAATCACTTGTTTAATGTTTTGTCTTGACCAGTGTGGTCTCGAATTGGGGTGTCTAGAAATCTTAGCTCAGTAACCAAAGCTGTTGCACGTCTTCTGTGCCATGAGGGGGGAGCAGACATTAATATATTTTGGGGCTGGATGCCTTTTGGTGCCATTCTTACAAACTGTGGGAAGATAAATTGTAGTGAGGGAGGTTCTAGGTTGGATATTAGGCAAAATTTTTTGAGGGTGGTGAAGCACTGGAATGGGTTACCTAGGGAGGTGGTGGAACCTCCATCCTTAAAGGTTTTTAAGGCCCAGCTTGACAAAGCCCTGGCTGGGATGATTTAGTTGGGGTTGATGCTGCTTTGAGCAGGAGGTTGGACTAGATGACCTCCTGAGGTCCCTTCCAACCCTAATCGTCTATGATTCTATGAATTGGCAGGTGCCTCTCTATTGTTGGTTCGTGAGTGGCTAGGCAAGGCATTCCTATAACTAAATTGGGTGCGTCTCTGCCTGTCGATGGCTGCGGAAGTGTAGTTTGCTGACAGCAACACAGAGTGAGGGGCAACCCAGGGGAACTTTCACGCGACCCAGCTGGGTGTAGTGCTCTGCAATGCCGTTGAGCTAGACGATAAGAGTGCCTGGAGGGACTTGTCACTAGCAAGGTTGGATAGCCCGGGCTGGAGAATGAAGAGGGCGCAGCGCTCCCCCAGTTTTCAGGTTGCACTTCGGGGGAACCCGTCACAGTCACTCCCCCTTACTCAGGTACTCAGTACCCCATGGCTGCCCCATTCTTGCCAACGGATCTATTCACGAGAGTACTTGCTCACCAATAAGAGTAAAGGGAAGAAGGAGGTTCACAGCCGAGCCGTATGTCCGTTGTCTCTTTGAGTTAAGGTACTGCTCGGTGAGAGTAAGGGTGTAGGATCAGGACCACAATCAGTTGCAGATGTATTAAAACCAAAGCATGAATGGCTCCTACACAGATACTTTGGTGAGAGGGTGCTTTGCCTTCTCCCTAGCACACCCAAATGGGCTGACTTAGTCTGGGGTGTACATCATGTGGTACAGCTGGCTCAGTGGTCCCAAACTATCATCCATCTCTGCTGGCGTTCCGTGGAGAACACGCCAGTCCTATGGTGCTGGCTGTTCCTCTTGGTTTCCAGCTCCTCCATCACCTCAAAAGGCAATCAGAAAGACATTAAATGCGTTCCTACCTGATTCGACTGTTCCATGGGGTAGTTGCCATGGGGATTTTACGTGACCACTAGCATGGCTTGTAAAATGTATATTAGGCTGCAAAAGAAATACTCATAGATAATAATACCCTTCTTCTAAGTTTTCCATGGCATTTTTCAGCAAAAAGAGCCGGAGAAACATAGAAAGCTTGTTTGTTTGCAGCAACCAAAAGTCAACAGATATCTGAGTTTGGGTTTCTTTTGACAAAAACGGAAACTTTTGTGGACAAAAATCCCTTTTGGCAAAACGCCATTTTTCATTAAACTAAAAGCTCTACATTGACTAGTGTCAAAGACGAAGCCCAACATTTCCTTCGCACTGTGCCTGTGCATTAGCTTTTATCAAATCCCTCTGTGGTGCTCACTCTTTCGCGCCCTGCTTTTTCCTGCTGCTTGCGACGGCAGGCGACACGCACAAAATGTGGCTTTTCCGCTTTCCTGCGCATGGCTCGCTCAGCGGCGTCAGCCCGTGGGGAGGCAGCTCCAGTGGTGGGGTGTGAGCTTGATGGCGCTTCTAATCCAAAAGGGACCTGCCGTGCAGATGGGTTGGAGGCAGAGCTGCTCCTGGCAGCGTGCTTTCATAGCACCCTTCGTTGGTGATCAGGTCACTGATGACAGTGGGTCAAAGGCAGGGGTTTGCAAACTTGTTTGAGTGGATCCCCCTTCTTTGTGTCTGTCGTCATTTACGCGCCCCCCCCACACACACACACAGGTACATATCCCGCCACCCTGCTCTCAAGGTAGAGCAGAGAGCAGCAACCACTGACCGGGCACACAGCTCTGACGGCAGCATTGTGCCAGCAGCAGTGCAGAATGTGATATTTGCCACCATCGCTTTTCACAGCAGACTTAGCACCCCATTGTTACCCTTACCTCTGCACTGCTGCTGCCACCCCAGGACTGACAGCCGGAGCCCCAGGTGAGGGTTTGCAGGGGGTGGGGGAAGGACAACCCGAGCATGCGCTGCCCCCTGATGATGGAGCAGTGGAGGAGAAGAGTTCGAGTCCAGGTGGAGGGGCTCTGGCTGTCAGCCCCAGGCGGCGGGGCTCCAGCTGTCTCTTTTATCCCTACCTCCCGGCTGAGCACGGTCCTTCTGCACGAGCCCCAGCCACCCAGGGGCTGACAGCCAGAGCTCTTCAAACGAACAAAAAAGAGCAGCACACAGCTCACGCTTCTCTTGGGCATTCCCATGCCTCCCTGCGGTGGCCCTCCCCATAGTTGGAGAACCTCTGCTCAAAGCTATTTAGGCAACTAACTGAAATGAAATCAATGGGAATTACGCACCTGAATACCTGGGAGCCCTGGGCCTCCATTACTATGCGGATGGGGGATCAAATAAGCACAGGGCTAGATGGGCGAAAAGAGGCCTCAGCAGATAAGTTTCCACCTCTGAGGACACACACTACTGTCTCCTTCAGGGCATTTGGGCACCTGTCTCCCGCGTAGGCCCCAGAGTGACACGTGAACCAGGGGAAGACAGGTGTTACTCCACGTATGTTGCCCAAAAGGTCTGATTCGGTAGGTGTACTCAGAGGCCACCTACCAGATCGGGTCCCACTCAAAATCTGGCCAGAGGAAGATAATGGAACAGCTTCAACAGGAGAAACGGAGGAAGCCCCGCATCCGAACATGTAGGCCAGTGATTAGAGAACACTCCTGAAAAATGGCAAACATGGGTCCAAATCCTTTTTCCTCACTCAGGCAGATGGAGGAATCAAACCCCACACTTCCACCTTCTGGGGGAGCACTCTAACCACTAGGGCAAAGACCTCCTGCAGATGTTTTGCAAGGCACGAGGCAGGTGCCTAACGCATGTTCATGGAAACGCCTTAGGCACCTAAGACTGCAGGAGGGGTTCCTGTGCATGGCTCGCAGACAGAGATGGGCACATCTCTGTACCCCAGACTTCAGTATTTATCTCCGAGCGAGGGGCAGGACTGAGGACAAACCCCTTTTGTCGGCTTCTCCCATTAGCTAGCTTCAGCGGCTCCCTTCCTAGCATGTTGTCGTTTGTGGATCATATCCTCAGGCACCTCACTCTTCCCACACATGGTAGAGGGAGTCTGGGCACCTAACGCAGGCCTAGTGGATCGCAGCGCTGTTCCCGTGATTTTCTGGGTGACCTAAAAGTTAAGTGTTGCAATGCTCAGTGTCACGGCACCTAAGTCCCTATGTGGATCCGGGCCACTGTAACTGCAGCCACTACTTGGCCCTCTCAGGCTTCAGCTGGTTGCAGGGGCAAGATGTAAATCCTGCTCTACATCTGATATTCACAGAATGGAGGCCGTCGGTCAGTCTGTGGTTATGCCCAAGTGCACCCCGGTGTGAAAGGGCTAGGCCAATACCCAGGCACTTATGTCCCAAGGTGATTAGGCACCTTAGAAATACCTGAGCCAGAATCTGGGCAGAAATCTTCATGCTCCATCCTTTAAATCACTTAAGGACTGTCCCTTTAAGGTACCAGTGGAACTCTCTGCTTGCTCATTATGCGTGTCAGAGAGGGACCCTGATCCTAGGCACCTGGAGAAAGGCCTGATTACTTTCCAGGGCCAAGGGCTGCTTGTAGGAAGCAGACTAAGCACTGTGATTGGTGGAGGCTGTGAAGGGCAGGGTCACAGACCCTTTTAAGCCTGGGCATTTCCTCTCCACTCAGACTGAGGGGGAAGTTCAGGGAGGGGCTGGCAATGCAATGCAATGCAATGCAATGCAATGCAGGTGTTTGCGGATGTCTCTTTCCTGGTTTTAGAGGGAAGTTGTAGCTTGCTCTGGAAACAGCTGCTGAGGGGGCTGTTTTTTTTATCACACAACCATGGGGTTTGCATGATCAGAGGGCAGGGGTGTAAAATCACTGCAGGCAAATGGATGCTGGGAGTTCAATATCAAACCTCCCTCCTTGTTTATCTAGGTGCTGTAGTGCTACACCGGCAGGCAATAACACCAGTAGGGAGAAAAGCCCAGGTGATCCAACCTAACCTGGAGGGTCCCCAGCACCGTTTGCTTTCCCCCTGATTCTGCACCCACCCCACTGAAAGCAGCACGCCTCTGTCTAACTTAGGCTAGCCGTCGCTCTACAGCTACCTATCTAGGCACTGATGATGGCAGTCCACTTTATGGGTAGGGGATCAAGCAATAAAAAGGAGCCCACACCCAACTGAAGGAATGAGGGTTATATCTTCAGGCAGGATGGAGAACTAACATTGCACTCAAATTAGAGCCCCTGATGGTACCTAGTGTAGGACAGAAAACCAGCTGCTTCATTCACTCCTTTCCCACTTCACCCCCCATCAAACAGCCCCTTGGATGGTCCTCACTGATTTTAAATCCTGAATGATGCTTAAATACTCTGGATCTGGATCTAGATCTGGATCTATAATGGATCTTTCTACACATTTGTGAAGTCCAGTTTGGATTGGGGGTTGGGGGGGAGGGAGTTATAAATCTTCACTGAAGGAAACTTTCTTACTACAATGGGAAGATACAGTGGACTTGGTCATGAAACTCAAGCTGGCTCAACTTGCCCACACACCCTCTGAAATTCTCTCTCCACCTGCATTCTGAGCAGAACCCACCCTCCAGTCCCGGGCCTGAGAAGACAGGAGAGAATAAAGGTGAGAGGGCAAAGGGAGTGAGAGGCAGTATTGGGGGTGGTGAGAAAGCAAGAGGACTAAGGGTAGGGGGTGGAATAGAGGAGGAGACTGAATGGTGGGGAGAGATCGGGCTGCTCAGAGGAAAGGAGGAGCGAGGGAAAAGGCTGATAGCAAAATATAGATGGGGATAGAGGCAAAATAAGAGCACAGAGAGAAACTATAAATAGAAACTCACACTGTCTGGAGTGCCAGCCTCAGGCCAGAGGATAGTGTGTTCAGTAATTAGATTTCACCAGTCTGGTAAGAAATGTGAACTCCTAAAGCACTATCGCAGTCTTACCACAAAGTCCCAGACAGGCCCTTTAGGCTTCCCCCCAGGCGAGCTGGACTTAATGATTGCTGGTTGAGATACACCAAAGATCGCAAAAGATTCAGGTAGTTTTCAGTACCAAGAGACCAATCATTTACCTAGGTCAACTTGTATGTCAGATCTCACATCAAAGACAATGCTTGTAACTCATCCTATAGTAAAGTAACTAGGATTTATTAACTAGGAAAAAGAAATGAGAGAGTTATTTACAGAAAGCAGGCAAGCACGTATACATGAATGAGTTACAGTCTATGGTTCCAGGAGGTTGCAGACCTGCAGCAATCCGTCAGCACTGCATGTCTTTTAGGGTTAACCCAGGTTGACCCTGGGCATCTTGGCTGCTGTTTCATGCCTTCAGCCCCATGAGAGTCCAAACAGCAAAAGAGATGAAAAATTTTCTTGAGAGCTATCTTTATTTCCCTCTTCCAGAATTCAAGCTGGTGGGACGAGCCCCCTTGAACCTAGTCTCTTCATGGATGTGAAGAGTCAGTTAGCAATGTTTTTGTACTGTGATGTCCCACGATGGCTCATTTAGTTTCCTTCTTGAGGAGCAGAACATAATCCCTCCAGACAGATTCACAGATCCAGAGAAAATGGTTTTCCAGTCATAGAGTAAAAACATAAAAATTACCTTTATAGTATGTGATAAAGATGTTATAAGTGAGATTAATTCAGGCATTTCATAAAGTCTAACCACTAAAGACACTGCCATAATTCAATACCCATCTCAGCCAGTGACTAACACGCAGGTGAAACAGACTGGTTTCCAATAATGAACTTGTCAGTGCTCAGCTGAGGCCTACAGCCTAGGCAAGAGCTGATGCCGGTTTGCTGGCTTCAGAGAACATTCGTAAAAGGCACCATATATAGTAGGAACGCAAGACGGAAGAAAAACTGCACCCTGGGACAGCTGGCAAGAGAAAAGGGAAGAAAGGGATGCATAGTGTTATGATTTTTATGCAACATGTTCTTTATACAACATTTTAAATCAGTGATCTGATTGCCATTCCTAGAAGCCACCAGCATCTTCAGAGAGGAAGGAGGGTCTCGTAGTTAAGGCACTGGACTGGGGCACACGACATGGGAGTTCAGTTCCTAGCTCTTCTGCAGAATCTCCATGTGACCTTGGAAAAGCCATTTAACCTCTTTGGGCCTTGGTTTTCTTTCTTCCTTTCTCCATCTCCATAGATCCATAGAGTCCAAGGTCAGACGGGACCATTGCAATCATCTAGTATGTACTCCCGTATAAAACAAGCCATAGAACTTCCCCAAAAGAACTCCTAGAGTGTATCTTTTAGGGGGAAAAAATCTAATAATGAAGAGGACAGAGGACAGGTCTCTTAATTATTTACCACACCCCCACTTTTTGTATCATATGCAAATTTTATCAGTGAGGATTTTATGTTTTCTTCCAGATCATTAATAAAAATGTTAAATTGCATAGGGCCAAAAACTGATGCCTGTGGGACCCTGCTAGAAACACACCCATTTGATGATGATTACCCTGTTTACAATTACATTTCGAGACCCATCAGTTAGCCAGCTTTTAATCCATTTAATGCATGCAATGTTAATTTTATGTCTTTCTAGTATTTTTAATCAAATTGTCATGTGGTACCAAGTCAAAAGCCTGAGAGAAGCCTAAGTATATTACATCAACACTGTTATCTTTACCAACCAAATTGTAATCTTATCAAAAATGACATGAAGTTAGTTTGACAGGATCTATTTTCCATATCTCCATACTGATTTTCATTAACTGTATTACCCACCTTTAATTCTTCATTAATCAAGTCCTGTTTCAACCACTCCATTATCTTGCCAGGGATCGATGTCAGATCAACAGGCCTATAATTACAGGTCATCCGGTTTTCCCTTTTTAAATATTGGCACACTTTAGCTTTCCTGTGATCTTATGGAACTTCCCTGGTGTTCCCAAACATTGAAAACCAACATGAAATGGTCCAACGAGCGCCTCGGCCAGATCTTTTAAGACTCTTGGATGCAAATTATCTGGACCTGCTGATTTTAAAATGTCTAACTTGAGTAGCTGCTGCTTAACATTCTCTTGAGATCCACATAGATAAACATGATTTGTTGGCAAAGAGTCAACATAATTTTTGAAAAGGGAAATCATGCCTCACCAGTTTACTAGAATTCTTTGTGGGCATCAACAAGCATATGGACAAGGGTAATCCAGTGGATATAGTGTACTTAGATTGTCAAAAAAGCCTTTGACAAGATTCCTCATCAAAGACTCTTAAGCAAATTAAACTATCTTGGGATAAAAGGGAAGGTCCTTTTATGAATCAGTAACTGGTTAAAAGATAGGAAACAAAGGGTAAGAATAAATGATCAGCATTCAGAACGGAGAGAGGTAAATAGCAGTGTCCCCTGGGGTCTATACTGGGACCAGTACAGAACAACATATTCATAAATTATTTAGAAAATGGGGTAAACTGGGAGGTGGCAAAATTTGCAGATGATAAAAGAACTACTCAAGATAGTTAAATCCAGACCAGACTGAGAAGACTTACAAAGGGATCTCACAAAACTGGGAGACTGACAAAACAATGGCAGATGAAATTCAATGTTGATAAATGCAAAGTATTATAGTAACAGTGGAAAAATTAATCCCAACTACACCTATAAAATAATGGGATCTAAATTAGCTGTTACCACTCAAGAAAGAGATCTTGGAGTCACTGTGGATAGTTCTCTTAAAACATCCATTCAATGTGCAGTGGCAGACAAAAAAGCTAACAGAATGTTAGGTATCATTGGGAAAGGGATAGATAATAAGACAATAAATATCATATTACCTCTGTGTAAATCCATGGCACACCCACATCTTGAATACTGCATGCAGATCTGGTCTCCCCTTCTCAAAAGCATATATTGAAATTGGAAAAGGTACAGAAAAGGGTAACAAAAATGATTAGGGATATGGAACAGCTTCCGTATGCAGAGAGATTAATAACACTGGGACTTTTCAGTTTGGAGAAGAGACAATTAGGAAGGGATATGATAGAGGTCTACAAAATCAAAGTCTGGTGTGAAGAAAGTGAATAGGAAAGTGTTATTTACCCCTTCCCATAACATGAACCAGGGGTTACCAAATGAAATTAATAGGCATCAGGTTTAAAAGAAACAAAAGGAAATACTTCTTCACACAACCTACAGTCAGCCTGTGAAACTCCTTGCCAGAGGATGTTGTAAAGGCCAAGACTATAACAGGGTTCAAAAAAGAACTAGATAAATTCATGGAGGATGGGTCCATCAATGGCTATTAGTCAGGATGGGCAGAGAGGAAAGAGCATGTTCTGAAGTGTTCCTAGCTTCTGTTTGTCAGAAGCTGGGAATGGGCAAAAGGGACAGATCACATGATGGTTACCTTTTCTGTTCATTCGCTCTGAAGCACCTGGCATTGGCCACTGTCGGAAGACAGAATACTGGGCTAGATGGACCATTGGTCTGACCCTGTATGGTCATTCTTATGTTCCTATGAGTTACTAGTGCAATGGAAAGAGTGTTATCATGTGATATGACTACATCAGCTGTTTTTTCCCGAATGCAGAGCAGAAATACATGCTGAACACTTCTGCCTTTTGTGCATTATTACTGATAATTCTACCTTTTCCACTTAGGAATACCAGTGCTAAGATTGCTTCTTTTCCTAACATACTTAAAACACTCCTGCGTATTGTCCTCAATGCTACGAGTCATAGCTTTTGCCTTGTGTTCCTTTGCTTCCCTTTTCAATTTTCTACAGTTCCTGGCTTCTGATTTATAGTCATTACTATCAGTTTCCCCTTTCTTTCATTTGTTACATAGCTTCCTTTATGACCCCTCTAAACCAGGTCAGTTTTTTTAACCTACATGGCCTTCTTCCTCAATTGTGGGATTGTGGCTTTGGGGACATCTAGTAAATTGCTCTTAAACAGTTCCAAATTATCATTCACATATTTCTGATTATTTTTTTCCTCCCCGCTGATCTACCTCATATCTGCTTTCCCTTTGTGAAATTGGCACTCTTAAAGTACTGAGTATATATATCACTGATCTGGACTTCATTCTGTTTGCACATTATAAATGTGATCAGGTTGCCCTTCGGTTACCATTAATTTTTAGTTCTTTGATCAGCTCCTCTTTATTTGTCAAGACAAAGTCCAATAGAAAATTTTCTTGTGATGGATGTAACATTCCATGTGTGTTCAGTTGGGAAGCATTTAGGGGCAGTGGCAGTCTCTGTGTTTGCCTAGCACAATGGGGCTCTGATCTTGGTTAGGTCCTCTAGGTGCTCCCATAATAAATAACATCTGACAATGTTCCCAGCTTTGGAAGGGAAGGGTTGACGTCACTTGTCCCAAGCCATGACCTGTTAAGATGCCTTCAACAGCTTCATTTTCTCCCCAAAGTATTGACAGATATGCAATAGATTAATATGATAAGGGAAAGCTGATTAAAAGGGACCTGTGGTTGCACAAATCAGCAGGTGAATTTTCCTTCAATATCATCCACTGCTAACACACCAACTCCTTGAAAGTGAAACGACCGCCCAGCAGAGTGATGACTCATTTCCTGAGCAGCCCGAGAAACAAGAGCTCTCATATTTAGGCTTGTTATCAATCACTTGTTTAAAGGAAATCTAATGCTGCGATATCCATCACTGCCCAGGATGAATATAGGTTCAGTGACAGGCCGAAGTGATTTACATGTCTGGGGCAGCCATTTCCAGAAGTATCGGGTTCTGGGCGTGGGAATGTTGCTGATCACTGACCTCCTGGAAACCACATGACCTAAAACTTGGAAATCTCACTGTGCCTAATCCCTATCAGCAAGAGATATTAAACCAGTGATACCTCAGCAAGTTGGCTACACCTGTTCAACCTTGAGTTTAGCTGTGACACTCTGTATATGCTTCTCAGACCTGAAGAAGAGCTCTGTGTAGCTCGAAAACTTCTCTCTCTCACCATCAGAAGTTGTCCAATGAAAGATATTACCTCACCCACCTTGCCTCTCTAAAATCCTGGGGCCAACATAGATACAACACCACAACATAGAAGTTGTCTAGGGTCAGGCCCAGAGAAACTTCTGGAATCCAGCTCCCAATCCTTCTAGCACATACTCAAAAGAGTTATAGAGGCTCCGTTTAATTTCATTCCCGTCTCAACTCACCCACCAGCCACCAATATTCCCATAACACTAACTACAGCTGTCCAAAACTCTTCCTTTAGGCTTCTCAGAGCTTCCTTCCTATCAGGGCATTGCCTTTGGTTTTGAACCTCAGAGGGACACTGAGTTGCACTTTGAGTTTTGGGGTTTGAGGGAACAAAACAAATCGAAGCACGGCTCCATCTGAAATGTTCTCCACCCCATGCGTGCATCAAATCTTGCCAAAGCACACCCTGTGCAAACTCTTAAGTTATCCCAGGAGCCTCAGAAAGTTTGAAAACTGTAACGAATCTCTCAGAGCTTCAGAAGAACATTGGGTCACGTTGGAACGTGAGCTTGAATAGCTGGCGTTAACCATCATGCCATTAACACGACTTTGCCTCAGTGCAGGCAAGGTGAAGTCATGTTTTAGAGGGCTGGTTTTCAGACTGGGGGGTGTGATGGGACACGGGGCTGTGGCTGGCCAGACGTTCAGGATAACAAAAGGAAGAGAGTGCAGGAAATCCCCAGCAGAAGGGAGGAAAGGGAACACAGGCTCCACCCCACCCAGTCCTGGTAGCATTTTGCAGCTTTCCCTTTCCTCCCCTCCCCCCTTGACCACTGGGAACTCCCTGTGAACACTCCCTGCTGCTGCCCCTCGATAGACACTGGGCCAGCCGCAGGCTCACATAGTTTAAACTATCTGGAGACTGCGGGAGCCGGAGGCTCCAGGCAGGGAGGAGGGAGGGCGGGCGGGCGGGTGAGGAGCCCCAGTCCACTCTGTGCCATGCTGCCATGGGCTCTTCTAGGGATAGAGCCATTCAGATCCTGCCACCGCCCCAGGCATGAGCTGCCCATCCCTCAGTGAGGCACTTTCTGCTCCTGGCAGGTGGGAGTTGGAGGGGCCCAGTAACGTAATTTCCATGGAGAAGGGGGGTGCAGCAAAAAAGTCTGTTTTAGAGGAAGGATGGTCTTGTGGTTAAAGTTTTAGTTAGTCTTTGGAGATCTGGGTTCAGTTCCCAGCTCTGCTACAACCCACCCTGCATAACCTTGGGCAAGTCATTGACTCTGTGCCTCAGTTTCCCATCTCTAATATAGGGAAGCTCACCCCTTCTCACTCCCCCCCCAACCTGGTCTGTCTTGTCTATTTAGACTCTAAGCTGTTTGGGGCAGGGACTGTCCCTTACTGTGCGTCTGTGCACCTGGGCCATAATCTCTGTTGGCATCTCTAGGTATTACCGTAAGACAAATAATAACAATGTCCCCGTGTGTCAGCTGGTTGTGAGTGAACCCTCACTCCTGCTTCTGTCACAGAATCACGGTGTGACCTTGGTCAAAGCATTTAACCTTTCAGTAGTAACAGCCCCGCTTTGGTACCTGGTGCTATGAACAACAGTCAGTGAACCTGTGAGATTCTAGCAAATAGCCAGCTCACAGCCTACGCTGCCTAGCCCAGAACCACAGCTGGGTGCAACCGGCTGTTATGAGCACATCCTATGGCTATGTATCTGCAAACAGCTAATAGATTATGCCCAATAGATGCTAGATGGTGCCCAAGAGTCTGTAGCAAAGTTCCTGGGCTTTATAGCATCAATAAATGTGTGAAACCACAGTGGACCCAACGGGCTGGTGTGTGCACAGAAGATTGAGTGAGTTCTGTGAGCGTCCAGTGACTGGAACTGGGTGCTGAAGATGAATGTTCTCCCAGGGAGATCGGAGACCAGGGTGTATCTAGTGTTACCTACAGGGCGAAAAGGGCTGGTGCAGTCTTAGGGAGATTGCGAGCCTGGCTAGCAAGCAGGGCGACGGAAAGCTGTCACTCAGTTTAACACCAACCAGTCTCTTTGGCTAAAAGAGAGGAGTCAGAAGGATATCCGTAGTTCTGGACACCCCCAGAAAGACTGTCAGTGTGTACTGTTCAGTCGACGTTACCCAATATTGACTGATAGAAATGTAACGCTGCCAAGTCTATTCATAGTGTTCTCTGCCATCCTCAGATGAAAAGGGCGAGGGATCCAGTTAAGCAGAGGACTATGACTCCCCAGTCCCGTCAGTCCCCTCCCCACTGCCCTCCATTCTCCCTGGCCAGCCCAGGGGAAAGGTCCTGGACCAGGAAGTGGCCACTCTCTGTTGGGAAGCAGTCTCATGGCCAGCCAGGAGCTGTAGGGAGGCTGGATGGAGGAAGATTCCTTAGGTACCGTGGGCAGCGCTGCGTGTGCAACAGGCTGTGGCTGCTGGATTTTACAGATGGGACCAGTTCTGTGTGGGAGGTACAGAGGAGCAGAAACAGCCGGGCAGGGAGCTGGTGCAGAGGGGCCCCAAGGAGATACACTGAGCCCGGCTGGGAAGCCCTCAATCTAAGAGTGAGTGGGCTGGAGAGGGCACCCCAAGCACTAGCCCTGAGAGCTCTGACTCTTGATTGGACTCTCCCAGGACCCAAACATTTACTGTCATTGCTCACTTTCACCTGTAAGTGCCTAAGCCTCTGCACCTAGGGTATCTGCAGCCTTTCCCTTTCCTGCTCGCCCTAGTAAAATGCCCTTTCCCTCAGCTGTGTGTCTGCATGGTTACGGAGACCTACCAGGGTAGCATCTGCTGTCACCTCGGGGTTTGGTGCACTCCAGCCCTGAGCTGCCGCAATATTTACAAAAGGATGAGATACGCTGCTTAGCGCAGGGGCTGTCTCGGTGTCCGTACAGCACCTAGCACAACAGGGTCCTGATCTGGGATGGGGATTCGCTGCGCTACCATAATACAAATAAGCCGTAATAATTATTCCAGGTTTTTTTACGTTTATATACATTTGCTTAGGTCTGTATTGCCTTCACGTGTCTGGGGCCGGATTCTCAGCTGGTGTAAGTGTATGCAGCTCCATTGACTTTCAGAGAGTAACGCCAATGTACAACAGCTGAGGGCAGACCCACTGTTTTACTGATTGACTTAACGGCAAACATGTTACTTGGGTGGGAGGTTATATTTGATTTATATTTTGATCTTTTATTTTAAAATAATGTGAACAGAAAATATTCTGACATCAGGGCAGGAAATTCAGTTTTCAGCTGTTATTTATTGTTGTTGTTAGCCTCACGGTAGCAAAGGAAATGATTTCTCAGGAAATGATTTAATTTACACCACCTTTCTGTTGATAACATTATGTATAACCTTTTTCCTAATAGTTCCTTTTAAATGTGGGCTTTGATATTCCATTCGGCTTGCGGGGAAGCAAAATCATTTCTAGAAAGCCATTTTATCTCTGCTGTGCACTAGCTCTGCAGGGTAATGTAATATCTCAGAGAATGTATTTATTTAAAATCACTGGTATTTTCCACCAGGGTGAAATTCTTTGAGATGTAACATCTCATCTCCCCCAAAAAATAATATCTGTGGGGCGAAGACATTTGAGAAATAAGGACAAAATAGTGACATTCATTCAAAAGGCGCAACAATCAACCCATCAGATCGAGTCACTTCCAGTCATACTAGGAGTAATGAAAAGAGTAAAAAATTGACAGAATGGAGAAAATGAAGCACACCATTATCACCAGGATAATAAATCCCAGCCCGGTGGAGTTTCTGAGATAGCAAGGTAGGAATTGACAGTCATTGGGAAATGACCTCTCTGAAAAGAAGATGTTTAAACTTAATAATGCATTTTAATTCTGTAATAGCTCCCTGGCTCCAGGAGTCACACAGGGAGGAGGAATATGGGCTTTATTTTTGTCGCACACAAAATGCTTCTATACACTTTCGGTCTTGAGTGATTTATTTCAGGCACACAAAACAAGAAAGAACAGGCGTAAAATCTCCCCGGGAGATTGCCCTGGGCGTGAGGGTAACTGACGCTGCTTGGGCCAAGATCTGGGTTTGAACCCGCAGAGCTAAGAATATGAACTGTTATCTGTTGAGCTAAAGGGTTCACTGCTGTAGTGAAAAGCAATAACAGACTCCAGCTGCCTACATGGACTAATGAAAAGGGGGAGACAAAGACCTGCACTTTCCTAGTGTAGGTTACGCAACTCACGCAGTAGCAGCTGCCATCTTGAACTCGCTTTGCTCATCAGAGGACCCTGTCTTCAAAGGAGACAGGCTGATCGAATCCGCGGGAACTTTAAAGGGGCAGTGCACAGAAAAGAGAGAGCTACATCCCACAGTCAAGGGGTGGCTGTGGTGGTGGACCAGACCCTATATAACTTCATGAGTCACAGAGGCCTAAGGGTACCACTGCTTTCTCCAAGCTCGTTAGGCAAAATTGCCCCTGGGAGTAATTCTTATTCATTAGACAATGCTAACCTAAGCCACTGGAAGCGAAGTGCAACCTGCATGCCTAATAGGGAAATATCTGTTTAAGGGAGTGGTTGGGTAAGAGTGAGTTGTGTCTGGATCATTGCTAGGCAAATTTAGCACTCCACATCCAGAAGTTTCTGGAATGTGGGTGTTGTAGTTTTGGCTATGCTCCATTAGGTTCCTTGGTGCTGGGGTCCGACTCCATGAAGGCAAGCGGTCAGGACAGCTGTTTTGGGAAAGGACCTGGGCATTGGGTGGGCTAGAAGAAGCTGAGCCCAGGAGCAGAGAGCAGGCTGTTTTCTCTAACTCTGATGCATTTTGCAGCAGGCTAGTGGTATCGTTATACCCTCCACCGGGGAAGCATGCTCCGCATTAATGACAGAAAGGGGAAATTGGGAGGGAAAATGAATTTATTTTATTTTAATTGTATATTTTGAATGTGGTTTCATTTTTAGCCAAACTGTTTTAATTGAAATTGCCTCAACTCTTACGATTCACCAACTTTTCTTTGATTTAAATGGAGTAAGAGGGAAAAAAGTCATTTATATTTTGCTATTCTCAGTTCTTGTATTTTCTTGCAAAGGTTTTTTTAAATCAATATACTTAACAGAGTGGTTGGCTAATCAGGTAACTAACTGATTACTAACCACCGCCTAACAGTGATTCCAGCAGAGGAAAAGGGAGCTTGAGGTCTTCAAATCTCACTTTTGAGGATTTCAATAACTCAGTCATGGGTTCGGGGTTGTTATAAATGTGTATGGGTAGGGTTTTGTGGCCTGCCTTGTGCGGGAGGTCAGACTAGATGATCATATTGGTCCCTTCTGACCTATGAGTCTATGAGTCTATGAGAATCTACCTAGATTCCAAATGAAGATTCCTGCAAGCAAGTGGAGGGAAGATGTTGCTTTTGACTGCAGAGCCTGTATAACGTTGGTGATCAAAGACTCTTTCTGAGACTCAGGCAAACTCAACCTAAGCTAGTGGGAACTCGGAGTTTCTTCTCACTCTGTTTCTGTGGGGACTGATCTGTTTAGATTTAATTTGTTGTCTTTATTTATGTTTATGTATAACTGCGGAGATAATGTCTGTGGATTATAAAATAGCCACGTTATGTTGTAAAAAATAAGTTATTGTCATTTACGTTTCATTATCATAAGACTTATAAAGGGGGTACTTAATTAAGTCCACTCCTTTTGTTCTTTTGGGACTTGAATGTAGGGAAGGTGAACCGTGCAAGCCTTGCTGAAAATCCTTAGAGACTGAATTCTGGGTCTCCATCTGCTTTCCTATGGAAGCTGGGTTTTTTAGGCACTGGGGAAGGACAGTGACATGAACTCTACCCCACCCTTTGTAAGCCTTTAAAGCTAGACTGTGAGGCAGGCTGCACAGCTACAGACGTGCACAAAGGGGCGTAAGACACCTTCCTCCCCAAATTCTGCTCAGATCTGGGCCTGAGACATGCAAGGTGAGGTCATTTGCCAAGCAGGAGGTGCAGGAGTTGGTGAGACTCCAGTGAGCCGGGCTGCACAGCTGAACCATTGCAGAAGGGACAAGAAACACTTGATTCTGGCATGGACCCTTGGCCAAGCTTTACTCCAGTGAGTACCTTTTCTTCCCCGGCGCTGGCCATAGGGCAGTGCAGCACCAAACACTGGCCCACAAGCAGGGCTAGTGGCAAAGCTACAGCTACCTAGCACTGACTGGCTTCAGTCGAAAGGACGCTGCACTCAGAGGACCTATTTCTCCTCTCTGATCAGTTTCTTACTGGTGTCTTACTGCACCCTGCAATACTTTGCAAATAGACATCCACACTTGGTTTAAATCAAATAAACACACCAGGCCACCTGAACGGACTAACCTGGGCCTGAGAGGCCAATTAACATACCGGGCTGCATCTAGAGGGGGAGCCAGGGTTAATTAATCCTGGAGCCCAGCTAGCCAGGATCCGGCTAGGTAGTAAAAAAGAGGAAGTTTGTAGCAAAAAGAGGCTGCAGGGAGAGATTCTGCAATCCCTGTCTGGGAAAAGCAGGAAGGTAGGTCGGATGCTGGTGCGGAAGTCAGCCCTGGGATCCTAGCAAGGCTAGGAGAAGGCTGGGAAGGAAAGCCGGGCTGCTGGGGAAGAGAATACCCTGGGCAGCAGGTAGGAGAGGTGGGCGGGACTGGGCAAGGGCTTTGAAAAAGGGAGTTAAGCCCTGAAAAAGCTAGGGAAGCTGGGTTATGGAAGGAGGCCCAGACTCAAGGGGAAAGGAACAACAGAGGGGCCCTCATGATGGCACTATTATCCTGAGACTGCCCCGAAGGGAAAGGGCAGCTGCGGAGGAGAGAGGCTCCAGAGAAGAAGTCCTGAGGGTCAGTGGCTCTGGAAGAGCAGGGCTTCCAGGGAGAAGGCCCTGGGAGGCAGCCCTCTGTGACAGAGTGAAGAGGAACTTTGCAGGTTCTGGGAGTGGGGCAAAGAGTGCAGAGGATTGATTCTGGGGGGGGGGGAGAAGAGGGGTTTTATTTCCTTTGAGCTGGGACATTTTCACCCTAGAAGTGGGTTGAATTTTACATGACCTGGCCTGATGCTCAAGCCATGGAAGTCCCGCTGAGAAGCAGACAGTCTCCACGAGGCACTGGATCCAAGGACATTCTGCATGGACGTAAGGGGGCACTCCAAGGGTGAGTGTGCCCCATCACAAATCTTACATGAAGGTGCTCTGATACTACGGTGATGGGCAGCAGTATGAAACCCTAAGATTGTTAGTTAGTTAAAGGTTTTTCAGCCATATAAATAACAAGGCATAATAATAATGAATAACTAATAATAATAATAATAATGAATAACTAAACATTAAAGATGGGGCGGAGGTTAAAGATAATCTAGGTATGGCCCAATACCCAAACAAATACTTTTCCTCAGTTTTTAATAAGGGTAATGAGGAGTTTAGGGGCAGTGGCATGCTGGCTAATGGGAACAAGGGTATGGAAGTAGAAATTATGACTTCCGAGGTGGAAGCCAAACTCAAACAGTTTAATGGGACCAAACTGGGGTCCTGGGTAATCTCTATCCAAGAATATTAAAGGAACTGGCAGACAAATTAAAAAGCCCAATAGCAAGGATCTTAAATGAATCTGTAAACTCAGGGGTCAGACCCAATGACTGGAGAATTGCAAATATAGTGCCTATATTTAACAAAGGGAAAAAATGATCTGGGAAACTACAGGCCCATTAATTTGACTTCAATTATATGCAAGATCTTACACAAAATTTTGAAAGAGACAGTAGTTATGGACAAAGAGGTAAACGGTAACTGGGATAAAATACAACATGGTTTTACAAAAGGTTGATCATGCCAGAGCAAACTGATCTTTCTTTGAGAAGATAGTCAATTTTCAAGACAAAGGAAATGCAATAGATCTAATCTCACTGGATTTCAGTAAGGCATTTGATACTATGGGGATTGATATGAGAATCGAAAAGCGGATAAGGAACTGGTTGAAGGGGAGATGACCGTGGGTCATGCTGAAAGGTGGACCTGTCCCACTAGAGGGAGGTTAGTCATGGAGCTCCTCAGGAATTGGTTTTGGGACTAATTTTATTTAGCCTTTTCATTAGTGTCCTTGGCACAGAGAGAGGGAGTGTGCAAATGAAATTTACAGATGACCCCGTGTTGGGAGCAATTGCCAATATGGAGGAGGACCAGAATGTCATACAAGAAAATTTGGATGACCTTGAAAACTATAGAATTGGGATGAAATTTAATAGTGCAAAGTGCAATATCATGCACAAGATTTTTTGCTAGAAGATGGGGATGTATCAGATGGAAGCAACGGAGAAGAAACACCTGGATTGGTCAATCACATGATGACTATGAGCCACGAATGTGTTGTGGCCATGAAAAAGGCTAACGCAATCCTAGGCTGCATCAGACAAGATATTTCCAGTAGAGAGAGGGAAATGTTATTACCATTAAGCGAGGCACTGGTGAGATCTCACCTGGAATACTGGGTGCAGTTCTTGTCTCCCGTGTTTAAGAAAGGTGAATTCAACCTGGAACAGGTGCAAAGAAGGGCTGCTGGGATGATCAGAGGAACAGAAAACCTACCCAGTGAGAGAAGACTCCAAGAACTTGGCTTATTGAGCCTAGCGAAAAGAAGGCTGAAGGGAGATACGATCGCTTTCTATAAATACATACGGATAAACACCAGGGAGAGAGAGGACTTATTTAAATTAAGGACCAATGCTGGCACAAGAACAAACAGCTATAATCTGGCCATCAGCAAGTTTAGGCTTTGAATTAGACAAAGGTGTCTAACCATCGGAGAAATTAAGTTCTGGAACAGCCTTCCAAGGGAAATAGTGGCAACAAAAGCCTAGCTTTTATTAAGACCGAGTGTAGCAAGCCGCTTGGGCCTGCCACCGAGCCTGGGGTTGAGGAGGGCTCCCTGGGCCCCCGGTGGACAGAACCCGGCCCTGCAAGCCAAGCCACCCGGAAGCAGAGGGGCGGGGCCAGGAGCCCGGGGGGGAAGTATAAGAGGCAGGCCAGGCAGCTCACTCAGGGGGAAGCTGCTGGCCGAGACAGACGTGCCTCGCCGGAGGCAGCAGCCCGGGCCTGACCCAGACACCGAGGGCAGGCCAGACAAACCCACGACTGACGGACGCTGGTGGGAGAGACCAGATCTGCCTGACCTCGACGACTGGGGGGAGCATGCCGAACCCCAGGACCAGCTAGGGTCGCCAGGCCCAGGCGGGCGGAGGGGGCCACCCAGCCCCCAGCAGGGGGGCAGCCCGCCAGGCCTCCGCAGCTGGGGACAGGACCCTCACCCCGGAGAGAAGGAGAGACCTCCAGAGGCTGGACCCGACCTAGAGGAGTTGCCTGCTGCGGATGACTCCTCCCCAGCATGGAGAGACCCCGACCGCCCAGGAGAGACCCCGGGGCCCTGTGACCTGGAGGAGCTACCCCTGGCCGATGACCTCGAGGAGTTGCCAGACCTACCGCCCACCGACGGCGAAGGCCTGGCCGGGCTGCTGCTCACCACCTCATCCCGTACCCTAGAGAGCCAGACGTGGATGCAGGTACTCTGGGGCTGGGTGGGAGGAAGTGGCCCAGGGAGGCCACAGCTTGTGGCCGAGATGGGGGCCAACCCCATGTCAGCGTGTTGCGGCCGGAGCCCCGCTGACCCAGTGGCAGTTATCTCGTGCCGCTGGTAGGGCCCTGGGCTGGGACGCAGTGGAGTCAGGTGTCCCCCTCCCCACCCCATTCCATCCCTAGACCAGACAAAGTACCCCTAGTCCCGACCCAGACTGCTGACTCGCCCGCCCTGCCAGGGGCCGGGGCAATCAACTCCTGACTCCGTGGTAGCCCACGGAGGAGCTAAGTTTCCCCAACTACAGGACTCTGCTGACCCGGACGGGTCTGAATCGCTTACACCGAGCTTGATAAAGTTGTGGAGGGCATAGTATGATGAAATTGCCTACAGTGGCGTATGGCTCATCTCTGCCAGTGAGTTGCAAATATCTCCAGTGGCCGGAGATGGGACACTAGACAGGAAGGGCTCTGAGTTACGACAGCGAATTCCTTCTCAGATGGTCTAACTGAGCACTGTATTTGGGATCAGGAAGGATTTTTCCCCTAGATCAGTTCTGCAGCGACCCTGGGGGGACATTCCCCTTCCTCTGCCATATGCGACGGGGGTTCCTTGCTGGTTTGAATTAGACTAAATGGCGGATTCTCTGTAACTTAATTCTTTAAATTATGAGTTGAGGACTTCAGTAACTCAGCCAGAGGTGAGGGGTTTGTTAGAGGAGTGGGTGAGGGAGGTTCTGTGACCTGCGATGTACAGCCGGTCAGGTCAGATGGATCATGACGGTCCCTTCTGGCCTTAAAGCCTATGAATCGATGAGAGAGATAAATAGACCTTAGCGAGTCCCTTGTGCTTCTCTCATCCTTGGTAGATGAATAGAAAAGACTGCTTGTCCCAGACTGCCAGCAGTAAAGAAACCCTAGCTGTGTTCAGCTCTGTCCTCCTTAGCCTGCCAGGAGAGAGCGCAGCCAGGTACCACGGTTTATAGTCGTGTGGGCTACCAATTGCCTTCTGGCCACCTAGTGAATATGGACAGGAGGCAGCATCCCAGCTTGAACTATATCTGTGAGAGCCTGCATGTTGGTGAGACTGAGCCTAGCGATGATGGCTTTTAATGGTAAGGATTAGAGACATCCGCATGAGACAAGCCATAGCTAGCCCTAATGGGCCCCCTTTATTACAAGGCCCAGCAGAGAGGCCTGGGGACACTCGATAGGCCTTGATGGCAGACCAAAACTCTTGCTCACAACTGCTACGTGTATTTTTTTTAAGTAAGCAATTATTAGCCAGATGCTGACCCCAAAAGGGTTTGTCTCAAATGACTTCTGTGCTTCCATGTGGCACTGAAGCCAGGCCTGTCCAACAACTTCATTGGTGTTACTCTGGACTTATACTGCTGTCAACGAGACCAGAATCTCACCGGTCTTCAGCTCCTCCATCGTCTGCTGTGACACCCAGTAACGACTCAACAGTGGTTAGTGGCTGCTATGACCTCCGTTTTTCATGTTGATCAGTTTCATCTCATTGTTTCCTGGGGCTCCCTGGCCTGTTTGCTGTATCCACGTTTTGTCTCCTGCCATATATGTAAGTTGTAAGCTCCTACGGACAGGAATTGTCTTTGTGTTCTGTGTTTGTACAGCCCCTAGCGCAATGGGATCATGGTCTACGATTAGGGTCCCTCGGCACCACTTTAATACAAATAATATCAACAGAATCTGACCCTTTCACTGTAATTCCACAGAACAGCTGGCTGTCACAATACACTGCTTATATCTAAAGGAACCTAACTTAAACAGCCTTGATGACTACTGAGAACAAGAAGGCTGGAAATGATTCTTCTAATTGTTGTTTATTGAAAACTGTGTTAAAATAGTAAGCTATCACTCTAAATGTTCAGAGTTTTTCCTGGTCCTGCTTGCAATCTGTGTATAACAGCTGCCAGTCTTAGAGAAAGGTGGGGGGAGTTGTGTTCATCTGTTCTACAGAGCAGACTGCTTTTTCTCTCTGTTTTAGGTTCATGTGTGTTATAGTGCTGGATTCTGAGAAATAAAGTAGTGTGACGTTGCAGCCTTCCAGAATACTTCCATAAAAGTATTTTATGATTTTACAAAATTTCTGTTTGTATGCCATGAACATAACACTAATCCGAGCCCAGGAGATTGATGGCTCAGTTACACAAGGATCTCCTTCTAAAGATGTCCACAACCTACAAAGGTCAGGGATTTGGATCCAAAGTTCCCCAATGTGTGGAGATGTTTGGCTGTGGGGACTTGGTTTGAATCCATCTCGCTCCGTGACCAAATGTTTTCTTTCCTTTCATTCCGAGTGGAGATTAGAGATGTGTTGACCTCAGTATCTAAAAACAGATGGGAGAACAGTATTGATTAGCAGCTGAGGCTGGCTAGGACATAAATAGCTTGTTAAAAGTAAATAATATTTTAAACTCCATGCACAAACCCTTACCACACCTAATGAACCAAATCAAACAATGATCCAGTCAGAAATCTGTGGCTTTTTTGGAAAGGCAAAGAAACTCAACAGCCTTTTGTTAATTACAGTACTGCTGACATAAGGGCTGATAGAATCACCAGTCTGGAACAGCTACTGATAAACCTGTGCTGAAACCTCTCATCCAAAGGAAAGATTTGCAGCTGACATGTGAAGGGAGATGGAGACTCGATCAGGTGACGAGGTGCAAGATGGCCAGAGCTGCAGAGGCGAAAACTCTGGTAGGAAGTGGAGTGATGGGCTCAAGCCAAAAAGCCTGGGATTCAAACTGGGATCCAAATTCAGACCTGCTCTGAAAGCAGGAGGTGCTCAAATGATGAGTCAGAGAGAGGCTCTGAAGTACAAATCCAACCTCAAAATTTGGCCCCATTGATTTCATGGCACTATTCATGTAGTTAAAGTTAGGCACGTGCTCAAGTCCCTTGCTGAATTGGGGCCTTTGTGAGGACAGGGTTCAGAATCTCTCTTTCCATCTAACTATTATTACCAAACTATCTGAGCACCTACTTAGAAATGGCCAGGCTGCCCCCGAAGGACAGAGAGAAGATCAATGCAAGGCAAGCAGAGGAACTGAGTTTGGCGGGAGGAAAGGATAAGGGGTCTGATTTTGATCTCACAGTGGCTTTTCACTGGTGTAAATGTGCTGGCCTTCGGATTTACATCTCTGTAGATCAGATCAGAATCAGCCCCATAGTGTAAAATAGAGGTTGGAATAAGTCCATGGAAGGTTTTAAAAGGCAATGGTGAAGTGTTCTGTAACGGAAAGTTCTACAAAGTGGCTCTTTAAAATTCTTTGAAATGACTCCAGGTAATTTGTAGGGGTTTGGAGTGTTTCTCGTCTTTATTTTTTCTCCAGATTTTATGCTGAGCTATTTTAGCAGCGGTTGAATCAATAAAAATGAAAGTGGTGCATGTGTGTTGCAGATCCGCTCCTGTTCCGATCACAGAGAGTCCAAGTTGGTACCACCCACAACTACAAGCATGCACTTATTTTAGCTCGGGCTGTGACACTTCATGCTTGGGACGTCACCCGTTCAATCCCCGCCGTCCCACCCAAGGTGGTGGCCAGCACACATGCACTGGATCTGCAAGGTTTGCAGACACGTACTCATGAAAACATACCTGTCCCTGCAAATACACACTCACGCTCATCCTAAAATCTCGGAGGCTCTCCGGCAAGTTGGTGCCTCCATAGGAATGTTTATTCTCATAACTATTCCTCTGTGCTGTGGCAGGGAGAATATTCTGAGATTGTTGGCCCTTCATCTCCCCTCTGTGCTAACTGACTGAATATAATAAAGATTCAATGAGTGCGGTTTCAACATTTCCCTGGAGGTCCCCTAATTACAGGATATCTAAGCCCCACTCTGCCTTTTGGCCTCGTACATTCATTTGCATCCCGTTCTTGTGTATGGGTGCGTGCAGTGATGATATCCCAAATTTCCAATAACCAGTTCTATGAAGGCAGGTGATATTTAAGAACCTATTCTGAATAGGTTCTTAAACATCATGCACACAGCACCCCAACAACCCAGCACCCAAACTTCACAGTGCCCTCCACCGTGAAATTGACCCTCCCTGGTCAATTTCGGCGGCAGGGAGAATCACTCCCCACAGTGAAACTGACCCTCCCTCGTCAATTTCAGCGGCGGGGAGCGCTAAGAACCGGTTCGCTGAATTTTTTCTATTTTAAGAACCGGTTCGTGCGAACCGTTGCGAACCAGTTGGATATCATCACTGGGTGCGTGCCACCGTGCAACTGCCTCCCTTGTTTGCTCTCTGGCTTGGGAGTGGAAAGGAGACATCATACTTTATTTCTAAAACTTTTGGGGCCCTTTTGAATACTGATATCAAAGGAGCCGAGCCGTGGGTTGGCTGAGACTGCTGCTCTCCGTTGAAGTTTGTTACAAACTCCATATGCTTTGGACAGCCTGAAAAAAGTCTGGATTCTCAAACTGGATGAGCCCTCTGAGCACTGGCAATGGACCAAGATCTAGCCCTTCGCCTTCAAGCACATTTCCTCTCAACTTTAACAGGAGTTGTAGTGCATGGATCTGAGACCATACGTTGGCCCAGATAATGCTTATTATTGACATAAAACAACAGGCTAGTGCTCGTAAACCCTCATGAGGGGTTAGCTGTTTACCTTAGAGAAGAGAAGAAGAAAATGGGATGGGACAAAAATATATGAACAGTATAGAAAAGGTAAACTGGACCCTTCTGTTCACCCACTCTCCTAAACCAAGCGTAAAAGAACACTCAAGAAAATGGAAAGGCAGCAAAATTAAAACTGATGAACAGAAATGGTTTTCAGCACAATCCACAATTGGACTGTGGAACTCATTGCTACATGATATCACTGTGTTTAGTAGGGTTTAAGAAAGTTTTAAATCATTATTGGTGAGAAGCTTGGCACGAGTGAAAGAAACTAGGTGCAGGGTGGTTTAGACAAGGATGGTGGTTTTGTGGGTGAGGCACTGAAGTGGGGCTTAGTAGATCTGGATTCAAGACCCATCTCTGCTATAGACTTCCTATGTGTCCTTAGACACATCACTTAATCTCCCTGTACCACAGCTTCCCATCTATAGAATGGGGATAACAACAGTTATCAAGGGCTGTGATGAGTTCTCTATCACTGGCCATTTTAAAACCAAGGTTGGGTGTTTTTCTAAAAGAGCTGCTCATATTTAAATAGAAATTGCGGGGGGGGGCAGTTCTATGGCTTGTGTTAGACAGAAGGTCAGACTACATGATCACAGTGGTCTCTACCGGCTTCGAAATCTATTAATCTAGGTCCCGACCTCAAGAGAGATGAAATGACTTGCCTAAGGCCACACAGGAAGTCAGTGGCAGAGCCAGGAATTCAACACAGATCTCTCCACTTTCAGTTAGCACTAGTGCTTATATGCAGTAGAACCTCAGAGTTATGACAACCTCGGGAATGGAGGTTGTCCATAATAAAACATTATGGCTGTTCTTTCAAAAGCTTACAACTGAACATTGACTTAATACAGCTCTGAAACTTGACTGTGCAGAAGAAAAATTTTGCTTTTAACCATCTTAATTTCCATGAAATAAACACAGAAACAGTTTCCTTACCTTGTCAAATCTTTTTTTTTAAACTTTCCCTTTATTTTTTTATTTTCTTTATTTTCTTTTTTCGAGTACTTTATGTTTAACACACGACTATTCTGTATTTGCTGCTCTTATTTTCTTTTGGTCTCTACTGCTGCCTGATTGCTGCCTTCCATTTCCAAACGAGGTATGAGGCTGAATGATCAGTTCGTAACGCCGGTGTTCATAATTCTGAGGCTCTACTGTACTCTAATGGGCCGTGTTTTGGGATCCTTTTAGAATAATCACTATTGGTTTTATTCTGGATTTTAGTGCTCCACATAATTGTGCAAAGGGTGGCATATAAATAAAACTACTGCTATTTTTATGATCTATTAATGATAGAGTGTGAAGATTGCTCCTGTTAAAGAATGTTAAATATTTTGCTTAAACTAAATCCCACCTGCCTTTTCAAACAAAGGCTACCAGAAAATATATGTTCTCTGATGATTATCGTAGTAAACGATATTTGAATTTTCAGCATTTTCTGCACCCTTTTCTTTAATGGTTTGGGAGGAGCATATTAAATTGCACGCTTTATCCACATGCTTCTTTTACATAAGAGTTGAATGATTGCAAATTATATCTGGTTGAAAGGAAACAGTATGTTCAATAGTGTTTAAAGATGTCACGCTCATTTTAGTGCTTTTGCTAACCAGTGAGTCAGCAGGAGAGACACAATGTCGGTTCCAGCTATTAGGCAGTCATTTAAAAGAAAACAAAAACCCACTTGTAACCTCAGCAGATGCAATGAATTACCAGATTTGCAAAGGCTAAAATGTTTGCATAGAGTCAAGGGGGATTGTTATTGACATCAAGGTCACTCCAGTCAATGATTCATTTAAATGTATTTATTCAGTGTTTTTGTAATCTTATTAAATTGTGATGCCTGTAAACAAATAAACTCTAAACACACAAAGAAAATTAAATAATACCGAGACACATGTGCAGTGACAGAATGACAAAAGGAGAGACACATCATTAGATGAATGGTCTATACAAAAATCTCTTTTAGCTTCCTTGCAAACTCTTTGCAACAGCTGTCCCTTTGTTATTCCCTGTTTGTAATTCACTTATTCTTGCCATATGATTGGCTTTCTGGGGGGTATGTCTACACTGAAGTCATCACAGCAGCTTCTGTAGACTTTAATTTAGCTAGCTGAGGTACTGTCACTACACAAAAGAATGAATGGACACAAATCAGACATAAAAAATGGTAACCTCCATAAACCAGTCAGAGAACACTTCAGTCTCCCAGGACACTCTGTAGCTGACTTGAAAGTTGCCGTACTGCTACACAAAAACTTCAAAACCAGACTTCAGGGAGGAACTGCAGAACTGGAACTCCTATGCAAACTTGACACAATCAGACTGGGTCTGAATACGGACTTGGAATGGTTCTCTCATTACAAGAAGTAATTGTCACTGTTCACACATTCTCCCCTTCTGATCAAGGTTGTGAATAGGCCTCAGCTACTCTAACTGAATGGACTTTGCTAACACCTACCCTCCCTATTGTTGTTTCTTACCTTGTGTACATATATACCCCCTATCTGATTTCTATGGAAATCAGATGGAGCACATCTGACGAAGTGGGTTGCAGCCCATGAAAGCTTATGCCTGCAGAAATGTGTTAGTCTTTAAAGTGCTACAGGACTCTCGTTGTTTTTGCTGTATACAGACTAACATGGCTACCCCTCTGGAACTGGAGCAATGAAGTCACGGCAGCATTATTAATACCTGGGATTTGTGGGGTATTAATAATGTGTACAGCCCATGCTGCAGCTCGACTGCTCCTGTACCTGACCCAGCTAGATTAAAGCTAGCCTGGGTATGTCTTTTCAAACTGCAATCGCAGCCCATGACTGCAATATAGACATACTCTAAAAACATGCTGCTGTTTCTGCTCTCTCATTGGGTGATTCGCAAACGCCAAGGTTTTTAGTATGGCATGTGAACACTTCCGGCACAAACACTCACGCCATTATAGATTTGCATGGTTATTTCCAGGGGAACACAGTTTTGAATGCGTATTTACAATCCTTTCTGCAGCTCAAAAGGGTCACTCGTGCTGCTGAACCTAATTCGTGGCTGTTCGTTCAACAAATTCCTGAATACTTTCTGGCAGTATTTGTCCAGGTCTGGTGGAAAACTGTGAAGGAAGAGTTAGCAAGTATTGACTATTTGGTAGCTTCTAAAGTACACAAAACAGGCTTCCCTTTCATGAGTGACATGTTAGTTTTTAAAAAAACTGTGGCACTGACTTGAGTATAAATTACCGGGGGAAAGTTCACTAACTCAAACTCAAGAAAGGTGCAAACCTGTGAGAGGTTTTTTAAGCACTTGCGTTCTGAGCATGGGATCATCACATGTGTTCAGTGTTGGCTAACTCGGCTCCCTCTGATGTCAGTGGAAAGAGTTGCACTGGCTTCAAAGAGGTCTAGATTAGGTGCTAATTCAGTTTGACCATTAGGCTCCTTTTGGTATGCCCACCCTTTGGCCCGCCGGTCTGGTTTGTTATGATAAATGACGGTGGATTTAGGTTCCTTCACGCGGTTGAATTTCGAGGTTAACTCAGAGCAAGCCCAAGATTTATCAAGGACCTGATTCCAGTCGTCCCTGGATTAGAAAGTCATGATGGGTTTCTGAAGGGGTGAAGCATACTGAGGTATGTTCTGTAAACCCCTATGCATCCTGTTTAAGTGTGGCTCTTGCACCAACTGTTTCAAGTGTAAAAGGAACACTTCAAATCCAGGCATGGCTGCATGTTGGTCCAGTAAATATTAATCTCTATAGCTATTAATACCTGATGCATTTGTTTATAGCCCTAATTAAACTACTGGGTCACATCCTAGTCCCTTTGATGTGAATTGCACAAATTTTCATAAACGTCAGTGGGAACTGTGGAAGGAAAGAAACAGAGACTTCATTTTATTTTCCTTCCACAGTCCCCCCTTTGTTCCTATTAGTTTAACTACTAACATTTTCAGGCTAGCTGTGCACAACTCATCGGTTTTGTTTCTCAGGGAGTTGTGAAATACCTTTCGTGTGGGCTCTCATTCCTCCTGGGTCTACAGCTTGCATGAACCCAAAAACTTAAAGCAAAACTCATCTGAAGCTGCTGAGGTTTGCATGATTTCAGAGTGAAGCCAAAACAAATTGGGCAGTTTCCCCCAGAGTAGATTCATGAACCTGGCCTTACAGGTAAGGTTTTGTAAAGCACAGCTTCTTGTTTGCACAGTGGACCATTCTCTGTTCTCAGCACTAACCCACCGCTTACGCACACAGACATGATCGCAGCCATCACTGCTTTAGCCCAGACATGTTTCTTCTTTAAAAAGACCCAGTGGACCATGGCCAGAACCCAGTTCCAACACGTCACTGAAAGCCACAGTTCCATTTCCTAGGCCCAGTTCCCCAGTGGTATTTAGGCATCTAAGTCCCACTGGAATCTCCTTGAGAAGTGTCAATGGAAGTTAGGTGCCTAAATGCCTTTTGAGGCTCTGGGTCCTAGGTAGACAGGGCAGCAATGACAGAATAGTGCTAGCTTTCACCACCCACCAACTTGCTCTTCAAGACGGAGTTTGATACATTTATTAACAGGATTATACGATGATGATATAGCAGAGGACTGGACTCAATGATGACCCAGGAAGCTTCTTCCAAACCTACGTCCTATCTTCCTGTGTTCTCCCACCCACCCTTTGTGCTTTCCCCACTGCCTACCATATGGGTGGGGAGAGCTTCCTGAAAAAAACATCTAACTACCACCTTATTCACTGCCAGATCCCTGCTTAAAACTCTCCTGTTCCAGGATGCCTGCAAGACATAGCCAACTATCCATGGCAAGACAGGTGGTGAGACATGATCATTGTTTGCTGTGCCAAGATAGGCTTCTTCTGCAATTACCCCCCTCCTTCAACTTTCCCGTGCCACAGCCCTCTTTGTTTGGGCTGCCCACCTGTTGGGACAAGAACTGTCAATTCACTGTACAACGCCTAACACCTGGGCCGGGACTGGAGCCTTTGGACAACACAAATATTAATAGTGGAGTGGAATGAACGAGCAAGGTCAGCAGAGCTTTCCTACTGTCACAAACAGCCTACCTGGGGGACACAACAGAGTTCATTTGTCAACTTTTGCTGTGACATCTTTCATTTATCATGCCACACTTCTGCGAGGAAGTGACTCACTCGGTTGCCTCTCAAGGAAGCTGCTTTCTGACACAGGAAGGTTGGGGGGGGGGTTAAATTTAATTTATCTTGATGATTTATTTTTTCCTCTTCATTGGTACAAACCCAGTGACAAAACCTCAACAAATCATTGCTTGAATCTCCTTCTGTTCATGTAGCCTACACCAATCCTCCCTGGTGTAATGGAAAAAAGAGAACACCTTCTGTCCCACAGACATGACTTAAGCCCAGCAATAGACATTCAGAGGCAGAGGATTATCTATAGGAACTCAGGCCCCAATTCAGAAAGGCACATGTCTAACTTTAGGCATATGCGTTAGCCCATTGCTCTTAAAATTAGGCTCGTACTCAATGGCCTTGCTAAAACAGGACCTTAGGGGACTGATATGCAAAAGAGTTCAGCAGCCTGACAACGGTGCCAGATTTCTAGAAGAGTTTTGCACCCAGTAGTAACCACTGAGAATAGAAAGGTGAACACTTTTTTACAAATCGAACCAACTAAAGAACCCAATCTCCACTTATTAATAGATATATCTGCCCTTTCCAAGCAGCACTGATGAGAGACAAGAAGAGTAAAAACTGTGAAACTCATGGGTTTGGTTAGAGAAAGAGAGGATGTTGTTTTGATGCCATAGAAACCTACATGGCAACTGTTGCATGCTGAATTCTTTTGAAAAATAGGTCTGTAATAGACAAATATAAAATGGGGAGTGGCCCAAGGTAAAGCAAAGTATGAACAATCTTAGTCATCAAATTATACTTCTTCTTCTTCTGTTTGCCAGTGGCCTTACAACACATCACATGTCCCTCCCTCTTTGGAGTAAAGGACTGACTCATTCTTGTGAATCATTCTTACTTTGTTCACAAACAGCACATTGGGAGCACTGGACATTCAAAACATGAGCTCTCTTGATTGAATGCAGGTATCATATGGTATGAAATAGCTCAGACTTGATGACCTGCCAGGTTTTGTCAGGAACAAATAATAGAATCATAGAAGATTAAGGTTGGAGGAGACCTCAGGAGGTCATCTAGTCCAACCCCCTTCTTAAAGCAGGACCAACCCCAATTAAATCATCCCAATCAGGGCTTTGTCAAGCCACACCCTGGAAGCCTCTAACAATGGAGATTCCACCACCTCCCTAGGTAACCCATTCCAGTGCTTCACCACCCTCCTTGTGAAAAAGCTTTTGCTAGTATCTGTCCTGGACCTCCTCCACTGCAACTTGAGACCATTACTCCTTGTTCTATCATCTGCCACCACTGAGAACAGTCTAGTTCCATCCTTCTTGGAATCCCCCTTTAGGTGGTTGAAGGCCACTGTCCGACCTCCCTCACTCTTCTCTTCTTCAGACTAAATAAATCCAACTGTTTGACAAGGTTTTTGCAGGATGGAGAGGGTAAAGGGTTGTTTTGTTGCTTTGATTGGCTGGCTGAGTTTAGTTAATGCTGCTGGTTGGGTTTTCATTACGTGATGGAGAGCCTAATTAATCTTGATCACAGCGCTGTTTCTATCTCCTGATTGCATGAAGTATAATCATAACTCCTAACTCTCATTTCCAGTGTGCATATTTGTGATTGTAAGTTTTAAATCTGCTTTCTTGGGGCGTTGTTTTAATTTAATTTCAAAGACGATGCTCCTGTCAGCAAACCCAGTTGCTGCAATAAGCATGCAGAATGAACACAAAAGAATATAGATTGTGAATTTGATTAAAATTCCAATGAATATCCATATGATGTATTTTGTAGTCGTCATCATGATCTTATCTGTCTCTTTCTTTATAGCGTCTTCCACCTCGATAGCTGAGCGCTGATGGTATCTGATGCTGGAATGGGAAGTCATTCCTTTCTTGTCCACGTTGGAAGTGGCAGAAAGCCATTACTGCCTGACACTTGTTCACTGACCTCAGGAAAGCAAGTTGGCAATCTCAGTTCATCGCGCAGTGGACAGACATCTCCACTGCCAAAAACTCACACCAGTGATTAGCATCCTTGTTGTAATTTCCCCTCCAAGAGGCCAAGGGCTGAATTGGCCTGGGGAACAATCTCTTCCTCACCCCTAGAAGCACAGATCTTTCCAAGTCATGTTTGAACATGCAGGGAAAGCTGGACCAGCCACTGCCTGTGTTGGACCCGTGGTGTGACTAAATATTATTCTTTGCAGTACCATACTACCTAGGAGCCTCAATCCTGGACCAGGACCTTATTGTGCTAGGTGCTGTACAAACAGTGAACACAGAGATGGTCCCTGTCACTAAGAGTTTACAATGTAGGTATATGACAAAAGACAACTGGTGGATACAGATGGGAGTAACTAGGACTACCCCTTTGTGATGTACAGTCCAGAAAAAGACTGCAGCTTTTTGCAGCATGACCTGAAAGTTGCCAAGCAAACGTGGGCTCTGGTGGACCAAGGAAGGAAGCAATTTCCAGGGTTGTTACTTCCATAAAGCCAGGAGTCCCCCTGGTGGTAAGCACTGTACATGCACATCACTAGAGACAGACCCCACACCCCAAAGTGTGTACAAGTGAAATAGACCAACAAAAGCTGGGACAGACAGACAACGGGTGGGAGATTGAAAGTGTTATATCCCCACCTTACATATGACAAACTAAGATATTAAGTGGTTTCCACCAGCTCACACAAAAAACCTGCAGCAGAACCAGGAAATGGACGTAGATCTTCTGAACCCTAGTCCACGGCTTTTAACCACAAGACCATCCTTCTTCCAGGGGTGGTGGGCCCTTCCCTCCAGCCCCTTCCTAATTAAGCCAGGGGGCCTATTAACTCACACTTTTCATCTGACTGAAATTGTCTCTGCTAAATAAAGAGAGCATCGGTCTCTGAGCTGTCAATGCGGCACCTTCCAATAGCTCTACATTCACTCATTAAAACAGAACCACATTCCCCAAGAATAGCCCGACATATTGTGATAACGCTACTGTGAAGACTCTTGTCCCTGTGCTAGGGATTTTGTAGAGGGTTTTTTCAAGGTTGGTTGGAAAGGCTCAAGTCAAAGAAAAAAATATCATCTATCAGAACGGGAGGTATCATTTAAAACTCTGTAGTCATCCAACAAGATATACGAAACTGCAAGGGAATATTTCAGGTAAAAGCTTAAATCAACGGGATAGTGATTGGAAGCCAAGTGGGCTATGTTACTAGTGCACTCTAGCTGCTTTTACCACTCTGGTGACCTTAGTACTGACAACAAAGTGCCTTCTGCACAGGTGGCTGGTCCTGGGCCTAAGCCCAAAGCCGTTGCAAAGCTGGGAACGGGAGCTCCAGATAGCTACGATAACTTTGTGCTGCCCGAATTGCCATCTGTGCCAGATACACTGCCAACGGCGTCTGCTGGCGCCAACGCCGCTGCATCTGAAGATATGGATTTTGATGGTCTTTCTCGGAGATTTGCTGAGCTAAAGAAGAAACTGTAAGACTGACTCGGTTGTCATGCCAGTGCGTAGTCTGGGAGCTGGGATCATGCCGTTTCTCTGAAACACTCCAACAGAAATCCGTTTCCTGTATTAACCTAAAATGAATGCCCTTTCTCTTGAAAAACAAAAAATCACTGGAGCAGCCTGGTTAACTTTTCAGTGTAAAGACCTCTCTCAGCTAGTCATCATGGATACATTTTTCTGTCGCTTGCTGGGACACACCTGTTCTCTGGCTGAAAGTCTTGTGTCCTGGCGCCCTCTAGTGCTGCCTGAATTTTAAAACACGATGGCTGTAACCTATGTGTTCCATGAATGAGCACTGAGCCCAAAAAGTATGGCATTACCAAACTGCACAAAATCAGTTATGAATAAAAGTGGGCCAGAGTCGGAAATTTTCCTCCAAATCACCCCAAACCTGTGGCAGTTCACCAAAGCCATTGACAAGGTCCCTCAGAGAAGGCTCTTAAGCAAAGTAAGTGGTCATGGGACAAGAGGGAAGGTTCTCTCATAGATCAGTAACATGTTAAAAGACAGGAAACAAGGGGTAAGAATAAATGGTCAGTTTGCAGACTGGAGAGAGGTAAATAGTGGTGTCCCCCAGGGGTCTGTACTGGAACCAGTGCTGTTCAACATATTCATAAATGACATGGAAAAAGGGGTAAACAGCGAGCTGGCACAATTTGCAGATGATACAAAATTACTCAAGATAGTTAAGCCCAAAGCAAACCGAAATGTTACGAAGGAATCTCACAAGACTGGGTAACTGAGAAACAAAATGCTAGTGAAATTCAATGTCGATAAATGCAAAGTAATGCACATTGGAAAACATAGTCCCAACTATTCATCCAAAAGGTGGGGTCTAAATTAGCTGTTACCACTCAAGAAAGGGATCTTGAAGTCACTGTGGATAGTTCTCTGAAAACATCCGCTCAATGTGCAGCAGCAGTCAAAAAAGCTAACAGAATGTCAGGAACCATTAGGAAAAGGATAGCTAATAAGTCCAAAAATATCATGGTATGCCCACACTTTGAGTACTACATTCAGTACCAGTCACCCCATCTAAAAAAATACACATTAGAACTGGACAAAGTACAGAGAAGGGCAACAAAAATGATGATGGGTATGGAATAGCTTCCATATGAAAAGAGATTAAAAAGACGGTGACTGTTCGGTTTAGAAAAGAGATGACTTAGGGGGGATATGATAGAGGTCTATAAAATGATGAATGGTGTGGATATAGTAAATAAGGAAGTGTTATTTACCCCTTCACGTAAGACACAAACTAAGAGTCATCCAATGAAATTAATAGGCAGCAGGTTTAAACCTAAGAAAAGGAAGTACTTCTTCACACAACGCACAGTCAACTGTGGAACTCCTTGCCAGGGGATGTTGTGAAGGCCAAAAACGATAACTGGGTTCAAAAGAGAGTTAGATAAGTTCATGGAGGATATGTCCAGCAACGGCTATTAGCCAAGATGGTCAGGGATGCAATCTCGTGTTCTGAGGATCCTTAGCCTCTGTTTGCCGGAAGCTGAGAGTGGACGACAGGGGATGGATCATTTGATGATTGTCTGTTCTTTTCATTCCCTCTGGAGTACCTGGCATTGGCCACTGAACACAGGATACTGGGCTAGATGGACCTTTGGTCTGACCTAGTATAGCCGTTCTTATGTTCTTATGGAATTTGGATAAAATGGAACCTGGGTTTCGATAACATAAACCAAAAGTTGAATGATGAGGTTTCCCAAAACCAAAAGCTGTTATAGAAAGAACAAAACTAAAACTTTTCATGTGATTGACCCTCCCCCTTCCTCACTATTGGAGGTTTAAATAAAACAGAAACACCCTTAGTTTTCCTTTTAGAAATCACAAACCAAGACTCTGGGCCACCCCTGGGTTATTCCATGATAATAGCAAGTTAGGAGAGTGGCATTGCTTCACTGGCTGGAGTCAGACACAACACACACTGCATTCTGGGGGAGCATAGCTTGCGTCAGGTAGGGGGGCATAAAGCCAAGCGCTGCGTAAGTGAGGTCCAGGAGCTGAACTGTAGGTCTTATTGCTAGGATGTCATGTAATAGAGACATAAAAATGGTTACATTTGCATGCTTAAGACCTGGTCAAAAGCTCCGTGAAGTCAGTGGAAAGACTCCCATTGACTCCGTTGAGTTTTGGATCAAGCCCTCAATGAGCGTTATAGCCACGAGTGTATCACCACTGGCCATTCAGAAAGCTGTACTGCTGTCCACAGGTTGTGCTTGCTTTAACTCTGTATACCTCCTCCTCTTGGAGAGGAATGCGGTGAAACAACAGAGTCCAGAGCAGGGCTCTGCATATGCTGAGCCCTCATGCCAAGCCTGATGTACATCCGGGTCCCCAAAGACTCACCAAGCATTGAGAGTCCTTCAAGAATGTGGTCGGAGCTGGTTCGCTCCTGGATGCCCATGTAGATGCCTACACCTCAGAGGGCCGCATCCAAAGAATCCAGTGTCATGGTGAAGGAGTGACACAGCCAACCCAGCTCAGTATCTGGATTTGTCCTCTCTCAGTGTCTCATCCACTCTTCCCAAGCATTGACTCCGTAATGAAGAACACTCTGCCATGCAGCAGACTTCTCTGGGCTTGCTCCATGGCCACTAGAGACAGGGGAAGGCAGGCGCTGTCTCCTTTATCCAATTCCCTCAACATTCAGTGAGGACGTGGAAAAGTGGCTCCTGCTTTGGCCCATCCCTCACTTGGTTCTCTGTAACACAGGTGCAGTGCCCACTCTAGCAATGGAGAGCCGCATCCCTGCATCTGAGAGCTGGGTTTGGGCTGGGCTCCGTCACTGTATGGGTGCAGGGAGGGGCATAAAGTTCATGCTTTTTATTAGATTTAGTTACTTCTGATGTTTATTCCCTAAGGCTTTAGAGGAAACAAGGCCCGCACTGTGCCTGGAGCCTCCAGGCTCTAAACTGACATTCCTCTCAGCCTGGAATCATCTTGTGTTCACCTGCCTCTCTGGCCTCATTCCCTGCTACGCATGTCTACTTCCCCTCTCTCTTTTACAGCTTCACCATGTCATTCATGCTGCCCCCGTACCTACTCCTATCCACCGAGCGCCATCTCTCTCTCTCCCTTCCTCCTTCCCTCCTCCATTCCCACACTGATCTCCTCCCCATCCGTCTTCCCACATCCTCCCTCGCTTGAAATATTGTCTTGTGTTCTGTATGGTCTCCAATGGATCATATAGTCTCACGGGCAGGGACTGAGTCTTCCCTATGCTTTGTAAAGCCCTGCACATGAATGTGCAAGGCTGTCAAATCCGACATCCATCCCTAGCTTTCCATTGAAATGACTCTTCCCATCCTTCTTGCTGACCTCTTCCTGGCGAAAGCGCAGAGACAGGGCTCCAGGTTTATCCTCCTTGAGCTGTCCACTACAGTCGTCGTCTTGAAATCTTCTCCTCCCTTGGATTCTGTGCCTCTTTCCTTTCCTCATTCTCTTCTTACCTCGCTTATCATTTTGTCAGCAAGTCCTGCAGAGAATCTTCCTCATCAGCTCACTAGCTTCCTGTGTGGTCCTGGTCCATGCCTAGGGCTCTTACAAATCAATAGTATTAATATAAAAATTGTATTTTATTGCAACACTCCAGGCCCCATTTGCTTGCAGCTATGCCAGAAGGATACTTTAAAATGCCACCATTAGTCATGACTCTGTCAAAGAACGTGAGCTAAGCTTTTAGAGCCTAACAAAACACACAACCAGCCTTGTTTCACATGGGGTCTGGCTTTCATCACAGGCATTGGGCACAGCCCCAGGAAGGTAGGTGAGGACACTGGGGCAAAGGGAATCTCATGAACACAGGTTGAAGAGGTTGCAAGGAGCTCTTCCACCTTAATGGTAAGACACAGGTTAACTGGACACGTTATTTGGCAGTGTCCTACCATGAGATGTTTCTGATTGTCTGTTACATGCATTATGGGTTTAGCGTGGGACCCTGCATCATTGGATGCAGCAGAATGATATTTGCTACTCTTTTCGAAGCCAGTGCTCTGCTCATTCAATTTATTGCTTGTACAAGTGCTTCTGTCCCATCTCCCATGCTGTATCTATCCCTGGATTGTCCTCCTTGTCCTCCTTGACAGCGTCTTTTTCCTCCTTAAAGCTCACCTTTCCCCACAGTCATTTCAACAGCACCCCAAATAAGGGAAATGAAGAGGAACTAATGTTGTGCCACCTTAATGAACCCACAACCAAGTCCACCTTTCTCCTGGTTCCTATCCCTCTTGCTTGATATTATTGTCCCTTTGGCCTGAGTGGTTAGTTGGTATTTGCAGCTTTGCAAGGTTGTTTCCATTAGGATGAAAAATTAGCAAGTCGGGTATATTTCTGGGGTAATCTTTATTTGCAAAAACCTACATACAAAATCCCTGAATGCAGTAGAAAAAAATAGCAGCAGGCGGTTTTCTTGCTCAAAAATCCCCACGTCTGCCACTCCAGCAAGTTCTGTGCCCTAGAAACTCTGTCTCTCTGCTTCCTCTGAAGGTCAGAAATCCTTCTCCACACTATCAGCTTCCAGCACACACAGGCTTCCAACTAATAGTTTAGCCATTGTGCTTGCAACCAGGGAAACCCGTCAGTCCACCCAGCTTAGCTTTGTGCTGCCATCTGGCCTCATCCTTGGGTAGTAGCTTCCATTGGTTGCAGCTGGATTTACTACATAAAGGGGTTTGATTGCATCTTTTACTGAGTAGGAAGGAGTGTTCTTTGCACACCCCTTGGCTGTAACAAAGACTGAAATGGTCTTTGGCTCCAAGACTCTTCTGATGGCTGCCATTAGCACTTTTCAGCATAACAATGTCTCAGCATCCTGTTTTGGTCACTCTCACTTTGGATTGCTATCTCCTCCAGACAGGGTCTTTGTCTTTAGATATCTATCTGTAAAATACCCTGGGTGCACCCTGGCACTATACACAAATATGAAATAATAACCATCATTAACCTGCAAAATTATTTTCAAGCAATACAGGCGATTATAAAAAAAAAAATTAAATGGGCTGGAATTGCCCCTACTTGTGCAAAGGGTTTGATCTATGAAAGTTCTTGGGCTCAGTACAGAAGTAACTGGGTGAAAATTAATGGTCTGTGATATACAGGAGGTCAGCCATGATGAACTAATGGCCCCATATGACCGTGAAACTCTACACATCTAAACTTTTAAGTTGGAAAAGCTCCTTGGGCCCCACATTTTAAAAGGCTGGTCTCATGACTTGTCAGAAATTGCCTGATCTGAGCAACTTTTTGGTCGGTTGATGACATAAATGGAAGGATTTCAAATGCTATGAGCAGAATCTACCCCTTATCAAGAGAGAATGCATCTGTGCAATTGAGAGGAATGAGAGCTTGCTAAGGAGATTTTGTGCGACGGGTGTGTGTAGCAGGCCAGGACTTCCTCTGTCTAAAACTGTGTCTGTTTGTTGCTTGCACATCTTTTATATTATTCTAATGCACAGAGGGGAGAGGGAACTGGGGATCACCATCATTTGAGAATCAATAGACATAAAAGATCATACATTCATTTAATAAGGTGTTTCCAAACATGGACACTAGATGGCAGCATATAAATACGTATTTGCATTGCATTGCTGGAGACTCAGAACCATAGGGTTAGAAGGAGGGGACTTCAAGGGACATCTAATCTAACTTTCCTGCCAAGATGCAGGATTTATTGGCTCTCAACCTTCAAGACAGATGGCTATCCAACCTCCTATTGAAAACCTGCATCGAAGGAGCTTCCACAACCTCCCAGGCAGTCTGCCAGAAGCACGTTCAACAGCCATTCTACATCTACACCTGCTGAGAGTGTAATTAATCCTTCTTTTGCCAGGGCCTCTAAAATCAGGGTATGGTTTCATAAGTCAATGCAAAAAGGGGCACACCGGGTCCCCTAAAATAACAGTGGGGACAGCAACTCCATTTATGACAAGGTCATTTGGTGGGAATAGCGTCCCAGCCTGTCCATGAATATAGACTCCCAATCAGCAGAAAAAAAAAAACCCCAGAGGCTGCAACTTCGTTAGCTTTGTGCTTTTTAAATTGTAAACAAAAAAACGCAGCAAAACGCTTTGGGTGGCCATGGTGAAAGGATGTCCAGGAGCAGCTGAGATGACAGCAAATCAGCCTTTAAAGGGCACTGAACTGAACAGTTTCGCTGCCAGCCCTCAGTTCGTGAAGTTAGTCAGTATTACGGTGTGTTAGTGCTTGGACGAGAGATGTTAAAAAGAGTGCAAGTTATTCTGGAAAGGAGTTAGTGTGCCAATTATGGGGGATGGGGAAGTAAACACACAACCACCTAAGGTTTGAGTATTTGCTAGAAGTTCCCTGTCATCCACTCCAGAAGCTGGGAGTGAATGACGGGATGGATCAGTTGATGGTTGCCTGTTCTGTTCATTCCCTCTGAAGCACCTGGCATTGACCACTTTCAGGAGACAGGATATTGGGCTAGATGGACCATTGGTCTGACCCAGTCTGGCGTACTTATATTTCATAAGCCACGGAGCTGGGGGGGACCACAGCCCAACCTTTTTAAGCAGCAGTCCCATATGAAATCAGTATGGCTCCTGCCAGAACAATCTAGACCATCGCTCCTGCTACGTGGTTACAATACCAAAGACATTGGCCCTGGCCGCCTCTCCATCTGGGATTTTTCCATCCAAAAATAGGTTTTGAGGGCTCAAAATGAACAGTTTTGTGGGAAAATTTAGTTTCAGTTGAAATTTTCCATTTTTTTCCAGCAGAATACAACAGAAACTGAAAACCAAAGCCAATTTCAGTGAATATTATCAGGTTTTGATTCCAGTTTTCACTAAAAAAATTTTTTTTTTAAGTATAGGAAATGTTGGGGGGGAAAACTTTTGAAAAAGTGTCCTGCAAAATATTATTGGCTTTTTTCAACTATATCAGATTATCATGATTCATTATTTGTATTGTAGTAGGACCTACAGATGCCAATTAGGGTCCCTTTGTGCTTGGTACCATATGCACCCATAGCTAAATACAGTTTCTGATCTTCAGAATTTATAAATCTATTATATTTAAAATGTTAAGAGATTGATGAAACCTAAGGAATTCAGACTCGTGTGAATCCAAACTTCCCCACGGTTGGGAGTGGGCATGTGATGTTCTAGTATTGGTCCATCTGTAGATATTTAGTAGGCCATATTCTCTATGACGTTACGTCAGTTTATAGCAGCGGAGGATCTGTGCCTACGTGCTAATTTGCTATCACTGCCACTTGTTTGGAGAGATCTGCATAATTCAGAGTGACTGTGATGTAGTCATTTGGTCCTTCTATAACATTATACCACACCCTTCCATCTTCTTTATTTATAATGCACACAATGGTTACAACATAAATATAGACTACGTAAGGGTGTGGTATAAAATCTTCATTGCCATTTCCTTGGGCGCACACCCACATAGCTCACAGTGGTAAAAATATATACAGTGGACGTGGGGAAACTGGTTAAGCAGGTGATTGGGTTATGGGAGAGTTAAAAATGGAATGAAAAGTACTACTGCAATACATTTAGCTTAGTGTATTTGAGTGGGGGATGCCTACTGTTTACTGGCAGCCAATGGAGTTGTGCCATTTTAGCTTAAGTGGTTGGGGCTTGATCCAAATCTTGCTGAAGTCAATGTAAACATTCCCTTTGACTTTGGTGGGTTTTGGATCAGACCCTTAGTGCCTCTTCTTCTTCTTTCATATGGCGATAGCAGAACAGCGAGAGGAACAGCATGACTATGGTTGGATCTTAAGGTCTCTTATCCAGCCCAAAGCAGAGGGGGCAGCCATGTGACGGGCTGCAACACCTCCGGGATGAGCATAAATTAGGCAATCATCGACAGTTTGCACCATGCCACAGTCACATTTCGGCATTTCCCTCACTTTCCATCTATGGAGTTAGCATGTGCATCTTCCACGTTGGGTGCAGATACCATTTAGAGCTGTCCATATGGGGGAGAGGAGAAACCCACCACTTGCACAGTTGGGTCGTCGATTAGATTTTTGTTCGGTATGTCATCAGTTGCCCAGGCTGCAGACCATCTTCCTCCAGGAGAGCTGTGCCACGAGACCAGAAAGATTTTCTTGATTTTAGGCAGTGGCGAGGGCTTTGTTCCCAGTCACGGTGGATTGCAATCGTGCATAAATGGTGACTCACAGCAATTGATGTTTAATGTATTTGTGGCCTGGGCAGTATTCAAATGGAAAGCTGAGACCTCTGTTTGTTCCAGTATCTTTCCCTCACCTGCTGTTCTAACCACACGACTCCCCTTCCTGCCTGGTTCTCTTGGGCAGTCTGCGCAGGGGGGCTGGAATCCTGGATGGTATTTAAAGCAGCACTTCCCAGGGAGGAAGAGGTGAGAAGCAGCAAACATCCTGCCCCTTCAAGGAGCCCGGTGTCTGGCTAGTAAGTGCCTTCCCCATGGGCGGTTGGTATAATGGGGGGGGGGGCTTAATCTTTCCAAACAGCCAGGTGTGGCCCCACCCATGCTCCACCCTGGGGCCCCGCCCCCCCTGCAGTGTCCACCAGGCTGGTGGGCACTGCCGTTTCAATGCAGTCCAGCCTCCCCCGAAGAAGGTGGGGATGGGACTTAGGGAGGTGGGGGCCACCCAGCACTGGGGCCATGTGTGGCTTGGATTTGGGGCAGCTGCACAGCCCCACCACTGCTGGGGCCACCTGGCTGGCACTCCGGGGCAGCTGGGGCCATGTGCGACCCAGCTAGGTCTAAGGGCAGCTGGGGCCAAGCAGCGCTGGGGCTTCCCGGATGGAACTCAGGGTGGCTGGGGCCGTGCACAGCTGGCACTCTGGGGTCCCCGGCACTCTGGGGTGGTTAGGGCCACGTATGGCCCAGCCAGCGCTCCAGGACAGCTGGGCTACATGCAGCCCAGGCCACACAGTGCTGGGGCCACCCAGCTGGCACTCCGGGGCCAGCCAGCGCTGGTGCTGCCCGCCGCCCGACTGGGTCTCAAGGCAGCTGGCCACGCCTGCCCAGGGCCCGGGTTGCCTGGAGGTAGGGCCCAGCAGCGCGGGCCGGCTGGAAGGGGATTCTCCCCACTAGCTGTGGTAGGGGGCTAAGATTGGGAGCAGGAGGGGTGTGTCCTCAGGTGGAAGGGGCAGGGCCATGGGCCAGCCTCCCCTAACAGGGGGTTCACTAGCTGCCCAGGGCTGTCCCTTAAAGCTCTGTTTTTAAGGTCATCTACCAGACAGGAGAAACGTTTTGGCTGTTAGTTACCCAGATTCTTACTAACACAGCTCGTGCCCAACAACAGTGTAACTGGTTGGCTGAAAGAGGTCTCTGAAACCCTAGCATGACTACATAGGGCCTGTCTGCTGTACAAAACAGTGAAGTCCTTGTTCGCCTATTTACCTCTTCACGAGGTTCCATATTAGGCAAACTCTTCTAATCAAAGAGGCCACCCAAGCTGCAGGGCTTTAAGCAATTCAGTGGCCATTGTGTTGGCACACTACTCATTTCAGCAAAGCCGTGACAAAGCAGCAAGGTACTGTTCATAGGGCATTCCCTATCGAACCCACAGAGCCCTGGTTGTGCAGTCATTTGTCACAATGCCAGGATGTTGTACAGTGCCCTGGACTGTGTTGAAATGATTTTGTGTTTCCAGTGTCTTCTGGTCACCGCAATCATGTGGAACATAAAACATTTCTGATGTCCACTCCTATAATTCCTGAAGGAAACATTTCCAATCTCTATGTAAAGTGACCTGGCTCTTTCCTACCATCCCCTGCCTGGAAGAGCTTACATTCTCGATAAGACAAGATGAACAAACATCAGGGAGAAGAAGGAACTGAGAGCAAGGAGAAAGATTGTATAGGGACAGAGCAGGGCCAAGATCATATCAGGGGAGCTGTAGTTAAGGATGATTTTCACGTGAGACAGGAAGCCAAGAGGTACATTTTCAGGTGTGAAGTGCTCAAAGTCGGCATAGAAGCAAATAGTCTAGTAAGAGCATTTTTGGTGCAGCAGGACCGGACTGTGGTGGAACGGTGTGCCAGCACTTTTGCCTCATGGAGGATGTTATTTTGTTCTCAGAATAGCGTCTCCACAAAATGGTGTCCTTGACATCATGCGTGTGAGGTCACTCTGCATGGAAGATTACATTCTGGAGTGTGCAGCTTTCAGTAATGCAGTTGGATCTCCTGTGTCACATCGGCCAGAGGACTTCCCTGAATTAATTCCTGTTTGAACTACTGCATATCTCTTAAAAAACATCCAGTCTTGATTTAAAAATTGCCAGTGATGGAGAATCCACCACAACTCTTTCCCCAGTGCTTAACTACCCTCACAGTTAAAAATGTTTGCCTGATTCCTGTTTGAATTTGTTTAGCTTCAACTTCCTGTCATTGGATCTTGTTATGCCTTTTGTCTGCTAGAATGAAGAACCCATTATAAAATTTTTGTTCCTCATGGAGATATGTATAAACTGATATCAACTTAACCTTTAACTTAACTTAACTTGCTCCTTGTTAAGTAGATTCAAGGAGCGCCATTTATTCAATCACTATAAGGCATGTTTTCCGATTCTTTAATCATTCTCGTGGCTCTTCTCTGAACCCTCTCAAATTGATCACATCCTTCTTGAATTGTGGACACCAGAACTGGACACAGTCTTCGAGCAGAATCACACTGCTGCCAAATGCAGAGGAGATATAATTTTCTTTCACTGATTCAAGATTCTCTTATGTAGACATCCAGGGATCCCATTAGCCCTTTCGGCCACAGCATCACACTGGAAGTTTGTGAGATGAAGTGAGGCCAGATGGCAAAAGGTCACTGTAATCAAGACCTGAGGTAAGTTGGAGAAAAAGGACTTTAGCTGCCACAAAGCAGCCCCGTGTACAGAATGAAGCATTATGGCAGAGCCTTGTGTTTGAAACCCACCCCTCTAGGACCATCTCTAGAGGTGAGAGTACTAAGCCAGCCTTCCTGGTCCAACTTGGCTTCTCTGATGAATTGGCGAAGAAAGGTGCAAACAAGGGACTATGTGGTGATGCTTGCTACGATGAGAACACTCTTCTATGCAGAACTCAGCTGAGGCCTACCAAACTCATTTCTTATCTGCACCAGATGGTTATCGGGTGGTAATAGCTTTCAGTCACTACCAACTTGGGCAGGGTCTGGAGCAGTGACCTAGAACTAAAAGTCTCTCTGTCCCATTATTAACTCCCTGAGCTACCCCACTCCTAAGCCTTCTCTCTGTCTGAAACACAAGACCAGTTTTTATAACCTTTGCTTACTTGGCTTCTCAAGACCCAGTTCTATTTGCATTGCACCCCTATACTGCTACATCTGTGTCTCTGACTTGATCAAAAAGTTTGGATTCTTCATTGCCAGTCTTGTGAGCTAGACAGATTATGATAGGAAGTCACCTTTCCTCTTTTGGGACCCTTGCCTTTGATTGCAGATTTTTTTTTCATTTACAGATTTGTTCCAACCTAAGAATAGCAATAGTCATAAATAGTAAAGCAAAAATTTAAGAAAATTCTCCAACCTGCTGGTCTCTTGTCTTTTACAAAATGACTGATTTATTCTAATGAATTTCAATCTTTTAAATTCTCTTTACATAAGAACACAAGACTGGACATATTGGGTCAGAACAATGGTCCATCTAGCCCAGTATCCTGTCTTCCAGCAGTGCTCAGTGCCAGATGCTGCAGAGGGGATGAACAGAACAGGATAATTTATTGAGTAATACATCCCCTGTTGTCCACTCCAAGCTTCTGGCAGTTGGAGGTTAAGGGACTCCCAAAACATGGGGTTGTGTCCCTGACCATTCATTTCACTAATATCCATTGATGCACCTTTCCTCTATGAATCTATCTCTCATTGAACCCAATTATAGTTTTGGCCTTCACAACATCCTCTGGCAATGAGTTCCACACGTCAGGTGTGGATTGTGTGAAGAAGTACTTCCTTATGTGTATTTTAAACCTGCTGCCTATTCATTTGATTGGGTAACCCATGGTTCTTGTGTTATGTGAAGGGGTAAATAACACTTCCTTATTTACTTTCTCCACACCAGTCATGATTTTATAAGCCTCTTTCATAACCTCTCTTAGTTGGCTCTTTTCTAAACTGAACAGTTTCAGTCTTTTTAATCTTGCCTCACATGAACGCTGTTCCATACCCCTCCTCATTTATGTTGCCGTTTTTGGTATTTTTTCCAATTCTAATGTCTCTTTTTTTAAATGGAGCAACCAGAATTACACACGATATTCAAGGTGTGGGTGTACCATGGATTTATACAGTGGCATTCTGATATTTTCTGTCTTATTATCTATACCTTTACTAATGGTTCCCTAAAATTCAAGTAGCTTCTTTGACTGGCACTGCATATTGAGAGATGTTTTCAGAGAACTATCTAAATTGACTCCAAGATCTCTTTCGTATGTAGTATCAGCTAATTTCGATCCCATCATTTTGTATGTATAGTTGGGATTATATTTTCCAATGTGCACTATTTTGCACTTATCAACACTGAATTTCATATATCATTTTGTTCCCACGTCACCCACTTTTGTGAGATCCTTTGTAACATTTCGTGTTTGGCTTTGGGCTTTACTATCTTGAGTAATTTAGCACCATCGGCAAACTTTGCAACCTCACTATTCACCCCCTTTTCCAGGTCATTTATGAATATGGTGAACAGCACAGGTCCAAGTACAGATCCTTAAGGAACCCTGGAATTTACCCCTCTCTGTTGTAAAAACTGACCATTTATTCCTATACCATTTTTTATCTCTTAACCAGTTATTGATCCATGAGAGGATCTTCCCTCTTATGTCATAATGGCTTATGAGCCTTTGGTGAGGAACCTTGTCAAAGACTTTCTGAAAATCCAACTTCACTATATCCATTGGATCACCCTTATCCACATGCTTGTTGATCCCCTCAAAAAATTCTAGTAGATTGATGAGGCATGATTTCCCTTTACAAAAGCCATGTTGACTCTTCCCCAGTACAGTGTGTTCATCTATGTGTCTAATAATTCTGTTCTTTATTGTAGTTTCAACCAGTTTGTCTGGCACTGAAGTAAGATTTACCAGCCTGTTATTGCCAGGATCGCCTCTGGAGCCTTCTTAAAAAAATCAGTGTTACATTAGGCATCCTCCAGTCATCTGGTACAGAGATTGATTTAAGCAAGAGGTTCCATACCACAGTTAGTAGTTCCAAAATTTCATATTTGAGTTCCTTCAGAGCTCTGGGTGAATACCATCTGGACCTGATGACTTATTATTGTTTAATTGATCAATTTGTTCCAAAACCTCCTCTATTGACACCTCAATCTGGGACAGTTCCTCAGATTTGTCACCTAAAAAGAATGGCTCAAGTGTGGGAATCTCTCTCACATCCTCTGCAGTGAAAACGGATGCAGAGAATTCATTTCACTTCTCTGCAATAGCCTTGTCTTCCCTGAGTGCTCCTTTAGCCCCAGTGCTTCTGATACACTTTTTTAAAATGCTGTTAGTTTTTGTGTCTTTTGCTAGTTGCTCTTCAAATTCTTTTTTGGCCTGCCCTTTTAAACTTTTCCATTTGACTTGCCTGAGTTTGTGCTCCTTTCTACTTTCCTCAGTCGGATTTAACTTCCAATTTTTAAAGGATGCCTTCTTGCCTCTAGTCGCCTCTTTTACTCTGTTGTTTAGCCATAGTGGCATTTTTTTGGTCCTCTCGCTGACTTTTTTATTTGGGGTGTATATTGAATTTGAGCCTCTATCCTGGTGTTTTTAAATAGTTTCCATGCAGCTTGCAGGCATTTCACTCTTTCACAAGCTGCTTCCTTTTCACCTCCAGTTCGAACTGCAAATACACATCAATGGATGAACTTCAAAGAGGTCATGTTGTCTTCCATAAATTGACCAGCTCACTCCATTGTTTAGGGGTGCTCTGGGACTCCTCACTAACAATAACCTGTAAGCTCTCACCTAGCTGTGTCCATGAGGAACACTTTCTACCATCTCTGGTTAGCTAGGAATCTCATACCTACCCTGGTGGGTGACAGCCTGCCCTCAGTTATCTAGCTTTATCACCTCCCATCCAGACTACAGCAACGCTATTCCTGGGTGTGAAGCCACCAGCCTTTAGGAAACCCCAGCTAATACAGGACCCTGCAACACATCTCCTTAGCAAGAAGGGGTACAGCAGGCATAGCAGTCCCGTCCTCCACTCCCCGCTGAACAGCATGTCAAGTTCAAGATCTGAGTCTTTATCTTCAAGGGGCTCAATGATCTGGACCCAGGGTATCTATGTCCTAACACCCCAGGATGAAGACTGTGGCTGACAGCTCTGCTCCTCAGGCACAAAGGAACTTTCTATTGTAAGGGTAAAGCTCATCTGGGCAGGAGACAACTTTCTCGGGGTCGGTCTGAGACTGTGGAATGAACTCCTGCCATGCATCTACGGGTCCGGTGCTCTTGAACAGCTCTGGAACAGTCCCTGAGAGCCTGGAAGGTCTCCTTCTTCAGCGTGCAACATCTGCTTTAAGGTCCCACTCTCACTAGGGTAAGCCTCTCCTTCGTCCTTTGTGGCGGTCCAGGCCCTAGGAAGCTAGGCATCAGACACACCCAGATCTCTGGGTCTCTGCCAAGAGTAAACAACCTTTTCCCACCTAGCTAACCATGCAGCAGAAACTGAGGCATGCACAATATTCATACAAAATATTATGGACAATTTCCACTCCATCACAACTCCCTCAGAAGCTAAGAACCACCTCAATCCCTTCAAAGCCTTGGACTTGCCTTCTCTGACATAAATACAGAGCAGTGTGTTCATACATGCTTTAAAAACCTGCCCTAAAAGAACAAAAAACAAATAAAGAAAACCCTTCCAAAACAGGACACTCCACTGCACCCACAATTCTACCTCTGGGGGAAGGTAAGAGAGAGAACAAACCATACATGACAGAAGTCGCATCATTTAATGTATGACTGGACGATGCTCAGACGCAGTGGTGACAGGGATGATGTAAGAATCTAGAGAGAACAGAAAAGAACAGAGAACACATTTGGCTTAGGAGACATCACAGGATCAGACATCCCGAAGCTTATGAAAGCCTCCAGACACTGGATCTTAGGCCTGTCTCTAGTTTGGACGTTTGTCTGAACTGTGCAAGTCTCGTAGGGCCCGATCCTGCACCCAACGACTTCGGTGGAAAGACTGTTATTGATGTCAGTGGGCTTTGGTTTTGGTCCTGGATTCTACAGGATTAGACCCGGCTTCTGCTTTCATTGAAATCAATGGAACTTTTGCCATTGACTTCAATAGGAGCAAGTTAAAGCCCTTAGCCTATCTTCATGAAAAGCACATTCCTGTTCCCATGGAAGTCAACGGTAAAACTCCCATTGATTGCAGTGGGTGCAAGATCCGGCCCTAGTTTTCTATCTTTTCTCATGAATATTATAGTAGTCCTCGCTTCCAGCCAGGCCTGAAATATTGTGCCATTCATTCCCCTGCTCCCAGAAAACACTCGCTATCAGTAAAGGTTCACTAGTACCCCCACTGTAGTTTACAGGGCATTTCAATGTAGATGAATTCATTACGAATGGCTGCCAAGGTACTCAGAAAACAGCCTTATGGTATTTGCCAACTCCACTTCCATTCCCAGAGTGAACTAAGAAGTGTGGAGGCCTTCAAAACAAATGGAAAACAATGGGCCAGATCCTTCGCTGATTTACACCAGCTCTGACTCTAGCCTGTTGTTTTAAAAAAAATAATCAACCATTTTCAAGCCTCAAGAGAGGTTTGGTTTGAGTTTTGGCCTGGAATTTCTTCTTTTCTTTCCCCTCAGGCGTGTTTCAGCGTTGAGATTTCCTATGCATTCCCTGCTGTCATGAATTCATGTAAGCATCACTTCATAGACTGACCAGAAGGGACCATTGTGATCATCTAGTCTGATCTACTGAGCAACACAGGCCAGACAATTTCACCAAGCTCTTCCTATATCCAGCCTGTAACTTCTGGGTGGGCTAGAGCCTGTTTCTTCTGTGACTCTATGAACTAGCTCTAAAATTTGTACCGGACGAACCCCTGCTGGTGCGCGATACAGCTTCTTGAATTTGTGAGCTATGGAGGCTGGAAAGTAATGAAGACTCTTGAGCAGAGCTGACATTCCACCCAACAGAGGGTAATGCTGCACAGCGGGACAAGCCAGTGCAGTTCCATTGCCTTCTAGTAATTTTCTATCTGCAGAGCTGCATCTCAGACACCAGAGGGAGAGAGAGATTTATTTAGTGGCCTCAAATTGCAAAGCAAACAGAAGGGTGGTCTGATTCCATTCGCCTCCTCTCTGCAGCTTCTATAAAATAAGAAGGGAAATGGGAAAACTAGAAGGGAAAAGAGAAAGGAAACTGAAGGTGAGGCAGACAGGATGGGAGGAAGGAGAGAAAGAAAGACAGAGCAAAAGAATGAAAGGAAGTGTCTCCTGCGGCATAGAGGACTACAGCATTATTCTAATAATCCCTAACTTTTTTCTTCAGTAGCTCTCAAAAAGCTTTGCAAAGGACATTAGTGTCATTGTAGCCATTTTATAGATGGGGAAAGTGAGGCACAAAGGGGGGTAAATGACTTGCCCAAAGTCTCCTAGCAAGCCAGGGGCAGAGCTGGGAATAGAATCCAAGTCTACCGACTCCCAGCCTGCTTACCTGGTTCACAAATACCTACATGATCCCATTATTGTCACATCCGAGCACCTCACAATTATTAATGCATTTTTCTCTCAACATCCCTGTGAAGGAAGGGAAGGATATTATCCCCAGTGTGGCCCATTGGATTAAGCCTGGACTGGCACTTAAGATATTTGGGCTCTGTCATTCCTGGTGCTGCTGGGTGACTATGGGTATGTCCCTTCCTTCCTCTGTTTCCATGTCTGTAAAATGGGGATAATGACTCTGCTGTCATTTGTAAAGTGTTTTTCAGAGCTCCTGCTGGAAACTGCTGCATAAGAGCTAGGTATTGTTATTTTACTGATGGGGCACTGAGGCACAGAGAGGCTAAGTGATTTGCCCAAGATCATACAGGAAGTCTGTGGCAGAGCAAGGAATAGACCCTGGATCGTCCACATCCCATCTAACCACTGGACCATCCTTCATCTCAGGAGGTTTTGAAGGAGGCTATATGGGGTAGCACACAGAGAATAGTTCATATGTAAAGGGCAGTACAGAAGAAACCTTCAAAACCATTTGTGGGAGATGCCACCAAATGGGCCTTTCAGGTTGGCATTATGGGAAGACAACAAGGGCCGGAGTATGGCCAGACACATGATTCTGAAGGTGTCTCCAGTGTGTAGGATCTACATCCATTGTCCCTCAGAGACTCTAGCACTTCTTGTCATGAATTTTTGAAACACCATGCAGCTAGGGCACCCCACTGAGCAAGGAGAAGTTGGAGTCTGAAAGTCAGTCCACGCAAAGTGGAAATCTCCCTTGGGGAGTGGAGCAGGATTCTGAGCCCTCTTCATGACAGCACAAGTTTTCTCAACACGAAAAACTTTCCATTCTCTTTCTCCCACCAGATAAGATCAGACACTGGAGGACACAACAGAGGTTATTGACTAACCTCACTGGAACGCTCCGTGATCCTCATTAGTCTCAGGTATGCTCCACCTGACTACTCAATGCTTAGCCAGGAGGGGCTGTTTTGGCTTGTTTGGCTTATTGTTAGTGGCTGCGAATGATTTTGAAACAGCTGAGGTAGCTATTCGGAAGCAGAACACAATGTACCCGGCTTGTTTCTGTGTCTACCCAGGAGCAGCTTGTTAAATTGAACAAAAGGCTGAGAACAAAATACTGATCCCAGCTCAGCTGCTGATGTGGTATATGACTTTGGGCGAGTCCATTCACCTCTCTGTGTGTGCCTCAGTTTTCCCCGTTATTAAAGCAGGGGTAGTAATGCTGAGGGAAAAAATGAACCATTGCAGACTACGGGAGAGACTGCATAGTGAGCAGTTTCATACTGTGTGATGTGTATTGGGATTAACAACACTGTTGCATGAAAGATCTTCCATGGAAAAGGCGTTGGCTTGCACAGGGAGGAAAGAATGACTGTGGTGAATGGAACATATCCTGCAACAAGCTCCTGGCTCTTCCCTCATGCAGCTGGGTCTTTTTTTTTCCTGTCCGGGTTGGCTTTATATAGGAAAAATGATTGGGGGGAGTGTGGTTGAGTGCCAAGTGTCTGCTCTCAGATACGGCATCTTTTCTTGGAATTTACAATGCTCATCTAGTATTGGTTTTAAGGGTGGCCGGCAAACTGGGTGACCACTTGGGAAGTATACACAGGTTGCCCAGGCAGAATGGAAACAGGGGGTCCAGGGCATTCCCAAGGAAATTGCATTTCAAAGAGCCTCCCTCTTCCATTTTCAAATTCCCTCCACTCCAGAGCACTGTCATCTCTTCTTTGTGATGTCCCCACTCGGCCCTGTGGGTCAGAACCAAAGCCCAGAGAAGCCAATGGAAAGATTCCCATTGATTTCAATGGACTTTGAATCAGGCCCTTTGCTGGTAACACCCTACTCACCGCTAACTCCTGCTGGATTATTGCTGAGAGAGGCATGGGTTAGTGGCCTGATCATAGGGCAAGTTGCCAGAAACTCCTGTGTCCTAATCCTAGCCCTGATACTGATTTATTGCCTGACCTTGGGGAAGTCAGTAAAACTCTCTGCCTGAGATGCTGTATCTGTAAAATGGAGATAATTCACAGTGATAATGAAAGCATTCACAAGTTAGTGTTTGAAATATGCTGCTATTTGGTGACACCGGTTAGTAGATTGCACCGTTCTGCAAAATGATTTTTATTAGTCTGTATGGAGCTGTAGCTGCCCAAGATTTTTGACAGGCAAATGAAACTCAAGTTCCCTGCTTTGAAGAGCTCCTGCTCTCATATTTCAAAGCATTTTGTATAACAAAGGCATTAAAACGGGCGCTTAGCAAAACCGTTTGAAAGCAAAAGCGTTCCCTGTGAAGGGCCCTCAGCTTTCAACCTACCTTTCCCTCTTGGTCTGAAATTAGCCCACATTTGTAAATCTTCTGAGGGTGTTGCTAAATCTACCTTCCCCCCCAGACTTTGAAGGAAAGTTTGGGTGGAATGTTGGGGAATTTGGTGGATATTTATTTATAAGCAATCATTTATATTATGTTGTGTTTTTATTTTAGGGGACAGGCACCCAAAGTCTCAGATGGACATAGATAGATAGATTAGATTAGACGGTGTTCTAGAGTAATATCCCACAACACTGTGTTCTGTTCTCTTTTGTTCAGGTTCTTATATTGTCCTCATTACCACAGCATCCATGGCCAAGATCCTCAAAGTATTTAGCTGCCTAACTCCCATTGAAATCAAGATCTTTGAAGATCTGGACCCAAAGAGCTTTCGGATGTTCATTAAATGATGTGACTAGCATCTGTCATATGCGGTTTCGTCTTTTTCATTTCCCTGCCCCGGGGGAAATTGTGAGGAATGTAATGTTATATGTACACTGTTCTCTGTGTTTATATCAGCAATGGCAAGGCTGGGGAAAGAGTACCTTGCCCTTGGAGCAGAAGGGGGTGAGGTTTGAGGTGGTTCTTTAGTCCTGTGAGAGTTCGCGCAGTCTTGAACTGGACCCTGGGAAAGCATCTGTCCACTGTGCAGACAAGCTTTACCCTTGTTGTAGACAGGTCCACTGTCCCTGAGGGGTGGATCTGTAAACTTGAGGCCTTGTCCTGAAGCTATAGTGATCTTTTAGGTACTCTGGCCCCAGATCAATCAGTACCTTGATGTTAAGGACCAAACCGTTGAATTGAACATGCTATTCTATGAGAGAGCAATGCAGAGAATGGTGGAAGATTTGGTATACTTGCACTTGCCTATGTCACTAAAGAGATGAGCTGCTGTTTCCTACCTAGTTCTAGTTTCCTGAGGGCTGATGGTTTCATGCCCAGGTAAATTGTATTGCTGGCTCAGGTAGGTAACATTACAGGACTGTAACGTCTACAGTAGGGTGTAGTGTTGGACCACTACAGAATACTGCAGTGTTTGTAAGCGTTAGTTCTTCACTGGCTTTCTGAGATGCAGGGCCTAGAGTGGAATTGACCCAGATTGTCCTGGATATTGTGCAGGTGCACAGAAGGGAGGGGGAAGCATGCAATGAACTTTCCCCGGTTCTTGCACATTTAATGCAAGGTCAAGGGATAATCACATTTCTGGCACTAGGGGGTGTCCCAAGACTGCTTGCTCTGTGTACATCAGCATGTTAATCAGCACCATAAAGTTAAACTGTCCTTGAAATGGAGGGCTCCCGAAGTTGTTGATGGGAGGTCACCATTACAGGATTTTGACATTACAGGAACTCTGTCTTCTTCTTTCTTGGCACTTCCCTATTTGGGGTCAACATGTTTTATAGCCTTCTTTCAAAACTCATGCTCATACAAAAAGCTGTCATGCCGATCGATCGCTCTGAGGTCTACTGATATCCAGTCTATGTACCTAGTCTTTGGTCTCCCACTTGGTTTTCTCTCATCCACAATCGCTGCAGGGCCATCCCACTGATATAACTGTCCAGTCTCCAATGAATACACCTCTACCAATGTTGCCTAGCCTCCCTCGACCTGTCTTCAAGTGGAGCAATTCATGTTAAGCACCTTGCAACCTTGTTTTGTTTTCTGTCATGGAATGTCCAAATATCTAACCATCTCTACAGTTTCAGTTCCATGGTAGAAAGCATATTGATTTCCTGTCTTGTATGTGGCCAACTCTCAATTCTGTACATTAGGATGGGTCGAATTACAGTTTTATTCACCTACCTTTTAATTTTATTGGCATCTTTTTGTCATGGAGAATTAGGGTCAGCTCCTACCATTTAGCTTTAGTATGGTGCCATGCAACACTCAGGAGAGCACCATCAACAGCAACCATTGATCCTAATATTTAAGTTCTTTCACTATCCAAAGCTCTCTACCTGCGGTATTCTTTGTTTTGAGTCCTCGGCCTTCAGTTTTCAAAGCCTTAGTCTCCACCAATATTCACTCTAAGCCCAGCCCACGCAAACTATGTTGCCAGTGTTCAAAGTTGGTTTACAGGGTCTTTTGCACATATCACTAAGTCATCAGCAAACAGCAGGTTCTAAGGCGGCTCCCTTTGTAAATTCTCACTTATCACGTCCATGCTAACCAATACAAAAATGGGCTCTGTGCTGACCTCTATGTAGATCATCATTTAATAGGGATCCACTCCTATAGCCCCATTAAGTTTTGGCTACTGTACTCACTCCATCGTACATATCCCAGATAAGATGGACATATCATTCTGGTAGACCTCGCTGTTGCAAACTCCACCAAACTAGTTCTTTTGGTACATGATCATATACCTTCTCCAGGTCCACAAAGACCCTAACCAGTTGCCATCTCTTTTCTCTGAACTCATAGGCTGGGTCTACACTGACGACGACAAATTCGCCGCCATCAGATCGATTGCTCTGGATCAACTGAGTGGTCTGTGTAGACCCGCTCAGTCGATTCAGCAAGCGAAGCAGGAAAACCACCCCAGTAAGTGGCGTAACGCTGGGTCCCGTTGGCACAGCAGTGTGGACGGCGCACGGAGGAGATGCAGCAAAGTTGATGGGAGATAAGCAAATGATTTACATCACTTGCGTATCTCCCGTCGACTGCCACTGAATCCCAAAGGTAAGTGTAGACTGGGCCATCGACTCATAGATTCAAGGACTTTAAGGCCAGAAGAGACCATCGTGATCATCTAGTCTGACCTCCTGAACATTGCAATATTTTCATCCTTCCTTGGACACAGAAACTGTCAACATCTGGGAAGTTAGCATATTTCTGACTCCACTGGGAATCTTCATTTATCCAGAAACGGCAGTTTTTGATCCAGACATATGACTAGTCAGACAACGAGTAGGAAGATGAAGCAAGGTCTGGTCCTCATGGATTGGGAACCCCAGAACATGAAGAGTTTGGGAAACTGACTTCAAATCTTCTGCATTACTATATACCTGGTTATGAAGAACCACTGCCTGCTACATATTCATGGCTCTGTGTTGACTGCATTGCCCTTGTTTGCATAACTGCAATCCTATGCTTTCCTGAGGTGAGGACCTAAGTGGCTTGGATAGAAATTCAGTTCCTATCTCATGATCTTTAAAATTAGAGATGACCTCTGTAATAGGGTGGTCTGTTCCTTTAATGGCTAGAAGGACTGGGGCCAACCAAGCCTGTTTGTTTAACAGCCTCTGCTGGGAAGGGGTCAAGAGATAATCAAAGCCAGGGAGTGTCTCAATTGGGGGGCAGCTGCAGGTAGAAGACAGGCTCCCTGCAGTAGACCCAGAAGAAGGTATTGAAGGGCGGGTATGTCCTTTCAGCACTGAGGGGGACAATGGCAAAAGCCTCAAGTGGTAGCCCGAGGTGGGAAGAGGAATTGCTTTTTGTTCTGAGGTTTTGCCTAAGTTTGATGTTAAAAAAAAACAATCCCACAATCCCGCCAACGCCAAACCGACAATGCACCGCTCCCATGACCATGGGAAATCAGTCAATTTACACTTTTGGAGCCAGTTCTTAGGGTAACTCCCACCCACCAAAGGGGAATTGATTAGCACTATTTCATATACATGTTGCCTTGACAACAGACACCACGATGCTGTGTCCCATGGGCTGGCAAGTATCTGCTGTAGCAGGTGGGGTTACTCGACAAGTCTGTGTCGTCCATCCTGTTCTGTGCCTGTTCTTGTGCCAGAACCCCTCCCCTCCCCCCCAAAACCAGTCATATTGGACCCCTGGTTATGTTTTCAAAACCTGTCTAAACCAACTCATGCAGGCTGCGCTGTATTATGTAATGACTTGAAGGGAAGTAGAAATCACCCAAGAACTGTTTATTATTTATTATATGTATTACTGTAATGCCTCGAGACCCCAACAGGGCCCATTGTGCTAAAGACTGTACAACACAGAGAGACAGTCCCTGCCCCAAAAAGATGACAGGCTAAATAGATGAGGCAGACAAATCGTGGAGAAGAGGGGGACACAGAAATGTAATGATTTATGCACACACGGTTCTATGGCAGATCCAGTGCATGCAGACACAGGTCACTGAGGTTTTCACAGTAGTTAGTTCTACATAGCCATTAAGCTTGATAGGATGCATTCAGAGGTGGGAGGGAGTAGTTGTGGGTTAGGTTCTGTGAACTCTCTAGGCCTTTAGAACTTTTTTTTTTTAAATGATGTATTGTGTGATTGTCCGAGTTTTCTGAAACCTTCCTTCCTGTAATTTAAAACACTGGGGGGGTTTTCCAGTGTCATGTACTGATCAAATGATTTGTATTTTTAACTAAAGGCGAGGCTGTGCTATGCAAACCATAATGATTCTTTGTTGGAAACAATTTTGTAACCTACTTTGGGGACTATCATGGGAATGTGAGGCAGCTCAGAAAAACACAGCTTGTCAGAGGGAAATACTCCAAACCTACAGCTAAAGCCCACAAATTTTAAGTGGGTTTTAAATTTGGCAAAACAAGTTCCCCTCTCACAATTTTTACCTTGATATTCAATCTGGTCCTGCATTATTTACTGAGGCTAAACTTTCCCTGAAGTCATTGGGAATTTTGGAGGACTTCAAGGATTGTTCTACTTCATTTCAGCAGACTAATTCAAGGTTCTCGGAGATCTGAGACATAGATTTTTAATTATAGGTCCATACATTTGACAAGAAACACAAAGACAGAGAAACTTCTAGCTATCTTGAAAGTCAGACAACTCTCTTGGATGTGTGGTTATTTGCATGGACATTCCCAGATTGCATAAACGTTTGTACTAACACTCCGCACTTTGAAACAGAAAGCTCCTGACTTCCTTGTCAAGTGATAGATTGTCTTGAAATCAAGAACTGACAATGCACTTATTGCTGAACAAGTCATAGGGTTTGCATTGTAATTCCCACAATGAGTACATGTTTTCTTTTCTTTTTCATGTTAGTTATTAGCTGATCCATTATGTCAAAAATATGCATGGTGGCCATTTAAGCTTCCACACTGATTCCTTGTCCACGCAAGACTTTTTTCTTAAAATTGGCCTTTGTTGGTACCATTGTTTGAGCCCCAGTGGTTGCAGAAGAATCACTTCTGTAGACAGCCATCAACATTTTCACCACCATGTCAAAGTCACTCGTTATCTTTGAGGCACTCAACATTGACTTGGCAGAACCATCTTGAGAATGGAAGAAGCATATTTCAGTCTCCATGATCAATAAGTGCTTCCTCTAATGGTCGGTCTACATACGAGTATATGAGTGAACTGCACCTGCCAGCTGGAGGAGTACAGTGGTACTGGGTTAAGTTAGTACCGAAGGTCCCAGACTCAGATCCCACTACTGAGCCAAATGAGGTCATTATTAGAGCTGAGTGGCAAATGGATTTTCTGTCCCATGCAAAATTTCAAGCTTTTGAAATCAAGCCAAAAAGCCAAAATTTAAAATTGTTTTGTGAGATTGAAATTCTAGGGGAAAAAATTGTTTGGGGTCAATTAACACATTTCATTTTGACTTCAACCCACTTTATTTTCAATGTTTTAATATAAAATAAAGTAAATTTCACAATGAAAAATTAATCTTTTGATCTGAAAATGTCAAAATGTGAGATATTGACAATTTTGAAATGTTCTTTTTCCAAATTTTCTCAAAATGAAATTCCATCAAAATTGAGACAATTTTGCACAATAATACAGTTTCACAAAAACTGCATTTCCCAAGGGAAACTGCTGGGACAAAAGCTTTCTGATTAGCTCTACTTGTTATATTTGGTTAACATGTTTTTTAAAGAAACAGGCTTGACCAAAACCCAAGGTACAGAAATAACCTAATGATTTTACGCCTCTCTCTTTGCATCCAGTCCACAAAAGATATATCTCTTTTACCTCTGTCAGCTCTAGAAGTTAGCTCTTTAGCTGAACTGTAGACTCACATATTTAGCTCTGGAGCACCCTGGTTCAATCCCTGCTCTTGACCCAGATGGTGGTCATCACATAAACAACTAAAACTTTTGAGTCAGAATTTATCTGGATTTTGCAGCATGAGCTCAAGATCTTGTTTCTTTTTTCAGTCTTCATTATTTTTCCTTTTCTCTTGCTTCTGTGCTTTCAGATTCTGGCTAGAACTGGCAGCAGGTGAGTTGAACTACTGCAGAAAAGATACTCCTCAGTTATTTCCCAATTGACAGAATGCAACAAGTCATAGACCTTCTAGACTATCACAATTAACCCTGTATTGGACAGATTTCCAGCCAAATTTTGCTGATATAAGAAGCTCAGATATAGAGCCTAATTCTTCACAACATTACATTTTTGTTATGCTAACTATACTGGCTTCAGTGGAATCACACTGGCATACAGTAGAGAATCTGACCAAGAGTTGGGCTCAGAGATGGGCCCTCAGCTGCAAAATTTGAATCCAAATGCAAACTGTGTGCTCACATCCAGAGAGTTGGTTCAAGCCCATCTGCAGTTCAGATAATTTTTGGGTAAGCTTCCAAACGTTGGACGCCAGATTCTCTCATGCAGCCCTATTCAAGTCAATGTACAAGGAAAAAGTCAGCCCTTTGATGCTCATACAAATCAAACCCAAACTCCACATCTGTAGCATTTCTCCAACCACGAGATAGTGAAACCAAATGCTCATCATAACTGGATTCATCATTAGGGTCCATCTGAATCTTCTAACTATATGGAAAATTTACATTGCTCTAGACAAGTCACTCATGAATAAATGGGTCATACCAGAGCCAAATCCAGACCAAATGAAACAGCTGATGCAGCTATAGCTCAACAATGATGAAGGCCCACATGTATATGGAGGTGTGATCTGCCTCTGCTGTCATGTCCTCCTCTGCCACTGATTTATTGTTCATATCATTGGGCCAGTTTTGTTCAACATCTTCATTAATGATCTGGATGATGGGGTGGATTGCAACCTCAGCAAGTTTGCAGATGACACTAATCTAGGAGGAGTGGTAAATATGCTGAGGGGTAGGGATAGGATACAGAGTGACCTAGACAAATTGGAGGATTGGACCAAAAGAAATCTGATGAGGTTCAACAAGTACAAAGTCCTGCACTTAGGACAGAAGAATTCCATGCACTGCTACAGACTGGGGACTGACTGGCTAGTCAGCAGTTCGGCAGAAAAGGACCTGGGGGTTACAATAGACAAGAAGCTGGATATGAGTCAGTGTTGTGGCCTTATTACCAAGAAGGCTGCATTAGTAGCAGCATTGCCAGCAAATTGAGGGAAGTGATTATTCCCCTCTATTCAGCACTGGGGAGGCCACGTTTGGAGAATTGTGTCCAGTTTTGGGCCCCCTCAATACAGCAAGGATGTGAACAAATTGGAGAGAATCCAGAGGAGGGCAACAAAAATGATTAGGGGGTTGGGGCACATGACTTATGAGGAGAGACTGAGGGAACTAGGCTTGTTTAGTCTGCAAAAGAGGAGAGTGAGGGTGGGAATTGATGCGGCCTTCAACTACCAGAAGGAGGGCTTCAGGGAAGATGGAGCTAGGCTATTCTCAGTGGAGGCAGATGACAGAAAAAGAAGCAATGGTCTCAGGTTACACTGGGGAAAGTCTAGGTTGGATATTAGGAAAGCCTTTTTCACTAGGAGGGTGGTGAAGCACTGGAATGGGTTACCTAGGGAGGTGATGGAATCTCCATTCTTAGAAGTTTGTAAGGTACGGCTTGACAAAACCCTGGCTGGGATGATTTAGTTGCGGGTAGTCCTGCTTTGAGCAGGGGGTTGGACTAGATGACCTCTTGGGGTCCCTTCCAACCCTAATTTTCTATGATTCTATGACAATTGTACAAATATATGATGTTTCTGAAGTATGTCGTTTTAATTACAGTTGATTGTTCTTTATTATGTAAAGGTCCTGTGTGCTACCTGTGGAGTTACTCAGTACTCCCATGAAGATATACATGTCAAGCTTTCTGTGTTTATGCGTTCTTTTCATGATTACATCCAAACAATTGTGCTGAATGAACTTTACTGTGAAGTCAAGCTCTGAAAAGTCAGGAAATGCCAGAATTAAGGTTGCCTATGCCACTTTAATTTGCCCTTCTTGTGTGTATGGATTATGATGCAGTCATTAATTACATAATCACATACTATTTTTCCTATATTTGTATGAAGACCCCTGCCTCATACAGTGCACAGGATGGATCTGATCTGGAGATGAATCAGGGCTGTGAACTGAAGGAGATTCTGCTCTGTAGGACTCTTGCCTTATCTGTTGCAGAGGTTGGCCTCATGGTTAAGTAAGTTGAATGCCCCACTGCAAGTTCTGTCTACAACATAGTTAATTTTGGTGAGTTTTACATTGTTGTCCATGTTATTCCCATATCACTTTTTTCAAAGCATTCAAAGTTATTCTGGTCTCAGTTATGCCCATGTAAATCTGGAGCAATTTTCAGGAGATCAGTGAACTGCATTCAGTCCCGATGAGAGTGGTGCAATTTCCCTTACGTTACTGGAGCTGTACCCATGTATGCTATGGCTGACTTTGGCTCAGTGGAGTAACTTTTGATTACACCCGCAGTATTCATGACTACAAACCCCATGGTCTCTGTTCAGTCTGACTGTTGTCAGCCATCGTTCAAAGCCAGGGAAACGGGAAAGGAAGAAATTGGGTTGATTGGGTTACCACCAAACCATTTCTCAAAGCAACTGTGAGAACAAAAGCTAAAATGCAGCCCTTGCTCTAGGAGTACTTGCATAAGGCACAGGGAACTGCACCTTTCTGAAGCTAAGAAGCAAGCAACATATCAAGACAATAGTGTGGGACCTGAATTTTATTATTTCTGTCTCCTCCGATGGATGTGGTACAAACTCCTTAACCTGTACACAAAGAGGGCCAGCACTCGGTCAAAGGTTGTCATTAGGGACAAGTCGATGTCTGGGCTGCAGGCAAAACAGTGCAGGACTGAAAGAGAAGCCAACTTCTTAATTATAAATGTCCCCTTAGGTAAAACCAGTTAGAGTTAATCTGGTGTGTTTATGCAGATTGTCAGCCAGGAATGGTGGACTGAGCATGGGCCTGGGAACGAGAAATTTCTAACTGACTTGCTGTCTGATGTTGGAAAGTCACATGATCAGGAGTAAAATGCTGCTTCTCATTACCCTAGTGTAAATCCAGAGTCACTCCACTCATAGCGAAGGGTGGCAGTGTGCCCCTGTGGACGGGAACTGGGAAGTGTGCTGTCTAGTTCTGTCTCACTGTGCGATGATGAGCAAGTCAGAGACTCATAGACTTTAAGGTCAGAAGGAACGAGCATGATCATCTAGTCGGACCTCCTGCACAACGCAGGCCAGAGAACCTCACCCGCCCCTCCTGTAATAGACCCCTAACCTATGACTGAGCTGTTGAAGTCCTCAAATCATGGTTTAAAGAATTCAAGTTACAGAGAATCCACGATTTACACTCATTTAAAGGGGAAGGCAAAAAAATCCCCAAGGTCTCTACCAATCTGAATCAGGGGAAAATTCCTACCTGACCTCAAATGTGGTGGTCTGTTAGACCCTGAACTTGTGGGCAATACACACTAGCCAGACACCTGGGAAAGAATTCTCTGTAGTGACTCAGAGCCCTCCCCATCTACTGTCCCATGACCAGCCATTGGAGATATTCTCTGCTAGCAGTCACAGCTCAGCTATATTCCAATTCAGGCAGTCTTATCATACCATCCCCTGCATAAATGTAGCAAGCTAAGTCTTGAAGCCAATTAGGTTTTTTGTCCCCCACTGCTCTCCTTGGATGGCTGTTCCAGAATATCACTCTTCAGATGGTTAGAAACCATCTGATTTCATGCCTTAACTTTTTGATGGCCACTTTATAGCCATTTGTTCTTGTGTCCATATTGGCATTTAACTTAAATATCTCCTCTCCATCCCTGGTATTTATCCCTCTGATATATTTATAGAGTGAAATCATATCTCCCCTCAACCTTCTTTTGGTCAGGCTAAACGAGTCAAGCTCTTTGAATCTCCTCTCATAAGGCAGGTTTTCCATTCCTCAGATCATCCTAGCAGTCCTTCTCTGCACCTGTTCCAGTCTGAAGTCATCTTCCTTAAACATGGGAGACCCGAATTGCACACAGTATTCCCGATGAGGTCTCACCAGTGCCTTGTATAAAAGTACCCATACTTCATTCTCTCTCTTGGAAATACCTCGCCTGATGCATCCCCGGACTGCTTGGCTCTCAATTTCCCTGTGTGTAAAATGGCACTAACAATACTTATACACCACATGGGACTGTTGTGAGAGCTAATTAGTTAATAAACTTAAAATCATCCTTAGTGCATCTCAGGTCAATGGAGCTATGCTAAAGGTGCATTCGGGCCAGATTCTGATGGCAGTTACATCAGCATAAATCTGGAGGTGTTACTCTGCTTTCACATTTCATTCTGCAAGCAGACGTGCCGATACACACTTTCCAGGGTCCCATGGACTCCACTGGAACTTTCCACGGGTGCATCGGCTTGCAGGGTTGGAGCCAAAGCATGGTCAGAATCTGAGTCACCATCTGTAAAGTGTTTTGAAAATGGAAAGTGCTATGTAACACTCTCCTGGGATAAAGAAGGCAGGAAACCGACAGAGAAGTGCTGAGAAGCCAGGCTTCCAAAGAATCATATGCTAAGTGCACTTGTTTTGATATCCTATTTATGCTTTTCCGAGAAACATCTTTTCTGCAGAGATCGGTCTCTTCTGAATGAGCCTGTAGAGTGGAAAAGGATCATAATAGGGCTGAGAAAGCAGTTTTCTGCTTTCCCTCCCCATTCTCCATCCCAAGCCCATACAGAGCATCGTAAAACTGCCTCGATGCATGATGGGAAATGTGTCTGGTGCTGCCTTCTGAAGCAATGTGTGTTCTCCATAGCCAGACAGGCAGCAGGTCGAGAGAGACCCTCGGTCCAATTTGGCGTGGCATGGATGAAGGCAAAAACCAGCCTGGGGAGCACAGGTTTGTCAGTCCCCATGCAGTGAGCTGCGATCGAGAGGAAGAACCAACGTGGGGGTTAAGGGTTGTCACGTTGACCACCAAGCACAGAGCTAGGTTCTGGGGTAGGGAGGATGGAGTGGGCCAGGCGGGTGCTAACGGGGCCATTGCTGAGTCCAGCCCATCCAGCAGCTCTCATTTACAGTATATCTACACCGCCACAGGGAAGTGCGATTGCTAGCTCAGACAGACCTACACACACTAGCTCTGCTTGAATTAGTGCCTAACAACAGTGTGGCACCTCGAGCCAGCAGCCTGCCTGCGTATCTAGCACAGGGCTATGCTCAGACAGCTAGGCCAAGCTGCTGCCCAGGCCGACACGGCCATGCTGCTATTTTCAGGCACTCTCCCAAGCCAAGCTGGGATAAAGTCCTGGCTGTGGCTGGGTTCCTCGGAGGCCTGTAGAATGTCAGTTGTCATGGAGGGTGATTTCAGCCGGAAAAGGGAGCCATCCTTCCCGGAGCTCAGCATCTTTCCATCCAAGAGGGTCCCAGGTCAGAAAAGAAAGAGAGACGGGCTGTATCTGTAACGCCAATGAGCGTCCAGAGTAACTTAATCGAAAGCACTAGCAAGCAGCCCTCTCTTAGGCCTCCTGGTGCCGAGTCAATGCAACTAGCAGCCTTTGCACAGAGGGTACGGCTGCACTGCAGTAAAACACTCGTGGCACCAAGTCCCAGAGCCCAGGTGAGTTGATTCAGGATCGTGGGGCTCACAATAGCCGGGTAGTTGTTCAGGCTCAGGCTGGAGACCTACCCTCTTCGTAGGGTTTTAAGCCCAGGCTCCAACCTGAGCCTGACTGTTAACACTGCTATTTTTAGCCCCAAACCCAAGCCCCATGAGCCTGAGCCAGCTGACTGCGGCCATGCCACGGGTCTTTTACTGCGGTGTGTGCTCATGCCCATGGGAGTTGGTTGATGAGCGCAGCCAGCTCTCACACAGGAAAAAGTGAATTTCCTAGGAACTATTCCCAGGGGTCAGAACAGTAACTTCAAATCATCCACTTGCTTGGAAAAGGCTAATCGTAGCAGTCTGGAAAAAACCCTCATGGCTGGGAATATCAGGAGTGCAATTAAGATAATAATAATATAGACTCATGGACTTTTAGGTCAAAAGGGACCATTATGATCACCTAGTCTGACCTCCTGCACAACACAGGCCACAGAACCTCACCCACCCACTCCTATAATAGACCCCTGACCTATGACTGAGCTATTGAAGTCCTCAAATCATGGTTTAAAGATTTCAAGGTACAGAGAATCCAACAGCAAGTGAGCTGTGCCCCATGCTGCAGAGGAAGGTGGAAAACTCCCAGGGTCTCTGCCAATCTGCCCTGGGGGAAATCATAGAATCATAGAATATTAGAGTTGGAAGGGACCTCAGGAGGTCATCTAGTCCAACCCCCTGCTCAAAGCAGGACTAACCTCAGCTAAATCATCCCGGCCAGGGTTTTGTCAAGCCACAGCTTAAAAACCTCTAAGGATGGAGATGCCACCACCTCCCTAGGTAACCCATTCCAGTGCCTCACCACCCTCCTAGGGAAAAACTTTTTCCTAATGTCCAACCTAGACCTCCCCCACTGCAACTTGAGACCGTTGCTCCTTGTTCTGTCATCTGCCACCACTGAAAACAGCCTAGCTCCATCCTCCCTGGAACCCCCTTTCAGGTAGTTAAAGGCTGCTATCAAATCCGCCCTCATTCTTCTCTTCTGCAGACTAAACAGACCTAGTTCTTTCAGACTCTCCTCATAAGTCTTGTGCTCCTGCCCCCTAATCATTTTTGTTGCCCTCTGCTGGACTCTCTCCAACTTGTCCACCAATGCCGAATAGAGGGGAATAATCACTTCCCGCGATCTGCTGGCAATGCTCTTACTAATGCAGCCCGATACGCCATTAGCCTTCTTGGCAACCAGGCACACTGCTGGCTCACATCCAGCTTCTTATCCACTGTAACCCCCAGATCCTTTTCTGCAGAACTGCTCCTAGCTCGTCGGGCCCCAGTCTGTAGCTGTGCATGGGATACTTCCGTCCTGAGTTGAGGACTCTGCACTTGTCCTTGTTGAACCTCATCAGGTTTCTTTTGGCCCAATCCTCCAATTTGTTTAGGTCCTTCTGTATCCTATCCCTCCCTTCCAGGGTATCTACCACTCCCCCTAGCTTACTGTCATGTGAAATTCCTTCCTGACCCCAAATATGGAGATCAGTTAAACCCTAAGCATATGGGCAAGACTCACCAGCCAGACACAAGGAAAGAATTCTCTGCAGTAACTCAGAACCCACCCCTTATTACATCCCATTACAGGCCATTGGGCATATTTACTGCTAGTAATCGAAGATCTGTTAATATAATAATTATATAATAATTATATCTATTAATATATTAATTAATTATCTACTCATCATATTCAATTAATTTTTTTTAGTCCCATGGCAGCTTAGTAGCAGAGCCTCAACTATTAGGAGCATCGCCTAATGTCACACTCCTAGTCTAACGGACTGAGTAGGGGGTTTGGAGTGAGGAGACGCGGGTTTTATTCATGACTCTGCCGCCTTGGTCAGGTCACTCAAGCTCTCCGTTTCCCAATCTTTTCAATGGAAATAATTATCCTGACCCACATGGTTTGTTTAAAGGGCTTGGAGACCGACCCACGAAAAGTGCTATATAAACGCCACATAGCATGTGCCTCAAGCTCACCTGGTAACATCTTGGGAATAGGTAAATAAATTAGACTCCTAATGGTATTGCTAGAACCCCTTCACAGCATCAAAGAAACCTCCTTCCTACAGGGGGAAAGTTAGTGGGTTCGGTCACGTCTCGAGCCTGCACCTGGTCCCTCGACAGGCGGGCAGGCAAAAGGGTCTGTAGTCCTGGGCCTCAAGACGGGGCGGAGCTGGACTGGAACAGGGCTCTGCTTCCTCTGCGGCACTGGGCCAGGAGGAGCCAAGCACTCCAAAGGTGGCTGGGCAAGGGCGGGGGACGCAGGTCCACCTGACTCCACTGCGTCCCAGCCCAGGGCCCTACGAGCGGCAAAGGGTTCTGCCACTGAGTCAGCAGGCCTCTAATCGCAATGTGCTGACACTGGTCCAAGCGCAAGCTCAGCCGGACCTAAATCAGCTGCCCCTGGGCTACTTCCTCCCTTCCTGTCCCCGGGCACTTGGAGCCTGGGGTCACTTTCAGGGGGATGTGGCTGGCAGGAGTCCCAGTCTCTCACTGTTATCTGGTGGCAGGGCCAGGAACTCCTCGGAACCATCAGTGGATGGCAGCTCCTCCAGGTCACAGGGTCCCAGTAGTCCCTCCGGCCCGCAGGGCTCAGACAGCTCCGGTGAGTCCTAGGAGATGGGAAGCTCTTCTAGGTCATTGCTGGCATCTGGGAGCCTTCCCTAGTCAGCAGCCTCCAGCAGCCCTTCCCAGTCACTTGGGCCTGGTAGCCCTGGCAGGCCTCCGAGGCTCCGGCCAGTGAAGGGCTTGCGCCATCCTGCCATGGGGCCTGGGTCGGGCTGAGGCCGCCACCCAGGGGAAAGAGCATCCTTCTCCGGCGGCCGCTTTCTCCCGACTGAGCTGTGGGCTGGCCTTTTATACTCCTGCCTTCTGGCTTGGGCCCACCCCTCTGTTTCCAGGGTCTGAGCCCTGCAGTTCCTGGATCCGTCCAGCAGGGGAATCACAGCCCTTCCTCAGGCCACACCTCTTCCTACACATCCCAAACTGGTGGTATACTCTATCATTAGATTTTAGCAAGCCAATAACAGATGTGCACTCCTGGATCACTAGATTAGTCTTACCATAGACTCACAAAGAGTCCCCAAGGCTCTCCAACCTACCTTGTCACCCAGACAAACTAGATTTTGTATTACTTGTCGCTACATCAAATATCACATCACATTAGGTTACTCCCAATCACGAAGGGTCAGTCACTTACTCAAATCCAGTCATGGATACTCTCAATCTCACATGAAAGACAACGCTGGCAGCTAATTTATCTAGTAAACTAACTAAAGGTTTATTAGCTAAGAAAAGGAATGAGAGTTAATGAGAGGTTAAAGCAGGAAAATATATTAACAGGTGAGTCTAAATTTGTAAATCCAAGATGCTAACAGAGCTGTAGTAATCTGCTAGTTTTCCATAAAGCTCTCAGAGTTACCCAAAATAACTTTGAGGGATCTCTGTCATGCATCTGGAATGCTTCCCTGTGAGTGTCCAAACAGTTCAGAGATGAAGGATCTTTCCTTGAATCCATCTTTTATATCTTCTTCACACAAAAAGCTAGCTGATAGGTTCTGTACCTACGTGGGCCTTCCTTTGCTGGCTATGCACGAGGAATGCAGACTGCGCCTGTGAATTCCCACTGTGAACTCAGTCCCCTTGCTTTGAAGTCAGCAACTTTCTTCATTTGTATTTCCAAGGCTCCAATCGCGTTTGAGGCGTAACTTTAATTAACGGGATAGAAGCTATGTAAATTGTAATGTAATAGCCCACAAAAATCCTTCATTAGTTTTCATGAAGTTTACATGTCAAGTAAATTCTTCTCTTAATACTAACACACACTTTAGCTGTAGGATTAATTAAGTACAGGGATATACATAATGTAATGGATAGCAATTAACAGACTATAGATAAGTGAAGCCAATATCATTCACATTTCCTTTCAACTAAATTAACGTTTGAGTGAATTAGTACGCTTAACATTTCTTTGATAGTTACACGCAAATGAATTGTTCTGAGACTCTGGCATGTGCTGGCAACTGGCCTGTCAGTGTCACAGCAGGGTAGGAGTGACACAGCCCCCCACTGGCCTGAATTGTCCCCTGGTATGTCACGGTGGGTTATAAGAAAAAAGTACAGGTTGTGTAGCATCTGGGGCAATTTAAAGTAGTAGGTTGGTATTTTTGTTGGTGCGAGCAATTCCTTGTAAGCTCTGAAGCATGATTCTGACCTGAGCATGAGCACTATATGCAGAAGGACAAAACTGGCCATTACAAAGCACCTTTTGTTTTCAAGGTATGGCATAATTCCATGATTCTACAGTCACTTGGCAGCCATTTTGAATTGGGCAGTCAGTCACACACAGCCTTGGCAAAGTAGAAGATGTGCATTGGAGAAGAATTTCAGACGGACCCTCCATTGTAATCTCACTACCATTCCCTATCAAAGGTCTTCCTCCATCATTGTGAAATTTCAACAATTTTGAAACTTTTCATTTTGTTTTAAATCATTTTTTAAAAAAAAATGTTTTCACTATAATTAGTTCAAGTTTTGACATAAAAAAATCATTTCCAACAGGGAAACTAGAATTCTTCATTTTGAATGGAATGGGACATTTCAACTATTTAAAAATATTTTTAACATGTTTTTTGAGGTGAGAAATTTGTTGTAACAGACCCTTTCCTGGCAACTTTTTGCATTTAGACTCATCAGAATAATGCTTGGTCCTGCCATAAGTGCAGGGGACTGGGCTAAATAACCTCTCCAGGCCCCTTCCAGTCTTACAATTCTATGTTTGCATGATTTTTCAGCATGTGTGCTGAACAATTCTCAACCAGCTCTGTTCATAAGAAAGTTCAATGGGCACCTTTATAAGAAGTAACAAGGCCCTTTGTACTCTGGTCCAGCTCCTCTCAGTAGCTTCCTTATTTCCAGCTGGTTTTTTATTTCCTTGGGAAAATTACTAGGCAAGTAGCAGCACAAAACTCATCTGCTTGTTTAGTATAGGAGATCTGGGGAAGCTAAATCAGTTTGCAAAACTGGCATCAATCAGAAAGGGATGGGATGGATCAGGAATTCTGAAATGGGATATTTACTGGGATAGGTAGCTCAGAGTTAGCCCATGTGGATAGTTACGATGTGATGGCTATCTTGTGGATAAAACTGTGATGGTCTCAGGCTGGTTTCTAAGTAGACAGGCTTCCCAACCACAAAACCGCCTTTATAATTTGCATGTTTGCTGGGGAGACTCGGGACTGAACAGGCACACAGCATGAGATACCCGCTACCCCATAGAGGCAATCTGTCTACAACAGGGTGGAAGGACATTGGTGGCTCAATCAATCAGGCCACTTTTGCCAGCTTTAAATTCAGCTCTGCAGGGAGCCAGAACACAGTCCATGAACCGCTTAAGTCTCTCTCAGGGTTTAAGAGTGTCGTGGAAAGAATCCCGCAGCATTCAATTTTGGTTGGATCGAGCAGAACTTTTAATCTTAACAGGTACCTAGAAGGCTATAGCTATAGGGAAGCCTAGGCAGCACGTCTCTGGGCTGAGCTCTGGCACTTCCCAGGTTTCAAGTTACAGAGGGTTTATATAGGTTTATCAAAGTTTACATATTACATACAGGACCGTATGGTGGATTTTCCAGTACTTAACAAGTCATTTACTACAGATCCGGCACTTATACCTAACGCTGGGATTTTCCAGGTATCAGTAAGTCCCAGTGATTCTCCTGGTGCCTCTAAGTCCTGAGGCACATACAATCTTTGGTAGCCTGCAGGAATTCCTGACAGGGTATGGCTGGGAGTGGCTGCAAAAGCAGTTACTGTCTTGTAACATAACTCAACCAGTTTGCATTACTAGTGTGGTTCCAGTCTGAGGCCTCCTACCTATATTTTTATTCCACAAGAGAAAGTCGTGCTGCATAGCTTTGTCTAAGGTTGAATTTTACCCCATGAGAAAAAAAGTGTGCAAATAATTCAATCTGTTATGGCTGGTGCTAGGTAAATAATTCCCAGTATAAAATTTAGTAGGCAAATGTAACCCTTTTTCCTCTCTGGCAATTGTCCTCTGACAGAAAGTGCTCACACAAAGGAGGCACTGTGACCCAGTGTATAGAGCACTGGAGTAGGACGTGGCAAAAAAAATGAAAAAAATTCAGTTTCCACTGGAAACAGTTTTTAAAATAGTCTCAGTGATCACTAAACTGAAAAATTAAGTATTTGCTCAGCTCTGATTATAAAGGTATTTTTTGGACATACATGGATGACAACTGGCCTTTAATTTGACTTGTTCTGTTACAACACTGCTTAAAACAATCCAATGTGGGTATAGCAAGTAAGGTTGCATGCAGAGGCAGTCTCTCTATGCAATCAACTGTAACTTCATTCTGACTGAATGTAGCATTATGTACCATAGGCTGCAAACAAGCGGAATGTGAGAGAACTCACATACACTTAACATTACTTTAAAACTCAGGACTAGCAAGTTAAAGAAGTTGCCAAGTGCATTAACAGTAAAACACTCTGGATCTTAACAAGTGCCTTCAGTACAAGTGATCATGACTTTGATCACATTTGTAATGTGCAAACAGAATAAAGTCCAGATTGTTGATATATCTACTTTGTGCTTTAAAAAGGTCCAATTTCACAAAGTTGAAAACAATTATGAGCCAGATCCGCTGATTCGCCTTCCATTGCAGCATGGAGCGTGGGTCTCTTGCAGGTTTAAACTAGTGTAAATGATGGATTCTCTGTAATTTGAAGTCTTTAAATCATGATTTGAGGATTTTAATAACTCAGCCAGAGGTCGGGGGTCTATTACAGGAGTGGGTGTGTGAGGTTCTGTGGCCTGAAATGTGCAGGAGGCTAGACCAGATGATCATTATGGTCCCTTCTGACTTTAAAATCTATGAGTCTATGAGCAAGGAGGAAGAATTTAATAAAAAAAAAAATGTGAATTGGAAATTGGTTACAGACAATTTACTGGATGCACAAAAAGCTAAACTCCCACAATTAAGGAAGAAGGCCATATTGGTTAAAAACGGATTGGTTTAGGGGAGAAGTGAGGGCAGCTATAAAAAAATTATATATATTTGTCTTATATATAAACATATATACATATAAAAAATGGAAGGAAGGGAAAGTTGATAGTAGTGTATATAAATCAGATGCTAGGAACTGTAGAAAATTGATAAGGGAAGCAAAGGAGCACAAGGAGAACGCTATGGCCAGCAGAGTTAAGGACACTAAAAAGGCATTTTTGAAATACATTAGGAACAAAAAGAATCCTAACAATGGTTTTGGTATATTACTAGATGGAAATGGTAGAATTATAAATAATCAGGAAAAGCAGAAGTGTTCAATAAGTATTTCTGGTTTTTATTTGGGAACAAACAGATGATGTAGTCATATAATAACACTCTTTCCATTCCACTAGTATCTCAGGATGATATTAAGCAGCAGCTGTTAAAATTAGCCATTTTAAAATCAGCAGATTCAGATAACTTGACTCCAAGAGTTTTTAAAGAGCTGGCAGAGATTGCTAGACCACTAATGTTGATTTTTAACAAGTCTTGAAACATCAGGGAAGTTTCAGAAGACTCCAAGAAAGCTAAAGTTGTGACAATATTTTAAAAGGGCAAATGGGAGAACCCAGATAATTATATCAGTCTATCAGTCTGACATTGATCCTGAGCAAGATAAAGGAGTGGCAGATATGGGTCTCGATTAAGAAAGAATTAGAAGAAGGTAATATAATTAATGCCAATCAACATAAGTTTATGGAAGATAGATTCTGTCACACTAACTTGCTATATTTTTAATGCAATTACAAGTTTGTCTGATAAAGGTAATAGTGTTGATGTAATATACTTAAACTTGTGTAAGGCATTTGACTTAGTACCGTGTGATATTTTGATTAAAAAGTTAGAAAGATATAAAATTAACTTGGCATATATTAAATGGCTTAAAAGCTGGCTAACTGATAGGTCTCAAAATGTAATTGTAAATGGGGAGTCATCATCGAATGGGTATGTTTCAGTGGGGTCCAATAGCTTCTTAGCCCCAGGCTATTTAACATTTTTATTAATGACCTGGAAGAAAATTTAAAATCATCACTGATAAAGTGTGTAGATGACACAAAAATTGAGGGAGTGGTAAATAATGAAAAGGGCAGTCACTGTTAGAAAGCAATCTGCCTCATTGGGTAAACTGGGCACAAGCAAACAATATGTATTTTAAATATGGGTAAATATAAATGTATTCATCTAGGAGCAAAGAACGTAGGCCATACTTACAAGATGGGGGACTCTATCCTAGGAAGCAGTGACACTGAAAAAGATTTGGGGGTCGTGAAGGATAATCAGCTGAACATGAGCTCCCAGTGCAATGCTATGGCCAAAAGGGCAAATGCAATCTTTGGATGCATAAACAGGGAAATCTCAAGTAGGAGTAGAGAAGTTTTTAGCTCTGTATTTGGCACTGGTGTGACTACTTCTGGAATACTGTGTCCACTTCTGGTATCCACAATTCAAAAAGGGTGGTAATGAATTGGACGGGGTTCAAAGAAGAGCCACGAGAATGATTAAAGGATTAGAAATCATGCCCTGTGGCAATAGACTTCAGGAGATTAATCTAATTAGTTTAACAAAGAGAAGGTTAAGGGGTGACTTGATCACAGTCTGTAAGTACCTACATGGGGAACAAAGAGTTAATAATGGGCTCTTCAATCTAGCAGAGAAGAGTGTAGCATGATACAATGGCTGGAAGCTGAAGCTAGACAAATTCAGAATGGAAATGAGGAGTAACTTTCTCAAGAGTTGTGGTGGATTCTCCATCACTGATAATTATTACATCACGATTGGATGTTTTTCTAAAATATATTCTCTAGGAATTATTTTGGGAGAAATCCTGTGGCCTGTGCTATAAAGGAGGTCAGATGAGATTGTCATAATGATATCTTCTGGCCCTGAATAACAAACTGAATTTTCTATGCTAAATTGCCATGAGCATTTTTTTTCTCCTTTTTACATGTGTTCATCTCTGTGTGTATAATATTAAGATTTTTTATTTCATATGGACATCAAAAGGCCCAAACCAGATTCAGATAATGATGTGCAATCAGACATTAAAAATTACAGGAACTATACAAAGGCAAGTATTACCCATTTTTCTCGCTAATATCTTGATATGCGAAGAACTCTTGTTATGTTAATATTAAAGAAAGATTAAGATGGTCAAACTGTGGAGACTGACTGCATCTCCCCCCTGAATATAGAATGCAGAACTACTACTGAGCTACTATTGTACTGATCTTACAAACAGCTGGACTATTAATTAAGACCAAATGGACTTTGTGAAGGGCAGATTGGCTTCAGATTACACAAGAAAGTGTTTCCATCTAATGCAGTCAGTCCTGGGGTCAGAGGTTCATTCCACACACTTGTCTTTGGAGGCAGAAAAGGCTTCTGATGGAGTTGAATGAACTTCTCTGACCACAGCCCCTTGACTTTTTAATCTCTTCCTTGTATCCCAATGTGGACAATGAACTTGAACAAACTTGAAATTGCATGATCTGAGATGTTGTTATTGGGTAAGTGTTGTTAAGTGGAATTGTATGATAGGCTCTCTTGTGGGGACAGTAATTGCTTTGAAAGATAGAGGTTTGGATTCCTGGATGGATGCTCCATCCAGAATCTTGTGTGGTTGACTTTGAAGCATTGTCAGGTGACTCCCGAGGAGCGAGGGGGCTCCCCCCGAGCTCTTGGGGAGCTTGGGCAGCTACACTGTGATCAGGAAAGAAAGCACCTATTAGATTAGGTTTTCCCTAGGGCTACTGAATGCAACTGTTGTTTAATCTGGTTAAACAAAAGAGTATGGTTTTTTCAAACCTAGAAGTTGGAGGCATAGTCATTCCATGAGGTCTGACCAGATCTACAGGGCCCTCAAAATAGAGTTAGGAAAAGCAGTGAAAATTGCCCAATGTTTACACGCAAGTGTCCTGAGAGGAAGCTTAGAAGAGCAAGAGAGCTGTACTAATGACCCAGAAACAACAGTGTTGAACAAGGTGTGCACCCCAGAAGACACAGGTCATGACACCCCGCAAACCATATTGCTTCAGCATACAATAAAGGAGTGACTGTCAAATTATCAACAAGGAAGAACAACACAATGTATGTAAAGAGATGTAGGCATTTTTTAAAAATATATGATGAGTTAAAACCCCTTCTTCAGTTTCTCCTTTTCTGATTATTCTCCTAATAAATTTGTGGAGCAAATCACATTTTGTGGATACTTCATAAAGATTAGATTTTTCCTCTAATAGATGATTCCTATTTCAGATGTCTAAAGGAGATTATTAGTCTGGGTATAAAAATAAACTCAAACTAACCTAATATTGTCTCCAGAAATGTTGACCATAAGGTAACACAGCTAAGTAAAGACAGAGATAGGTGACAACTTGTGATGAGGTGTTAAGAACATAAGAATGGCCATACTGGGTCAGACCAATGGTCCAACAAGTCCAGTATCCTGTCTTCTGACAGTGGCCAATGCCAGGTGCTTCCGAGGGAATGAACAGAACAGTCAGTCACCAAGTGATCAATCCCCTGTCATCCACTCCTAGCTTCTGGCACTCAGAACTTAGGGACATTCAGAGAATGGAGCTGGATCTCTGACCATCTTGGCTAATAGCCATTGATGGACTTATCATCCAGGAACATACCTAGCTCTTCTTTGAACCCTGTTATAGTTTTAGCTTTCACAAGATCCCCTGGTGACAAGTTCCACAAGTTGACTGTGCATTGTATGAAGAAGTTCAGGCCATACCAACCCTGAAGAGGTTAAGATGGCTCAGCAGGAACAAATTAACTTCAGAGGCTGCACCTGTGAGATAGACAGTCTTGATTGATAAACACTAATTGAAGATGAAGCCTAGCTGGGAGGAGCAGACTGAGTTTGTATAAAGCCAGGCATTTGAGAGTAGAAGGGGGTTGCAGGAAGAGAGTCTGTAGTTACTCTATGGGCACAGAAAAGGAGAAAACCTGGGGGGCAAAAGGCTTGGGATCTTAGCCCTGCAGAAAGAGTTCACCCAGAGGAGTGCATGGAAGAAAGCCTGTAGAAGGCAGAGTAGGAAAAAGCTGAAGGAAAGACCAGTGAGGGTTGAGACTGTGTAGATTTTGGCTGCTGATGGTAGTCCCTGGGCTGGAACCTGAAGTCACCAGTGACCTGGGTTCTTCTCTCAGCCACGGGGAAGTGGAACAGGACTGGTGAAGGTGACATGTAGACACTCGGTCCAACGAGACATTGATACCCTGGAAAGGGAGATCTATAGTGACCTGGCCAGAGGGCTGAGTCACAAAGAGAGTACCCCAAATCATGGAGAGTCAGAGGGGCTGGGGGTGCGTGAGTGATGGAAGGTGGCACTAAACTGAAGGAGAGCTGACCCCCAGACCCAGCCACAAGGGGGCACCCCTAGCAGCGAGGGTAGTCCATTATGCAACTTCGTTGAGTGTACTGTTACCCAACTGCTTCCCTTAAGTAGGATATAGAGAGTCAAAATCAGCATCTGTCCCAGGATAACTTCTCTGCTGGAATCAATATTTAGATGGTACATTTTTCAAGGCAAGGACTGTCCCTTGTGTGTATGTGCAGTACCTGCTATAATGGGGCCCCTAGGTGCTATTGTAATAGAAATAATAGACAACATCAACAATGGGTCAGCAAAATCTTCAGATACCATGATGATGAGAGCAGTATAAATAGGCAGAGATAGACGGATTAATAGTTGTTTCCTTGCTGGCCCTCTGTTGTCACTCCCTGTTAGAATGTGCAGGGTGTGTAGTTTGTAACTGAAAGAAGACGCTGTTGTTCTGTTCTCTGCAAATGTTACAGGGTAGTTCTGTCGGCTGCCATTTTGTGTTCCAGCTCCAATGTATAATGTTTCAGAGTGAACCACTGTGTGCTCTCTAATAAAGATTGGTTGTTTTCCTTAGTCTAAAACAAAAACCGTATAAACTGACACAGGCACGTGCTGCTCGTTCTGGATAGCAGAATACATAACACTGTTTAAATAGTCTCTTGAAATTCCTCAGATAACAGAAAGATTACCACATATTTCCCATAAAAACTTCTAGCATACCTGTAGCATTACCTGATTTCAGGGTCCTAGGTGAGATTTTTCAAAAGAGCCCTCTGTGACAAGTCCCTCTGACATTCAGTGGGACTCATGCTCCAAAATGATTTTAAAGATTCTGCCCTCGGCAAACAAATTTATTCTGCCCTGAAGTAAATTCAGATATTTAGGCTGAAATTTTGAAAGGAGCCTAAAAAAGTTAGTAGTCCAACTAAATCAGTAGAGTTGGCCACCTAACTCCCTTGCTGCCTTTATTAATCCCATCCTCATTAACCAACATGATGGCCTACTAGATAGCACACAGGGGTAGGACCCAGGAGACCTGGTTTCTAATACCCACCTCCCTCACTAGCCTGCTGGGTGACCTTAGTCAAGTCATATCGCCTTTCTGTGCCTCAGTTTCTCCATATGTATATAAGGATAATACTGCCCTCCCTTGGAATGTACTTTGAGATCTCCTGATGAAAAGTGCTAGTTACGAGCCAGGTGTTATTAACCATAGAGCTGCAAAAAGCCTACACAAGCAGTGGAAGCTGGCTAAGGCCCAGATCATGCAAAGATTACACATGTGCTTCACTAACTGGCTAGTCAAGGAAACAGACTGCATACAAAAGTGCTACCAAATGCACAAAAGAAACAAATTTCAAATTGGAAGAGTTTTTCCTCTAGTCTCTGACAATTACAATAATTATGGACATTTTTTTTTGCAATATAAATAGGCCCCCCAAAAAAGGATTCAAACAGGTGTGCTTTTTAAAATTTACAGTCTCTTTAATTTTTTTCCTGATTTAGTGAAATACTTTTGGAATTACACTGCCTTATTCATATTATTAAATGGGGAGATTGTAGTTGCTGAATTTTATGTATACTTTAAAAGCTAATAAAATATCTCATGGAAAAAACCTGAGTAAATTAAAATTTCTAATTAAAAAATGCCTTAACATGCTGGATAGTGAAATATCATCTATGTTTTTATCAGCTATATTTGCAGTGGTGGCTAAATATGCCTTCCTTGTGCATGGCATTTTCCCCGCCCTTTGTCCTTTCTATTATGTAAAGCAGCCCTCTGCATTACAAGCTTGTTGTGCAACCACAAACTCATTTTGCCCCCAGTTCTTCCCTTGTCCTCAGATGGCTGCGCCATGTTTCCAGATTTCTGCATGCAGATTAAATTATTAGAACTAACAGTGGCTCTATCATCTCTTATTTATAATATTAAGTGCCATGGGGAATGCACTTCATATTATAAAGTAGGCAAAAGTAAATTTAGCCAAACAAGCGCTTTATAGCGCACACAGGCAGAGTCCCTTGTGCCTCATGGAAAACTGTAGGGCTGATCATTATCTGATTAATAAAATCGGGCTAGAGTTCCAGATGGTATAAATCTAAACAGCTCCAGGGGTTTATACCAGCTGTGGATATGTCCCGAACTCCATTAAAGTCAGCGGAGCTGTGCCACGTTACATCTGGCGAGGTTCTGACCCTTTCTGTTTTATATTGCAATGTTGATTCATACACAAGACCGTCTAGCAGAATATGCTTTTTTTTTTCTTCCAGTTTTATGATAAACAAAGCAGCTCCGTGAGTTTCAAAGCTAAGGTTTAATCGGAACAAGAAAAATCAGCCCAGAGCCGAAACAAATTTAAATAGCAAACCATGGTAAAACACAGAATAAGAAATGGGGAAGAAGGAAATGCAAAGTCCTGTGTGCTCATGTCTGAGAAGCAGTCTGAAATCTTGCCAACCCAATTCATAAGTCAAACACTATTAACTATTTACAGTTGTTATTGCCATCAGCCATCTATTACAAGGTGGAGGGGAGTGGCTTTTTAAGGTGAGGCTTGACAAAGCCCTGGCTGGGATGATTTAGTCGGGATTGGTCCTGCTTTGAGCAGGGGGTTGGACTAGATACCTCCTGAGGTCCCTTCCAGTCTTCATCTTCTATGATTCTATAAGGATTTCCTTTGCCGTGGTCATGTAATGTTATATTTAGCCGTTATTTCCAGCCTGTCTATTCAGGATCACATAGAGACGGAGAAGTTAATTCATGTTAAAAAAGGTACATTAAATAATGACTTTTTATTACACTCAGTCTTTAATAATTAAGCCCTTTTATGCCCTGCCCCCCACCTATGAAAAGATAGGCTGGAATTTGCTAAGATAGTTGAGTGCACAAGGCAATGCACAGATCCAAGACATCCACTATGTGATATAACGCGGATGCTGAGTCCACTGAAGTCACAGCAAAGTTTTCGTGCCACCATTAAACCCCTCACATTGTCACCCAGACAGAGAAGGGATCAGTTATGGCAAATGAATAGCACACAATCCGGTAGCCCCTGTGAACCGGCTCCCACCCAGTGCAGATCAGCCTTGTATTGTATGGAGCTGCCATAATCGACTCTGCACTGGAATTGGCTGGTTTAGCGATGTGATGATCAAGTGTCCCCAATACCTGGGACTGCAGCAGAGAGCCTCAAAATAGGAAGTGTCTCTTGCGATGCCAACTGCTTGAGGAGGAATGTTTTGCCAGCAACCCGGAAGAGTGCAATGAATGAGCAATCGCATGTGCACGGATGTGGTGGGAAGCATTGTGAGGGTATGACAAGAAGACAGTGGGCGTACACTCACTTTAAGCCCTCTTTACACTGCCAAAGAGGTGTAAAGGGGTCTTAGTGTAAATATGATGCGGGACCTTAAGGTTTTGATGCACCTAAATAGCCAAAGATTCCCAGGACAGGGGCTGAAAAGTCAAATCCTTTTCACTCAGCTAAGCACAGACACAGGGAATGTTGACGTTATTGCAGACAGCTGGGGACAGGGCTCACTGGATTCAGCTACGTAATGTGTGTGAAAGCAGCTGGTGAAGGGAGGTGAGGGACCCGGCAATTCCCAGCCTCCATGGGGTGTCTTTAACCCATGCATGTTACAGCCTTGACCCATCATTCTTAAAATGCAGAGCTTCCTGCCACACCACCCACTTACAAACTAAACCTGTCTGTAGCCTGACTGAAACAATCTCTAGTCTGGATTGGGACGGGTCCCTGTGCAGGGGGGCACTCAAGATGTCTCATTAGCAGGGACTGCTTCTTTTAGTGCAACCCTAGGGCACCCAGCACCCTAGAGTGAATGGAGAATAGGGTCTGCCATTGCCTCCACCCCCAACCCTGCATTGGTTCATAGAGTGGCTGGCAATGTTGAGTGAAGAGGCAGCACTGGGGAAGGCTTGTGTCCGCTGAGAGACAAAGCACTCCATTAAAAGCACCTGGAGCATTTTTTTCAGTCCGAACAGACCTTTAATAAATTAAGCCCTTCTTGATCCAAGCCCACCGCTCCCTGCACAGCAACAATGATCAGTACAATGTAACATCACTTTCCCATCATAAGAAGGGGCCGACCTTGCAAGGGCAGAGCGCCCCAGCAAGAACTTTCTCAGCTCCCACTGGCTTCACTAGACACTGCAGGTGTTCAGCACCTCTGAAAATCAGGCCCGTGTCATTTGAGTGCCTGACTTCAGGCACCCAAGCTTTGAAATGTTGGCCAGATCTATAAGGCGCTGAGCACCCACAACTCTCAGGATTCTGATGGAAGGTAAGGTGCACCTCTAAGGAGCCAGTATGGACCACCCAGGATCAGGTTCTTCAGTAGGGATGGGCTCAAGCTACAAAATTCAGCTGCGTTTTGTTCAGATCCAGGGTTTTGGTTCAGCCCATTATTAAGAGTGGGGGCCATTTGCAAATGGCAGTTCCAGCTGAGAGCTCTCTCCTCCCAGGCAAGGTTAAGGGCTGTTCAGACCTGTGGGCTGGATTTCAGCCAGGTTCATGGGCTTGGAGAAGTTTTTCATGAGGGGCTTGAAAGTTGGTGGGAGGGAGCATTTGTGGGAAGTTATTCACATGCTGGGGTGCATTGTGAAGGAAAGGGCAAAACTGGCAGTGAGAGAAGGGGAAGGGAGGTGTAGTGAGGCAAAGGGCTGTGGAGAGCATGGGGAGTTTAAAGGTGTGTGGGGTGATATCAGACCAGAGATGTAGGCAGGAATGGAGCTGTGGAGTTAATAGCCGTGGTAGACCAGACTAGCAGCTGGCTGGTTGCATTAAGGGATGCTGGTTAGACGGGCAGATGCCCCTACACAACAAGGGCCGTCTCTCCTCCTGGAAGTCCTCAAGACAGACTGTAAATGAACGAGACCCTGCAAAGTGGACAAAGCCAATGGAGGGGGGAACTCAGGAAGTTTAATCAAACCATGAGTTCAGGTAATGGAGTCCACACAGCACAACCACCACATAAAGTGGCAAACAAGGCACAATGATCTTCAACCGTTGTGATCTTCTAGGGCCATCCCCACTGATCTAGTAGCCACTCAGTCAAGACCCTTGTAGGGGATGTCAAGTTAGGTCTCCTGTGGGTAATGTATCTTTGCCACGGCAGCCTCAACAGTGTGAAATTGCTCCACACCAATGTGTGTTTTAGCCTATCCTTTTCCATTTTAAAATGCCTAAAATACTTCTCTTTCGGAGGCAGTGCTGTTGTTCTTATCATGACCACTGCCGACAGCATGGGTAGGACATACCCTGCCTTCCATCCATCCATCAATTCCCCCTATGGCCTTCATCCCTGCAGTATATATTGTGTAAAGTGTAATTGATGTTTGGCCCAATGCATTTTCAATGAAGTGCCCCAGTTACCTTGGAGGAGACACTTTATGACCTATATCCAGTAGTATTACGTGAAGTTACATCAGGCATGAACTGACACAGGCTGAGTCAGTGGAGTTACACAAGGATGTATTGCACTGGGGTGGGATTTACACATGCCTGGGAGTGTTACCCGCACACTAGGCACCCCACCTTTACACCAATCCATAGGGCTCAAGGCATAACCCAGTTAAGGCACCCCCACTCTCTCAAATCTGCAGGGCTTTGGGGGAAAGGCACCTACCCTTACCCGGTTCATACGCCAGGGCTCAGGGTCACCCATTCCCAGGCCATAGGGCTCTAGGTGTAATCTGGTTAATTGAAGTACCCATCCTTTCCCAATTTGTAGGGCTCTAAGCATAATCTTCTGCAGGCTTGCGGGGTCTTTTACTAGTGAAGGAGCCTTACACAGTAATATCCTTATTCTCTATTCATTAACAATTACCAAACCAGAACACACATTAAGCAGACAATGCTCTCTACTACGAATAAGGCAGACAAACTTCTCCTGGTGGCCCACCAGGATTAGATCATGTGAGGACACCATCTTCTGTAAATGAAGGTGGCAGGGTGTTGAGGTCAGGGAGCTCTAACCTGGGACTGTGTCCTGGAGTTGGGTTCCAAAAAAACTTACTTTTGAACTTCAGTTAAAACTTGAGTCCTGCTTAGCTATACTTTAACTAATTATTTTAAACTAAAGTACTACAAGACACCAATCCTAGCCAATTACGAAATAGTTCTTTAAGCAATCATACCCCACCACCGTAGTTGATTTAAATATTGCACAATTAATTATGCAACAGACAGAAATCATTCAGATAGACAATATAGAAGTGGGTACCATAAGACAAAACAATAAGAAGTGTAGATTTTACAACCGCAGCTGTTGGTAAGTGATTCCTTGCCAGATTGAACCCTATCAAACAACATTTCCTTTAAACATCTTGAGATCTGTTTCTTTCTGTGCTGGTGGTAAGTACTAGAAGGACAGCAACACCTTCTTTACAGCCCAATATTACATTGTTCGATGTAATTTAGATGGGGATTTGAAGCCGTAACCACATACATCTTATCTTATGGCTGCTGTCTCTCCTAATATGGCCTCTGCTGCTTAGCGAAAGAACAAGGCCTCAGACCTTACAGGATGAATCAATGGAATTATGTCACGGATGAATCTGACTCTATAGAGAGATAAACAGATAGATGTATTAAGCTGAGGATAGTCCTGCTTTGAGCAGGGGGTTGGACTAGATGACCTCCTGAGGTCCCTTCCAACTCTAATATTCTATGGTTCTATGTATTTAATTTTACAGATGTTTGTTTTTCAGAAGGCTTTATATACAAAATTAGAGCACATGAGTTCTGCGTGTTTCACACTTTCCCACTCTCAAGTAGATTGGTACAAATCAAATTTCACACCAGGTCTCACAAGACTATCAACTTTCCAGTTCGGTTTAGGGGATTCCACTATTTACGATCAAAGTCACGTCACACGAACTATGTAACGTGGCTATAGATGAAACATTTTTACTACAATATTAGCTATGCTGCCAGAAAGGAGCCTTCATCCAGGCAAAACACTTGCCAAAAAACGCATGCTGAAATGACCAACCATGTATTTGTTTTGCTGGAAAGCCGCCTTTCCCTTCAAAGAGTAGGAAGAAGACTCTCTGACTTGTATGCTCAATAAATACATCCCCAAAGACTTACAGATTTCTAAGAAAAGCTCCAAAAAAAAATGCAAACCATTTTTCTTTCCCATTTGAAATCCAGTGGTGCACACCTTATTCAGGACAAGTTGCCATTCAAGTCAATAGGGACCATATGCTGGGCTAGTGTAAATTGTCATCTTTCCATTGTTTTGACCAGTTTATGCCAACTGAGGAGCTGGCTCCCCGTGGGAGTTTTGTCAGAGTCAGGAACACAGACACAGGCCCTCGATGAATCAAAAATAACGGCCACAAGGTAAACAGGAAAATCTGGCTTCCTCCTAAGAGGGGAGCTGATTCAAAGTCAACTGACTGGAAGGATCCCTATTGACTTCAGTGGGATTTGGATCAGGCCCAGGGTGTATTCGGCCCTCTTATTGTAAAAGTGTTCTAGGGCCACCACACAGAGCTATTGAGGGCATGGAAGGAAATTCTCTGCGTGCTGTTTCCCAGGGGAGGTTGGGTTAAGGGCAGGCCTGGATAGGGGAGAATCCCTATGGGATGGGATGGCTCCAACACTACACAAATCTTCTGGTCCTTGCCCCAACACAGGAGCCACGCAGCCATCGAGCGTTGTCTGAGGCGGGGAGAATTCCTCCTCTCCCTCCCTCTCTGGAGTTCCCCAGCACTCAGCCACATCACTCAAGCTGGGCCCTGTTGAAAGGATGCAGGCCTGAGTCATGAACATTAAACTCAGTGGGAAAGATTCTAAAAGTGTTTCCCTCCGGATAAAAGTAAGGCCGAGGACTGGGGTGTTGAAATCTCAGCAACACCACACATTTATGCGATGAGCACAAAACTAAGTTAGCTCAGTTTGTAAACGCAGCTCCCAGGGGACCAGGTCTTTACACTACCTGGGGACATGGGCCAAGGCAGATGTGTGCCCACTAAAAGCAAGTCAGAAACAGAGAGATGGTTGAATCCCACTGCATTTTTAGAGTGATTTAATTTATTTTCCTTTTCCAAATTCCTTTAAAATCTGAACCCAAAGATTTAACTAGCTAGGTAAATTGTGTCTGATGGCTTTATCTTTAATGACCAAAGTAAGGATTTCCTTGCAAAAGCTGTTAGGCATACTTTAAATCCCTCCAGCCTTAATTTGACTGGTTGTTAGTAGTGAGGTTACTGGTCAGTTCCTGAAACAGTCAGCTATTTGCATATTATTTGGCTCTGGTAAAGGTTAAATGAGGATGTTGCAGAAAGTTGCATCAGGATTTGGCAAACCTAGATGAGAAGTCTGTCTCAAGAAGTATTTTAGAGGTTTTTAGCTCTGAATTTACTTCTTCAGCCTCTCAGAAAATAAAAGGTGTGAATTAATTACAAACAGCACTGTGGAAATCTGGAAAAATCAACATCTCTCTCGCTCTTTCTTTTTTTTAATGAAAATTTTCAGTGATCTCCATATCTGTGTCTTCCACCAGCATCTCATCTGAAAGGAGGATGGTTAGTGGAGAAAGATACTCAGCTGAGATCTGGGAAATATCAGTTCAATTTCCTGCTCTACCATAGACTTCCCATGTGGCCTTAGGCAAGGCATGTAGTCTCTCTCTGTGCCTCAGTCCCCATCTGTAGGGCTGAAATCTCCCTCTCTGACCGGGTGTTGTGAGGACAACTGCAGTAAAGAGTATGATGTGCATAGAAACTGTGGTAATGGGGCCCAGATCTATCTAAGATAGATATCATATACAGGTACACTTACCCTTGCAACATCCCTGGGAGGTAGGGTAGTCTGGCTAGCTCCATTTTATAGATGGGACACCGAGAGATTAAGTGACTTGCCCAAGATCATGCAGACAGTCTGTGGCAGAGCCAGGAATTGACCCTGCATCTCCTGACTCCAGTGCATTAATACCAAGACCCTCCTTCAATCATACCAGAAAAGCATGGGTCTAATCTGAAAATAAGGATGAACAGCCATAGTGGTTGAAAGTATCGCTGACCACCATGAATCCAAAATAATGGGCAGGGAGGTGACTCATCCATGTGGCCACTAATTCATCTGTCAGCATCACTGTCAGCTGATGCTCCAGACAGAAGCAGAAGGGTGCCAGGCAAGAAAATTTGCTGCTCTACCAGAGACAGAGAATCCAGGCATGGCAGCTCCTGTGAAGAACGTAGGAAACGCAAGCAGATTTTCCATGCACATTGAGAGGGATGGCCCTGTGTCTTGGGAAGGGGGTGCTATTTAGAGCTTACATATGGAGTAGCTGATACACATAGTTACTTGCTTAGGGTCATCCAGCAAGTCAGTGGCACAGCCAGGAACAGAATCCAGGAGCCTGTCTCTCTACTAGGCAGCAGCTGTAGCAGCTCACAGCTTGGCTGCTGGGGTGAGGTGAGCTGCCTTTTACTAGAGAGCAGAGCATGAGACGACTTTATGATATACATGAAAATAAGTAGGGTCATCCTACAGTTTCCCCCAGCTCAGAGGGGCTCCATTGACCAATACGGTAATTGTATTTTTCAGAAGGGCCAGATATAATCTGTGGCCATTAATAATATTTGTAACTAGGCAAACTAAGATAATAAGAGCAGAGAACTCCAATGGCAGGCTTCAGGGCACAATTTGACCAGCGACATGGATCAAGAAGGAATTTTTGTCCTTCCCCTCCTCCCTTCCCCAGAACTGCACAACTAGCTTGGTATATTATAAATGGGCTTGGGCCTGGGGGTTTTTTTCCTCCTCAGCTGAAGCTTCCAGCATTGGGCACTGTCAGAAACAAGAGACCAGACTAGACAGACAAGCTCAGATCCAGTAAGACAAATCTGACCTTCTTAGCTTCCAAAAACTTCCAAAACACATCATCGTGTGGACACTCAGAGACAGTGTCAGGCAGCTTTTTATCAGCCCAGACTCCCACTGCAGTGATCACAGGACCGAGAGCACAAGCTTGGAAAAAAAGCCCCATGGTAGAAAAATCTGATGATGGGAGTATGTGTTGGGTTTTGTTTTTGTTTTTTTTAAAAAAAAGGGAGAACGAAGCTCAAAATATTAGTCTGAACTTTTATCCCCATGTAAAAATGTCCAATTATTCTTTGACAGCCCCTGACTTTTGTGGGCATGACATATATAGGGAGATGAAAATACGTTGCTGCTAAGGTTAAAGATGCCATGTATTGTAACCAGAGTTTCTCTTTATATCCAGGAATTTGCAAAGCACTGAGAAAACTGGCATTTGAGATAACCAGGATTTATGAAAGATAAGCCACCCTGAGACCCATCAAGAACTTTGCTTTTACTACTTCGTAGAGATGGTTCATAGATATTTTAAGGCCAAAAGGAACCACTGTAATCATCTAATCTGACCACCAGAGTAATAGACAATGGCATCTCATCTGGTAAACGCTGCATGAAGCCTGGATGCAGCCTGGGGGAGCTAGATCATTCTTTAGAAAGGCGTCCAATCTTGATTTAAAGACTTCATGTGACAGACAACCCATCCTGTCCCTAGGTGAGCAGTCCCAAAGGCTACTTACCCTCACTGTTAAAACGTGTACCTAGCTGCTAGGGCACTTAGTATCTCCAGTTCTAAGTTATCGGAATATATCTCAGTCATTCTAAGTACCTGAGGCTGTAGAAGTTGAATCATAGAAGATTAGTTTTGGAAGGGACCTCAGGAAGTCATCTAGTCCAACCCCCTGCTCAAAGCAGGACCAACTCCAACTAAATCATTCCAGCCAGGGCTTTGTCAAGTCGGGCCTTAAAAACCTCTAAGGACAGAGATGCCACCACCTCCCCAGGTAACCCATTCCTGTGCTTCACCACCCTCCTAATGAAAAACGTTTTCCTAATGTCCAACCTAGACCTCCCCCACTGCAACTTGAGACTGTTGCTCCTAGTTCTGCCATCTGCCACCACTGAGAACAGCCCAGTTCCATCCTCTTTGGAACCCTCTTTCAGGTAGTTGAAGGCTACTATCAAATCCCCCCTCATTCTTCTCTTCTGCAGACTAAACAAGCCAGTTCCCTCAGCCTCTCCAAACAGTTATGTGCTGCAGCCCCCCAATCATTTCTGTTGCTTTTGAGTTTTTAATAAAACCGTCTATATGCATGCTAAGTTCTTTCAATAATGAACCATGATAATATTGGGGCAAATCCCCAAGGCCCAGATCTTCAAAGATATTTAGATGCCTAACTCCCATTGACATTTCGTTTAAATACCTTGGAGGAGCCAAGTCCTTTTTCAAGGCCAGTCAGTATTCACACCAGTTGTTCTGTTGCCTCCAGTGAGAATACGCATCTGAGTAGCTTCCTCATCAGTGAGAATAAGTCTTCAGAATCCGGCCTTCAGTGACTACTCATGCAAAGCTCCTATTGACTTCGCGGGCACTGGGACTTTGAAAACCTGTCCAATTATTTAGATGTCTAAAAATGGCCTGAAAATATGCCTGACAGTAGGCACCCAAGTTGGGTTGCTTCAGCCTAAATGGCTTGCTCAGCGTCATTGATGGCATGGCTGGAAGTTGGAGATGTGCCTGAACTACAACGATTGCCTCCAGCTCCAAGCATCTCCAGAGTTTGCAGATGTTAAGGCCCAGGGTGTTCATTCAGGCTCATCTTTACCAGGACCAGAGGTCAAATCTGATGCCAAGTCTTCTAAGCTGTAGAACAGTGTTTCTTAACTGGTGGGTCACAATCCTAAAGGGGGTGACAAAAGGCAGTTGGGACAGTGGGCAGGAGGGAGGGCAGCGCAAGACAGTGGAAATGTTATTAGCATCTAAAGCAAACAAAATGCAATTTCCAAAATAACTTTGGGGTAGCCAAATCCTTCACCGTTTGAGGCCAAATGTAGGAGCTGTAGTTGCGTGACCTAGTTCAGCCCCTTTCCTATCCCTTCTCCCACTATCTTACCCTCCCACACACTCTTTTACCCTTCAAGGTCAAGTTCTGTCAACCTCTGGAACTGCACCCACCAATACATTATGTACATTTAGCGTTGCTAGCACTGATACATTTTTTAATCTCACATTTTATAGGAAATGTTTGAGGGTTATAACATTTTTTGACGACGAATAAAGGGTCACCAGCCTGAAAAGGTTGAGAAACCCTGAACTCAATCAGATGCCTTCTTGTGATATCTCACATCTCAGTCAGTGCCTTCAGTGCCCTTTAGATGTTTATGTTATTTCTCTCTTAATAGTCTGACAGTTTGCCTACAGCATTACTAAACGTAACCCCCACACTGTTAAATCCAGTAATCCAGACTCTGTCTGCATCCTCTCCTCCTTCTGTTCCACTTTCCTGCAATAGCTTGGCCTCCTCCGACAATTCGGAGTATAAGAAAACATTATTAACAAACCATGTGTAACAAATGCAGCTACTGCATAGTCAGCTTTTGGCTCCTGTTCTGGCCCACCTCTTGCATAATGACACAGCTTTTTGGATCAGCTGCTTGGATCCCATCGTGTTACTAGGGGAGGAAAGGTTCCATCATTCTATTTTCTTTTCCAAAGTAACTTCTATAATCTTTGTAGCCTCGGGAAAAGTACATTGGGCTAGAAGCCAGCAAACCATCAATTCGAGTTTCGTCTTTGGGCCCTTGATGCCTGTAAAAGAAAGGAAAGGAAGATCCTTTCACTTCTAGAGGCAGGTCTACACCATTTCTTGAGTAGATCTAATTTACATCACTCAGGGTGTGAAAAAGACACCCCCCGAGCAATGAAAGTTACAGTGACCTAAGCACTGTCTACACCAGTGCTATGTCGACAGGAGACACTGTCCCACTGATATAGCTTCTGCCTCTCATGGAGATGGAGTAATTATGCTGACAGAAGAGTGTTCTCTCATCTGCATACAACATCTTCAGTGCCAGACACACTAGAGCGGTGCAACTGTAGCACTTCTAGTGTAGACATGCCCTAGGGCTCCAATCAAATCAAACCCAAGCCAGTAATGACCAAAAGGCCTTCTAACACTATTGCGCTAAATGCAGGAACCACATGGTGGAGTTTTCTGGCCTGTAATATGCAAGGGCCCCAGATTAGATTTTCACAACGCTCCCTTCTGGTCTTAACATCTACAAATCATAGCACAAGAATAGCACGTAATGAAGGGACACTGAAACTGCAGATTGCACAATTACCTATCTTGTTTGGCTTTCCTATCTTTGCAGGAAATAGTATTGCAGAACGCCAGCTCCAAGTGCCAGCAGCTTTAACTGTCACCTAGTGAATGAACAAAAAGAGTCTTGCATTTCCTTACTGTAAGCAGTAAGTAATGTCAGTCTTGTGATAACACTTCCACTCATGACCTGCCCTCACCTACCCACTGGGAAACACCCAGACTGATCATGTGGAACTACGGAAAAGGAAAGTGCGATAAATCCTGCCAGTCACAAATATAAAATACACCAGACGGGGCTGATAAGACACTCCGTTGCTTCACCGCAGTTTTCCTAGTGAAGTTCAAGGTGCAATTTTATATTAAGGTCAATACCTACGTCAAAAATCAGGAGTTAAAGTCAGGGATCTTGGAAGGGAACTGTAGGAGCTATTGAATTAGGCTGTAATTAAAAAAATAAAATAAAAACTTTTAGGGCTAGACCCTCAGCTGACGTAAATCAACCCAGCTCCATTTAAGTTAAAGGGCCTGATTCTCATTTAGACTAATTTTAATCAGGCCAGAGTGGTATAAAGTACCCGAATGTCTGCCTTGTCTACATACAAAAGTTGTATTGCTTTAACTTCTCTAGTGTGGACATGGTCATACTGGCATAAAGTTGCTTATAGTGGTATAGCTTATTCCCATATGGGAAGAGGAGGGATAATCGTACTGATATGAGGCCACATCGACATGAGGGACTCTGGCAATATAGTTATGCCAGGATACTATACCAGCAAAGCACTCCAAGGTGGGATATAGCTTAAATGGGCAAATCTGTGATTTTGATGGATGGTTTATTCCAGCCCCTCCCCTCCAACAAGAACAACAAGGAAATAAACTATGCTGGCAAAACTAAGCTGTGTCCACACCAGCTTTCGCCAGCCCACTCCGTCTGACTCATGACCAACCTCGCTATGCCAGCAAAAGTTTGTAGTGGAGATCTGGTCTCAGGCAATTTGATGGTGATATAACTGCATCCACGCTGCAGGTTGTACGAACATCACTATTTCGGTAAAACAAATCACACCCCTAAACAATATAGCAAAAACAATGAGAGTCCTGTAGCACCTTCAAGACTAACACACTTCTGCGGGCGTAAGCTTTCGTGGGCTGCAACCCACCTCATCAGATGCATCTTATGCTCGCAGAAGTCTGTTAGTCTTGGAGGTGCTATAGGTCTGTCATTGTTTTTGATGTATACAGACTAATACGACTACCCTTCTGGAACTAAACAATATAGTCAGGCTAGTACAAAAACGCTACATGGGCCAGGCCTAAATGAGAATCAGGCCCCATGTGCCTACAGTTAGTCTCCCAAATCCTTTTTAAGGTACTAAAATAAACGATGGATTTGCAACAGGGCTGAGCACCCAGCCATTCCAGTTGATGGGGGCTACTCTTTTAGGTGTCCAAAGGTGGACCTAGAAGCCTTTTTAGGCACACCATTTTGAATATCTTGGCTATTGTGAACAAATGGAGGGATCATGTAGGTGCTTTTTAAGTCCTGCCCTACTTTATTGAAGTGCTGGGCAATGATCATCTAGCAGAGCTGTCTAAGATAGGAACAGCGTTGTGACCTTCATGTTATCACTCTCTCAACAATTCCCACTCCTCTTTGACTTTGATTCTTTATCTCTGCTCCCGGTTCCACACACTCATCCTGGAGTTCTTCAGTCTCTTTGGGGACTGATTCTGCTGACGTGTTCATCTTCGCAATGACTTCCTTATTCACTTTGCTTCCCTAGAACAATGCTCCCTGCTCAGTACAAGGGTCATTCCCTTGAACTTGTCTTTGCCAAGACAATGTGAACATACATGAGCAAGCAATTCCGTGATCTTACCTGTAACATGAGCTGTTGGGAATTTTCTATCACAATGTTTTTTGCCAGAAAATGCAGTTTCCGTATAAGTTCTAGAGGGGTAGCTGTGTTACTCTGTATACAGAGTGGTATAGCAAGGACAGAGGGCAGTAGGAAAGTTCTGGAAGGGCGCTATGTAAGTGCTAGAATGATCCGGGCCTTATACTCTATAGACTAGCCAGAGTCCATAGAAGGTAATTAGTGTCAGCTAACACCAATTAAGGCCCCACCCAGGTGCCTATAAAAATCCTCTACTCCTGAGAGACAGTGTGGAGTGAAAAGAGTAGGTGTGTGGTGAGCAGAGGAGTGTGTGAAGTAGAGGAGAACAGAACGGAGTATGGTGGTGTGTGGAGTCATAGTAGAGAACAGCGGTGTGTGGGAGAGAGGTGGAGTCCTGAAGAAGGTACTGGGCTCAAGAAGCCAGAAAGATAGAGGGGGGAGAGTGGCCCAGGGGAAAAGCTTGCAGCTGCGAGTGAGGTGCCAGCAACACATAGTTGCTACTCAGAGGGCCCCTGGGCTGGGACCCAGAGGACCGGGTGGGCCCGGGTCCCTACCCCCCTCCCTGGGAAGATGGGGTTACCAGCGACACCCTGGCGAGACCCACTAGGGAGACCCACTAGGGAAAAGCTGGCCTTTTGCCACAACAGCAAAAATGAGAGTCCTGTAGCATTTTAAAGTCTAATAAATTTCTGCAAGCATAAGCTTTTGTGGGCTGCAACCCACTTCATCAGATGCATGAAATAGAAATCACAGATAGGAGGTATATATATATACATCCAAGGGTAAGAAACAACAATACAATGGTTGTGAATTGGCCTCATCTACTCTGACTGAATGGACTTTGTTAACTCCTACCCTCCCCATCGTTGTTTCTTACCCTTGGATGTATATATATATATATACCTCCTATGTGTGATTTCTATTTCATGCATCTGACGAAGTGGGTTGCAGCCCACAAAAGCTCATGCATGAAGAAATTTGTTAGTCTTTAAAGTGCTACAGAGCTCTCGTATAATTGAAGTTTCCTATGGGGAAATTTTGATTTTGCTAACATTTTCCAACTTTTCAGCAGGAAAAACAGAAACCATATACTTAGTTTCAGGTGGGTCAACCTGAATTAAAACATTTCACTTTGCTGAACAGAACTGAAACATTTTGTTTTGGGTGAGTTTGACTTTAATCAAATTCTACTGAAACAGCCTAGACTCCTCATGGGAGTTGTAGTTTAAGTGCTTCATACCTCTATTTTTCTCTGTGGACCAAGCTCCTTGAATGGACTACATCTCCCACAATTCACTAAAGTCACGTCACTCTCTCAATGTACTGTCAGTTCAATGAGTGGGACAAATGCAGAGCATCATGCGAGATGCAGTCCAGCTGGGGGAGTCTAGCCTAGTGGTTCTCAACCAGGGGTATGCAGAGATCTTCCAGGGGCAGTCCATCAACTCATCAAGATATTTGCCTAGTTTTACAACAAGCTACATAAAAAACACCAGCGAAGTCAGTACAAACTAAAATTTCATACAGACAATGGCTGGTTTATATTGCTCTACATACTATACACTGAAATGTAAGTACAGTATTGATATTCCAATTGATTTATTTTATAATGATATAGTAAAAATGAGAAAGTAAGCAATGTTTCAGTAATAGCGTGCTGTGTCACTTTTGTAATTTTATGCCTGATTTTGTAAGCAAGTAGTTTTGAGTGAAATGAAACCTGCAGTATGCAAGACAAATCAGATTCCTGAAAGGGGTACAGTACTCTGGAAATCACAACCATTGATCTGCCCTATAGAAGAGAATGGGGGCGTGAAACAATTGGCCTACAGTTCCCATGAGGCACCGTGACAGATGAATGTTGAGTGAAACCAAAACAAAACATTCTGATCCGGGGATGTAAAAACGTTTCATTCTGATAGGAAATGTCTGAATGACGCTTTTCAAACTGAAGTTTTTTGGAACTTTCCATTCCTCAAAAAAATAAAAGTTCTATTTTAAAATTCACATTTCAATTTTTCATCCCCGTTTGGCATGAAAACAAAATCTGGAAGATTGGAATTCCCCACAGGATGGAAAGTCTGCTTTTTCAACCAGCTCTAATTGCAACCTTTGTCCTGATAGATTAACTAGAACCTGTGGACTCAATGAGACAGGTACTTCACTGTGCATACAGATTTCCCTTATGGCCAAGATTACTGCAGCTGAGTTCCTCTCTCTCTGCTTGGGTGCCTGCGAGTGAGAAGTCTGAGATGAAATGCACCATTAAGAAGAGAAGAACACAGCAACTTAATGAAAAAAAATACACCTTTGTTGGACCTCTGAACGTTTTTTACCGCCAAGAGAGAGAGGATGAGGGAAATAAATGCTAAGGAGTATTTCCATAGGAAGGGAAAGGGGTGATGGAAAAATGAGCTTCACTAAAGCCAGCGCTAGTGTTGCATTATACTTTCAGTCATATGAGTAGAGTGAGTCACACAACCAGTCTCTACCTTGAGGAGACAAAGTGCAGCATTGCAGTTTCCCATGCAGTGTGATGAAAATAAGAACTGCTGGACAAAAGGAGTTGTTGGAATCGACTCTGATTGCCAGAGGCCAGCGACTCAGATCTGAAAGCATCTAAAAAATAACAGTCACATTACTAATGATTCAAGGACAGAGGCCTTTCCTGTAATGTCGTATGGTGTATTTATTATTACCGTCAGGCCTAGAGACTGTGACTGAGATCTGAACCCCACTGGGTAGGTGAGGTACACGCACAAAGCAAGAGATAGTTCCTACCCCAAAGAACTAAATAGACAAGTCTGTTAAAGGTTATGAGAAAGGAAGTGTTGTTTATCAGCATTTTACAGATGGGAAATGGAGGCACAACAGAGTAAGGCTTTGACTGAGTACCCATTGAAGTCAGGTGACTTACCCAACACCACAAAAAGTGCCTATGACAGAGCAGAGAATTATACCCTGATCTCCTGATTCCTAGTCCATTGCCTTAGTCATAGATTGATTTATGTGACTTAGAAAAAAGTACCTCAAACCGATTTTCCAAGAATCATGGCAAATATTATCAGGCAGATTCATTTTTATATATTTCTTAATCCACTTGGATTTTTGAATTTACATTAAAATGAGGAAGTGTCAATAAAATGTAGAGGAATACCATAAAATTAGTAATAAATGCACCTATTGGGTCTTTCAACTCTGGATCATAAAGCACTTTACAAACTTCAATAAGTGGCAGTCTAATAAAAATACATGTTTGTTTTATTTGGAGTGGATAAGGAACTCACGCCTAATAATATAATACTTTGCATTTATTGTACAGAAAGCCTTTTATTAAATATAATACTTACCGTCAATAGATCTCAAAGCATGTTACAAAGGAGGGCACTCTCCTTATGCCCATTTTACAGATTGGGAAACTGAGGCACAGAAAGGGGAAGTTACTTGCCCAAGTTTCCCAGCAGGCCAGTTGCTAATCCAGGAATAGAATACAGCTCTCCTCAGTCCCAATCTGGTGTTGCAACCTCTAGACCCAACTGCCTCCCTATTAATAGAACTTTACTGCATTACTCTCATTTTATGCCAGCACAGCTTCACTGATTTCATTTGATTTTCAAGAGAAATTTATTAATTTTTAAACACCACCTTACTGGAATTCCGAGATTGAAAGTTTCAGGTTCTGATCCAAAATGCATTGAATTCAATGGCAGTTTTTCCATTGACTTCAATGGGCTTCAAATCAGGGCCTGTTGCTGCAGTACAAAGTTAAGTTTACCACATTGGCTGCAAGCTGTCCTCATTTAACACAGCATCACAACTGTTAAACTGATGCCGTGAGCATTTACCTTGGGTAGACTCACCCCTGTGTTTGCAGTATTCCCTAGATATTTGCCATTCTTTGTTCTGGGCATAGGCAAATACCGACTTTATATTATTTGGGTATCTCAGGCAACAGACAAGTTTTTGTATATGGCCACTGTGCTGCACATGTGTGCATGGAAGCCTGAGTCACGGTTGCTGTGGGAACCAAATCTTTCAACCTCCTGACTCCTGTGCGTTTTTATTCTTAGCCATAATGTTGCACTGACGTGGCTTTGCGCATCGAATTTAAATTAGCACACCCAAGTGTATAATACTCACACAGCAATCTATTAGAAGCCACATGCCATTGAAGGGCAACGACCATATAAATGCAATTTATCGATTTGATTGTCTGTAAGTGTGCACAGAGACAAAGGGAAAGTATTGTGCTTTTGTTGGAATCAAAGCACTGCTGACAGAAACAGGTCACTAAGTAAACGACTCCTCTCTTTTACCTAAAAGAGGAGATGACTCAGAACCAGAATTGAGTTGGGAGTGAAATCAGGGTTTGTTTTACCCATTGCATTGGTTTTTCTTAATTGTAAAGTAAAGTAATGCTTGTGAAAGGTGCCAGATCAATAGCCTTCCGAACTGGAATCCTCTAGCCGTAGAACAGGTGTAATTCAAATCTCCCTGCACTGCTCTACCAGCTTCCCTGAACCTTAACTTGGACAATCCCCCCTGCACGGCTGAGCAAACTCATTTATCACCGACTGAAGACATTTAAGCATAGAACCTCAAAGGCATTGAGCTGCCTAACTACCTTTGAGGGTCTGGGCCTTAGCGCCATATTCCATCACCCATACGCACATTGGCTCTGTCAGTGAGGAGCTACTTATTGTAATTCTGCGGTCTTGAGGGTCCTGGAGGAATTTGGACCTGTGACCTAGAGGTTAAGGCTGTCTAGGTCTTGAGCCAACCAGTGTTCCATTATGTCTTTAGACTTACTGCTCTTCTTCTTATTAGAAGGGAAGGTGTCATGGGGATGAGCGACGTATTTTCCTCCTCTTTTGTTCCTCTGCTATATGCTGTGTCCAGAGGCTTAGACTCCACTGATTTTTCTCTAAAAATCTAAAGACGTTGAAGGGTAGGGTCAGTCTATGAATTTTGTATTTGTGTCTTCAAGTTCAGTGACAATTCACTGCTGCCCAAAAGTCACTATTGGATATAAAGAAAGAGTGAACCAGTAAAAGATACTGTGACAATGGCAGAGCAGATGCCAGCTTGTCAAATGCATAGCTAGAAACCAGTCTTGCCCACCTGTGTGTTAGCAGGATCCAAATAGACATTAAGTGTTACATTGATAAGAATGTGTACAGTGTTTTATAAAATGCTTAGTAGGGTTCTGCAGCTGCTGTTCTTTCTCAGCTATGCCCCATGTTATAAAGTGTTGTAAACCTCTCTGATTACGTAACTCATCAACTGGGCAAAAAACCTTGTGTAATGCAAATGTTGGTCTCTAATAAAAAGATGTTAAATCCTGTTAATTTAATGCAAATGAGCCATTCTTCAAGATCAAGGATCAAAGACTTTGTTAAGTGTATTCCTCCCCTCCCTCCCCTCCATGAAGAAAGGACTTGTGTGGGAACTGTTGCTATCAATCAGCTTGATTTCTGAGGGAAGGCTATATAAAAATGTTTCACAAAGAAAAATGATCATCTCTCTGCTGTTTGAACTCTCACTGGGCTAGAGCCTCTACATTGAAGCAAAAGATCCCTCAGACTTATCCTTAGGTTTGCCCCGAAATACATTTTCAATTGACACTTCACTACCACTCTGTCACTCTTAGAATTTGATTGCAACTCATTTGCATTATACGCTTGCTCGCTTGAATCTGAAAATAATTCATTTCTTTTTCCTAGTTAATAAACTTTTAATTAGTTTCTTACAGGACTGGCTACATGAATTATCTTTGGTGTGAGATCTAAGATACAGATTGACCCGGGGAAAGCAACTGGTCTCATGGGACTGGAAGCAACCTGCATATTTTGTGATTTTTGGTGTAAGGGACCCTCCAGCTTGCCTGGGTCTGACACACTGGCAATACTGGAATACTGGCATACTGAACATTATTGTTTTAGCGATATGTTTGTTGCAATGTCATATGTGCATGGTTATGAGGCTTCGCTGTGTAATGTTCCCAAAGGTGTGTTTCATAACTTGAAGCTAATTCAGGCAAAACCCTCCAAAAGCAAACAGGCAGTTCATGCCTCACTAAGGCGTGCATAAAACAAACCAGCTCCTCCAGGAACAATGGACTGACCTAAACATCAGTAAGGGAATACTCACTGGTTCAGATATGGAGGTAGCTGTACAAGGACTTTGTTTGTCACGTGAACCTGAAAGGGGAAGGTGAGGCCCCAGAGAGGGATGAAGGAACATGTTAAAAAGGAGAGATGTTTTGCTGGTCTCTCTCTCTTCCACCTCCATCTACAAACACTGCCAAGCAACTGAAATGCTGACCCAAGGGATAGCCTGGCTGGGAAGGAATCCCGCCAGCTTGTGGTGAGAATCATCTAACACTGTAAGGTTGCTGTAAGTGTTCTGTTTAGCTTAGAATGCGATTTTCTTTTGTTTCGTCTTGATCAAATCCGACTTATTTTCCTCTGATTTATAATCACTTAACATCTTTCTGTATTTAGTACATTTGTTTATTTTATCTAAAGCAGTGTATGTGGTTTAAGGTGAGTTAAGACCCCATTTGAAGTGACAGAGCTGGTGCATATCAATTTCTTTGATAAATTAACGAACCAATGAGCTTGCAGTGTGCAGCACTAAACATTGTAAAAGGGCAGTTCCTAGGGTTGCATCTGGAACTAGGGGTTCTGGCTGGGGTCATACCATTGCATAAGCCCAAGAGTTGCTGGCCGCAAGCACTCACTCACTTAGTTGGGCGCAGCTTGTTTGCTGTAGCCTGTGTGTGGGCTGACCCAAGCGTGGGGGTTCACACATTAGGGCAGTGTAAGACAGGCTCCAAGAGTGAAGGATTGCAGTGACACAGTAACATATCAGTCCAGTTTGCAGAGAGGAATGTCACAATGGGGGCCAAGATAGACAGGAGAGCCAAAGGGGACTGTCTGTGACTTCATGGTGAGACTGATATAGTGATCCAGAAGTTCATATCTGTTACTGGATTGGTGAAATCTACTTACAGAACTTGCCACCAGTTTGAGGGGTCTGCTGTGTTTTTGAGAATCTGCCCTGAGGTTGGCACTCATGGTCATGAGCCACTCCAGACAGCGTGACAGAGACTTAGACGTCTATTAGATAGAGTAAACATATTCATAGAGCAGCAGTCACTATAATTCTTGTGGACCAACCAGAAACGGAGCCACAGTCAGGACTATGGTGGGCAGAGAACGTTCATTCCATCTTGTAGAGGATTTTGATATTTCAAAATTTCATTTCATGCCAATTCAGAACAAAACCTAAATATTTCTCAAATCTCCAGAAAGGAGAGGCGCAATGTTGGGGCAGTCCCCATGGAAGATCTGGGGTCTCTGACTCCAAGGCAGTCCATGTGGCAGTTTGCTGTGGACTCGCAAACTGTGGAAGCCTTGCAGGCCAAAGCTGCAAGCCTGGGATTGGGGGATCACTGGATTTCCAGGCTCTTGGTTCACCATCAGTCTGCCCAGCAGGTTGCAAAGGAGCTTGGCAGGTGAGTTAGCACTAGGCAGGTTCTGAAACGTGCATGGCTTCCCCCTGGGCTTCATTGAAATTGAACTCTTTCCACAGCACTGTTTCAGCCTGAATGAATTGGCAAAGCCCAACAACAAAATGTTTCCTCAGAATTTTTCCGATCAGCTGTAGTCATGGCAATGATCAACCACCAAGGATAAACTGTAAGAGATTTAAGACCTATGGACTATTACCCTAAAATTGTAGGGTGCAAAAACAACATCTGAATAGTCCACAACGCACAGATTCAGAAACTGGGATTTTCACGTATTTTCAAGGGTGCCGTGGATTTATCAAATTGGGGCTTTCCGGGGAGTTAAATGAATAGCACCATGGACATCAGAGACAGGAAAGAATTATTAGCTCAGGATCAAAGCCCTTCCCCAGCTTGTGCAGGATTGTCCCCAATAGTATGTTTGTGAGTGTTTTCCAGACTGGTTTTACAATGGTTAGGGAGCCCCACAGACCTCTTCTATACACATCTGCTTTCCTTGAGTCAAGGATTTAAATTCTTCAGTCTGGCAAGTCTTATCTCTTGACCTTTAACCATAATGCTGACATGAAATGCCAATCTCAAAGTACTGTGTTTATGACTTATACTCCTGTTCCATCCCCTGTGGCTCTCAAGAGTCATTACATAAAAATGTTGACTCTTCCCCAGATATTAAAGGCATCTGCTTAGTAGAACAGGTGTTCTCTGGGCTGTGCCCAACCAACATGGTTCACTCTTCAATAGGTCTGCTGTACCACAGGCAATAATGGTGAATACAAGATAGAGGGAGGTTTTGGGAGAACCAAAGAGCAGCACTGAAAAGCTTTGCCTCTTTCCTCCTAAACCAGTTCCTCTCCCTCCTTACTTCATTGCTGTCACCAACAGTTGTTCCCCCTGGCTCACATCCTTAGCGTGGCTGAAGATGACACCATCTCCCACTCCGCACACATCTGGTTCCTGCTCTTTCTTTCTTCCAAACAGACAGAAAAATCTGACGCTTCCTTTCTGTCTCTGTGGTTAATATATTTGCCCCTTTCCCCAGGATTTTAGTATCGGCACCCCAGCCATCTCCTCAAATCCCATTTCACTCCTCTCCATTCAGAACATGGCAGCTAATGTCTATTTCCTTCTGAGCACAGAAGCACTGCCTTGGCTTCCCCTTGTCTGCTGGGTCAAATTCAAGCTTCTCCTCCTGTTCTTGAAGCCAGTGGCATGACTCCTCCCCTGCTATAATGCTGCTTTCATTTCTTACCATTCCCCACCCACTCTGGCACTGCACACTCTCTTCCTACCCTCACCATCTTCAGGCCTTCTCTCATGACTCCTCCAAACCTAGCATCTCCCATCCCCATGCACTACACACCCAGCCTCTCTTCATTCAGATCCTTCCTTAAAACTCAGTGCCACCAAGAGATGCACAAACACTGAACCATGTCGGCAAACCTGCTCTCACCACTCTTTAATTAAAAAAAAAAAAAAATAACCCGAGCAAACAAGTCTGACCAAAATGATATTCTGTGCAATAGCATCTCTCTATCTGTCTGTCTGTATATCCAGGTTGGTCAAAAAAATTCCACTGAAATTTTTTCCGATGGAAAAATTCAATTTCCAATTCAGCAAAAATTGCCATGGGACGTGTCCACTTTCCTCAAAACTTGTCAATTTTTCAATGGAAAACTGAAAAAAATTCAGCCACAATCCAAAATCGTGTCCATATTTTGGATGCGTGAGGTAGTGTAGATCCCACACTGGCATAAAAAGAGTTAACTGGAGCCTGAGAGCAATGAGTGCCATTGGTTGCACCCAGAACATGGGCCAGATCCAATTTAAAATTAGGCCCGGGTGGAGAGGAGCTGGGTGCCTGAATTAAGGATGAGTCCCAGCTGAGAGGAGCAGGTTGACTAATTAAGGAAGGACTCCAGGACAGTGGATGGGAGCAGCAGGCCAGGCTAGGCTTTGGAATCCCCTCTGGAGGAAAGAGCAATGGCAGATGGCCAGCAGAGGCACTGGGAAAGGACTGGAGTGGAATGTGCTCCTGTGGTGAGCAGAGATCAGAGAGGCAGCCCAGAGTTTGGGTTTCTGGAGGAAAGAGACATGTGCACACAGAGAGCCGGGGGAGAGGCAGGCAAGGAATCGAGCCTCCAGAGAGAAACCTTGGGGAGGCACCACTCAATACAAGAGCCAGAAAGAGCTCTGCAGAGCATGGGAAGGGGCAAAGCGTCTGCAGAGGAGAAGGTGCTGGGAAAGGGCTCCAGATGCCGGCTGAGGTGGGAAGTGGTCCGTGGGGGTAGCACGGAGTCTGAGGAAGCAGACCTCAACGACTTGCTGTAGGGATCCTGGATTGGAGCCCAGAGTGGGGGGCAGAGGAGGCCCGAGTTCCCCTATGAGCCACTGGAAAGTGGCGTGGAAGCAGGAACGAGCATAGGCATTTTGCCGTCTAGGGCAGAAAACGTTCCCCACTGCTGCTTCCCGAGCAAAAAAATAACAAAGGAAAGGCTGAGCAGTGCAGAGGTCTGACAGCCCCTGGAAGCTGGGCCCAGAGCAACTGCCCTGATCAACCGTCCTTAGAAGGGGCCCGGCACAAAAATCCCCTGCTCTAAAGCGCCCAAGGACTGTTAAGCGCAGAATTCATCTGAAGACCAGGCATAAGGTCACTGGAGTGTTGTTTGATGAGCCCCCCTGTCACCCCCGAAGGGGTGGGACTGAACGGGAGCTGGCTGAAGGGCTGAGTCATAGCAAGCCAGCAGCCAAAGTAAGCTGCAGAGGATGAGAGCATGCCATGCCCCAGCCAGTCAGGAGGAGGCGCCACAGCAAGGAGTCGTTCGTCTACTCCATGAAGAGTCCACATTTTCCAAACGTAAAAAAAAAAAAAACCCCATTTCCCAAGCAGCTCTTCTTTCTTTCTGTCCATCCATCCCATGCTTATCCCCACAGCATCGGAGGAGCAAGAGGGAGGGTGCTGAGGAGCAATGGAGATAGAAATAGTAGTAGGTGGTGATAGAAGTAAAGATTGTACCATAATGCACGCTTCCTGGTGTGCTTGACTTTGCAGACTGAATTTTCTTTCAGCATAGGTGGAGGGGGGAGGGATTTGGAGGGGCAGCGTGTCATAGGATGGACTTGAGTGGTCAGCGTAGGAGTCAGGACCCAAGAATCGGAGCCCAGGGTGAGAGGCCAAGTGCCAGAGCCGAGGGTCACAGGCAGAGTCAGGAATCAGAGCTGAGGGTCAGAACTGGGTTACCTGGAGTAAGGCAACATAGGGGCCGGGTGCAGGAAACAAACAGGCATAACAGCTGCCACCGCCATGGGCAAATGCTTTGAGCAGCCGCCGAACTGCTGCTGCCACTGCAGTTTAAGAGCAGGTCGGTGAGGAGGAGCTGGTGTGAGCTAGGGGGCTTTTCTTAACACTTGGGGACCTCTGCATTGCCTTCATCCTCCCTTTGGGTTCTTGCACAGGGCTTTCCCCATGTTGGGGTCTGGGCTGCTGGCTGTGCAAAGTAAATACTTTTATAATGAGTGAATAAAAGTTCTGAGTGCCAGGGAAAAAAAAATCAGGTAGCTTATTACCAGCCAGCTGTGGTTGTTAGGAAATTGGGAGACCAGCTCCGCTGCTGGCCCTGATTCCTGACAGGAGGGATGGAATAACACAGACACAGTGCAGTACGTGGAGGAGATCACCAGAAGGGTTTCGCTGTCTCCGCAGACTTTGGAATGAGTCTGAACAGCATCCGGGGCCATCCAATCTGTCCTCCTGTCCGTGCCTGTCCTTCCAAATGGTACGTTCTTGTAAAATCACCTGCTACCCCAACCTAAAGCTGGTCTAGATTCTACAGTCAACGCCTGGATCAAAACCAGGCCAATATCGCCACTTCCACAGGAACAGCGCCCAAGGGGGATGTAACGAAAGCATCACACATTCATAGATGCTAAGGCCAGCAGGGACCATTGCACTCATCTAGTCTCACCTCCCAGATAACACAGGCCAGAGAACGTCTCCCAACTAATTCCTAGCGCAGATTTCGGAGATCATCCAGTCGTCAGCACAGGTTCATTTTAACCCACTCTCATGTCAGAGGGAATTCAGTGAGGTGCAGAGAGCCAACACCCGTACAAGGTGCCACTTGAGGCCCTGGGGGGGCTAACAAGGAGCAAAGGCCTCTGTGCCTGGCTCCATCCCTCTGCACAGCATTGAATTTCATCCATTCCGAGATTCTGAGGACGCTTGAAAAATTGCCCCCAGGAAACAGATCCATGTCTTTCTGAACTTAATAAAGCCACTCAAAAGCCCATTGCTGAAAAGGATGGCTTTCACTCCCCTCAGGAAGGCAAGCTGCCAGTTATGCTCAGTAAAGACATAGGTAGGCCTTTGCCCAATATGTATCAATCCTGCTAACTTTCAAATAGCAAAATATGTGTGAGATATTTTCAGATCCCTCTCCCAGAGCTAGAGAAAAGGCATAAATGCTACACATAGATTTCTGCATGAGGGAGACATGGTTGCCACCTTTCTGTTACAATGCCTTCCATTATTCTTTGTTTTACTGAAATTATACAAATAAAAGGAACAATTTATTCTGGCACTCCCACAGAGCAGAGCTCTCAGTGCAGTCTGAGGCCAATTTGCCTATTAATCATTAACTATTTTGTTAGCAAAATTAATCTGCGCTTCAGAGGAATCACTTCTAGAAAGAGCTTTGATAACTTTGGGATGTTATTATTTTTAAAAATATTAATGCCAAGAGGAATCTAATGGAGTCTTTCCACTGATTCCAATGGGCTTTGGAACAGGCAGATGTTGGTACAGAGCTGTCTTGTGAAAAGTAAATTTTGAAATTCTGCAAATGATTAAAAACGAAGACACTGACATTGACTCTCTTATCCAGGATCAGACTTTACAGAGGTGCAGATTTGCCAGGATATACACAGGGTAGAAGCGAGACACGTGACCACCTATTAGAGCAAATGCAGATCACAGAAAGTTAAAGAGCCAAAAAGTGTAAGAGAAAGATCTAAAGGGAGATAAAACACAGAACAGTGAAAAACGTGACAATAAAATACGAAACGTGAAATGCACTTGCTTTCATTCACTCCAAAGCTTGCATGAGAACATGTTTTACAGAAAGTTTTACAAAGAAAATGGATCACCTACGATTCAAGGGAAAGCTAAGCAGTAAACCAAGAGCCAGTGTGATCTAGGTGTTAGGTTCGGGGGCTGGTGTCAGGAAACCTGCGTTTTTGTGCTGGTTCTGCCACTTACCTGCCAAGTGACCTAAAACAAGTTTCTGACTTTTTTTCCTTTTGTGTGTCTTGTTTATTTAGACTGTAATCTCTTGGGGCAGGGATTGTCTCTCACTCTCTGCTTGCAGGCAGCTAGCACAATGGGGCTCTGATCTTGATTGGCTGTAGGCTATACCATTACACAAACCATTAATCAAAATAACAGAGTAAAGGGCTATCTGATGTCCCCAATGACGCATAGATGACTACATTGAATACATGCACTGCTGCAACCCCCTGACCGTTACCCTCACTTGTATTAACAGTTAAGGCAGTGGTGTAATCCTAAACTGCAGCAACTCCCTGCCAGCCTGGCCCTCTAACCCTACCCCTACTCTGTTTTCTAATACGGCTCCCACCTTGCTCTAACCCCAACCCCACACTGCAAAGTGTGGGGCTTAGTGGTGAAAGATGGCTGGTACTGGTGTCTGTGGGCAGGCTTTTACACACCTGCTAGCTCTCTGGCATAGTAAGCAAACACCAAGCATCCTCATATGACCTTATTCTTTTAACAGCACCCAGAAAGTTCAATCAAGATTAAATGAATCAGAAGTGACAGCTGAAGTGAAAATGAAAGATCAAGATGAAATACCAGCCAGTGCTCTGCAGTGTTTACCAAACAAGTACACAGGGTTACCAGCATTTGGTTCAGGATTTAGGAGAAGTCTCACAGGATTACAAGAAATGCCTGCATCTAAAGCACTTAGCAGCGAGTGGCAGAGAAGGATCAAGTTTCTCAGGGAAGCAATCAGACTGTTTCACTTCAAGATAGTTCTCATTTGTTTACCATACTTCCCAGAATCCCTTTATAAGTCATGGGCTATGTTATGTTTCCCATAGACACGGGGGGCAAACCAGGTGTTTCCAAGCCCAGATAACTTTTACTTCAGATCAAGCAAATGGGAAGTATAAAATCTCCATGCGAGTGAGAGCATACAGAGAGTCGCTCCCTAACGTTCTGCATCTGAAGTGAAACACAAATCTGAAGGGATGCCTCTCAGCTCCCCCTGCAGCTATATTTAAAGGTGTTTAAATGGTATTTAAAGGTCTTTAATCAGAGAAAATGAGAGGAGAATGAGAACATTGCCTTTCAGTTAGACATCACAGGGTATTTTATCACTGCATCAAAACAAGGCTTATACAAACAGTTCACAGTGAAACCAGATGCCATATGATTTTCACTTCCCCATAACATGGGTTATAATTACGAAATGGAGATAAGGCTCGCTGAGGTTCGTGCAACTGCTGAGAAAACCCGAGGGTTAAGGCTTTGTATCAAAAGCATGAGACATCTCTGATGGTTTTGAGTGAAATTCACTTAGGGATTTTGTGCTTTGCTGAACATCAAATTCAAAGTGAAACTGTGGGGCTTAGACGTGAGAAGAAACTAAAATAAAGGGCAAAAGCTTGCATAAACCTCCAGGGAAGTGAAACCACCTTTTTTTACGCGGATCTGGTGAAAACATGCCAGCTTCATGTCAACCAAAGACCCCCTCCTCTTTCCTGAAAGGTGAAAGGAGGGGTCAGTCTATCTGTCTATCCGTGCATCTGTACAGACTCCATCTCCATAGCATGTCTATGGGCCTGATCCTGGGAGGCTCTGAACAAGGCCGGAGAAGTCTGCTGTTCCTACTGATTTCACGGGGAGTCAAAGGCTGACAGCATTTCTCAAGAGTCACTCAGTACCTTGTAGGATTGAGCCAAATATGGAGATGAACAGTAGTCTGACATGGATCCACTCTCTTAGCAACATTTGCTTCTTGTACCTTTCAGAGGGACAAACTCTTCTTTTTAACAAGATGTAGTTATAAGACTATGTTGTACCTTACACTGGAGTTTCACTCTGAGTGACAATGCTTATCATATTTAAACACACTATGGAGATTTGCGGCCAGATCCTCAGCCAGGGTAAATCAGAGTCATGCCACTGAAGTGGAGGATTTGATAGCAGCCTTTAACTACCTGAAAGAGGATTCCAGGAAGGATGGAGCTAGGCTGTTCTCAGTGGTGGTAGAAGACAGAACTAGGAACAACGGTCTCAAGTTGCGGTTGGGAAGGTCTAGGTTGGATATTAGGAAAAAGTTTTTCACTAGGAGGGTGGTGAAGCACTGGAATGGGTTACCTAGGGAAGTGGTGGAATCTCCATCCTTAGAGGTTTTGAAGACCCAGCTTGACAAAGCCCTGGCTGGGATGATTTAGTGGGGTAGGTCCTGCTTTGAGCAGGGGATTGGACTAGAAGACCTCCTGAGGTCCCTTCCAACCCTCATCTTCTATGATTCTATTAAATCAATGGAGCTATGTCAGTTGAGACAGCAGTTGATCTGGCACTTTATAACCAAGTGGCTCAATTCAGGAAGTTATTGTCAGTTTCCAAAGACATTTTGTATTTTGGTTACACTTCCTGGCACTTGATTCTCTGTGTGATTCAAAGCATTTCCCGGACCCTGGCTCTGCAGTGAGGTCAGCCATTCTGAACGTGCTTTCAGTCACACAGACACTGAGCAATAAAATTAATAAATAATATCCAGCACTCTGTCACTATATCAAATGGTAAAAAAAAAAAAATTATAGCTGGTCCATTTAATTTCAAGTCAATGGAGGGATTTACAAGATTAATTTCTGAAATAGGATCTGATTGACTCTAATGATGACAAAATAGAAGAAGGCTAAGACTCTGACTTACATTATTTCTCTGGTATTTGAATAAATAAGAAGTAGGTACAAAGAGAACTGTGCTAAGAACGACCTGTTATAGGGTCCCCCTTGTCTCAAGACCCTGCCTTAAATTAACTCCAAAAATTTCCAGTTTTGTTTGACGGGTGGTTGAAGGCCTAGCTCTAAAGGCAATCAATTTTTATCTGCCCCTGGATGGTCTCTTAAAAATGACTTTACCCACTTGAAATATATGCAACATCCACAAATAAGACAAAAATATTTAAAATGTGCCAGCACTCTGTGATTGCTACTAGAAATAGAACGGGGTGAAATTTTTCATCCATAATTATTTTTTGGCGGAAATGTATATTCACATCAAATGACACGTTTAGCAAGTGCATTTCCTTCACCAAATATTTTCAGACAAAAAAAAATACTGAAAAAGAGGATAGAAGTAAAGGGCCAATATGGCTCCAGCAGGCACTCTTTAATGCCCTGAAAATCTCAATGGAATTCTACAAAAAGTGGAATGTTGGATAAACTGCTACAGATGAATATAGAATAATAGTGCATGCATGTAGGGACAAAATCAGAGTGGCACAAAATGTAGGCATGAAATGAGTGACACTTAGCAAGGGACATAAAACGCAACAAGAAGAGGTTCTATAAATATATTAGGGGCAAGAGAAAGACAAATGAAAGTGTAGGTCAGCTACTTAGCAGGGAAGGAATGCTAATACGGATGACATCAAGAAGGCTGAGGTGTTTAAGGCATCTTTTGCGTTAGCCTTCGCTAAAAAGGTGAACTGGGGCCCAGATACTTAACACTATTAACATTATAAATAAGGGTGGGAGGAACACAAGCCAGAATAGGGAAAACAGGTTACAGAATATTTAGATAATTTAAATGTATTCAAATTGGCAGGGCCTGGTGAAATTCACCCTAGGGCAGCGGTTCTCAACCTGTGGGTCGCGACCCCGGCGGGGGTCGAACGACCAAAACACAGGGGTCGCCTAAAGCCATCGGAAAATACATATTTCCGATGGCTTTAGCCGCTGAGAAGTCGTGCTACCATCTGTAGCAGCGCTATTCAGCTGGAACGCACACCGTTATGGATGCGCGTTCCAAACTGAATGCCTGCGCGCATGCGCAGATGTGATTGCATCATCCGTCCGGGGCCTACGGGGCGGGGGAAGCGGGGGAAACGCTCCACAGTCCATAGCAGTGCATTACGTGTGTCCGGCGCTTGCTGACGTCATCAGTGGGCGGACGCAGCAAGCGCCGGAGGACAGAAGCCTAGGAGGCGGAGAGCCAAGAGAGCCTGCGAGACAGCCTGCTGGTGTAAAAAAGGTTAATAATGTAAAAACAGTACACACACCATACACACAATACTGTGTAAGTGTAAGGTGCTTTGTGTGTAATCATTATACAGTACACAAAGCAGCTTACACTTACACAAAGCACCATACATTTACACAGTGTGAACTACATCGGTCTTATACTATAAGAGACCGCTATAAGATGTAGTCTTATGTCCGAATCATAACTGTAGCAAAATTACAGTTATGTCCGAATCATAACTGTAGCAAAATTACAGTTTTGAAGTAGCCACCAAAATTATTTTTCGGTTTGGGGTCACCGCAATATGAGGAACTGTATTGCGGAGTCACGGCATTAGAAAGGTTGAGAACCACTGCCCTAGGGTATTTAAGGAACTAGTTGAAGCAATCTTGGAACCATTAGTGATTATCTTCAAGACCTCATGGAGGACAGGTGAGCTCTCGGAGAACTGGGGAAGGGTAAACATAGTACCCATCTTTAAAAAGGGGAACAAAGAGGGCCCAGAGAATTATAGACCAGTCAGCCTAACTGTGATACCTGGAAAAATACTGAAACAAATTATTTAACACTCAATTTGTAAGCACCTATGGGAGAATAGGTAGGGCGGCAGATTTGTCACATCTTTATTTTTCAACGATCATGGAGCAGTCACAGTAAATTTAGTAAAGTCATAAGTTACTACATTTACCATGACTGTGCTCTGGCCTTTGATAAGAAACAGCCTTCTCCTCTCCTGGCTAAGGGGGCGCCGATCACCTCTAGCGGTCCCTACACCTGAGAACCACAACCATCGTCCCAGCCTGGTGCAGAGCAGTGGCCCAGAGGAGGATTAGGGAACAAGGTTGCCCCACCTTCACCCCTCAGCAGTGGCTCCTGGGCTCCTGTGTCCTGTGGGGCTCGGCCCGCCACCTTGCTCCAGGCGTTGCAACCTGGCACACTGGGTTGCAGCATCACTCAGCTTTGCCCTCCCCTGTCATGATGGAGAGTTGGGTGGCTCAAACTTGAGTGCCCAAAGCAGGGAGCCAGGCCCAGCCGTGAGGGACAGAAGCTACAGGGGTGAGTAAGAGACACAGAAAACAGTCATGGATGAACAGAAAAATGACACTATCTGTAGCTGTTTTCTTGCCATGACAAACCCACAGACCTAAAAATAGAATACTAATAAGTTATAGCCAGCATGGGTTTGTTTTGTCAGGAACCAGTCATGACAAACAACCTAACTTCCTTCTTTGACAGGGCTTGGAGCCTCGCGCTGGCCTAGCGGATGGCCGGGAAGCAGTGGTTGTGTTATACAGTGTACTCCTGTTTATCTAAAACCCTAAGATCGGAACCACCATGTAATCAGAAATCCCTTCCTGGCCCCCCATGTAGCTCAGGCTATGGGACCAGGAGGGGATTCAGGTAATGCGGTGGTTCTGATAATTGAACAGAGACCCCTGGCCAGGACCGAGAATCAGAGGGAGGAGACAAGCCCCCTCTTGGACCCTGCGCCTGCCTGGATCAGGTGTCACCAGCCTTGTGGCAGTGCAGGGAGCTCTCTGCAGTCCTGGAGTGAGTGAGCAGAGCAGAGACTCCCCCAGCCAGAACTGCAAGGAGAAGGAAGGAAACAAGTGCCCGGGCATTGGGGAGGCCACTCCACCGTTCAATCACTCCTGTCCTCTCGATTATCCAAAGTCCTGATTGCGCAAATAAAATCCATGTCCTCCCTGCTATTTGGCTAATGGCAAAGGTACTATATCTTAGTTTTAGTAAAGTTAAAATCCCCCATGACATTCTCAAAAGCAAACTAGGGAAATGTGGTCTAGATTATATTAATATAAGGTGGGTTGAAAGACCGTACTCAAATAGTAATTATCAATGGTTTGCTGTCACATTGGGACAAGTGGGGGTCAGGGCCTGGTGCTATTCAACGTTTTCATTAACAACTTGGATAAAAGAATAGAGAATGTGCTTATAACATTTTTGGATGATGCCAAGGTGGTAGGGGCTGCCAGCACACTGGCAGACAGGATTAGAATTGAAAATGACAAACTGGAGAATTGGTCTGAAATCAGCAAGATGAAATTCAATAAAGACAAGTGCAAATTATGTCACTTAGGAAGGAAAAATCAAATGCACAGACATAAAATGGAGAATCACTGGATATGTCGTAGTACTGCTGAAAAGGATCTGGGGTTTATGGTGGATAACAAATTGAATATGAAACAACAATGCTGCAGTTGCAAAAAAGGCTACTGCCATTCTGGGATGTATTAATATAAAACATGGGAGATAATTGTCCCAATCTACTCAGCTGTGGTGAGGTTTTTGGGCACCCTCTTTAAGAAAGATTTGAACAAATTGAAGAGAATCCAGAAGAGAGCAACAAAAATGATAAAAGGTTTATAAAACCTGACCAATGAGGGGGAAAAATGGGCATGTTTAGTCTGGAGAAAAGGAGACCAAAGGGGGGGATGTGCTAACAGTTTTCAATATGGTAAGGGCTGTTATAAAGAGCACAGTGATCATGTTTTATCCATGTCCACTGAAGGTAGAACAAGAAGTAAAGGGCTTAATCTGCAGCCAGGGAGATTTAGATTAGATAAAGTTCAAAAGCTTTTCCTCATAAGATAGTAAACTCTGGAATCGACTTCCAAGGGGGATTGGACAGTCCCCATAATTGAAAGTTTTTAAGAACAGGCTAGATACACTTCTCAGGGATGATCTAGGTATACTTGGTCTTGCCTCAGCAATGGGAGATGGAACAGATGGCCTCTCAAGGTCCGTTCCAGCCCTACATTACTGTGATTCTATGAAAAAGTCCAAATGTTTCAATTCAACATTTTCTAAACAAAAATTTTCATTTTTTTCTGTGACGAGACTTTTTGTTTTGAATTTTACTTCCATTTTCTATTTTTTTAAGATAAAATAAACTTTTATTTTATTTTTATTTTATTTTATTTCAAGTCAAATGGAATGTCTTGTTCAACCTAAAATGAAATTATTTATTTTACTTTGTTTTGCCAAAAAAAATCAAATAATTTTCGTTTCAGGTCAACTTACATTTTATTTGTAATTGTTGGTACAGCCAATGAATTAAAAATTGGCTATTCACACAGCTCTACCCAGAAATGTGTAATAAAAATTAATTTACAAGAATCTGCCACTGATTTCTCTGCCAATATTTGTGGTTTTACAGTCACTTTTTCCATTTAAAAAAAAAAGTGTTTTCATCAGCCTGGACAACTGACAATCAGTGAGGTCACTTTGGCTACTGTTTATAGTCAATTTCACTTTCAGGTTCCCAGCACAGTAATGTTTGTGTTGCCAATAATTACTTGTTTAAAGAAAACCTCTTCCACTGGAATTTACTTCTTAAAAAAACACACTATTTCTGTTGCTCTCAGATGCTGCTGAACTTTGGTTATTGTGAAATCTAAAAGTTGGACCAAATTCAAACAGAGTTCTTTTACCTATTCAATACTTGATCCTCCTGTATTAGCTTGCGCATTGCTAGGTTGGGAGCACATGAGATGGTGACTCATCGGTTTCTAGGAGTCACAAGATGAGCAGAATTTCCTCTCTGAGTCATGGAATAAAGGTCCCTGTACTAGCTGCCTTTCTGTCATCCCACAGAGTTCTGATGAGGTGACTCACACAGGTAAAGTACACATGGTGCAATCAGCAGCCTGCGGTCGTCATGAAAATAACGCAGGAGCCCACCTACAAAGCAATCAAGAAATGCCAAGATCTCTCCTGTCATTAGCGGAACCAATGGAATTGCAGATCCAAAGAGTCTCTTCCTGTAACAGGTTTATGCAAGGCTAGCAGCAGGAGATTTATAATCTGTATTATCAGGGAGCCAGCCATTTATGGGCAAAATAATTGGGAATCCTTCCTGTATATTAAAAAATGTGCCTTGGCAACATAAAATAAGACACTATCAGAAATGTCCCCTGGGATTTGTCAGGATATTTATTTTCTCAGCTGGGATTTCATGGTTTATCTAAATGACTGTCCCAGAGCAATTGTGTTCTGGGATACACCATCCAACTCACAAAAGCTAGATTTAAACAGCCTGAATGGAAAGGAATGTATTATAAATATAAATGCAATATGTCTACGCTTGGCAGGCAGAAGAGAGAACCGGAGCAGGCTGGGAAGCGATGGGGATTAGAGCTGAACGGGAAATATTTTTGAGGATTTTAAATCAGAGGAAAAGTCAAAATCTTGAAAATATTCACAAACCGAATTATTTTCATTTCAGAACTGAAATGTTTAGTTCTGGTCATTTTGAAACATTTCATTTCAGTTTTGAACTTTTTGAATGCTTTTTCAGTCTAGTTAGCTAAATTTCAAACGAAAAGTCATTTCAAACCAGAACAATGTTTTGTTCTGGAAATATCGGAATGAAATGAATTGTTTCAACCATTTCAAAACTTTTTTCTTGACCTTTTTTAAGTCGAAAAGTTCACCAAACTAATGCTTTTGTGGGTTAGGAAATCTGTGTGCTGACTTCAGTAGGCTTTGGAGCAGGCACTTGATCTGTGCTAGGCTGCTGTCACTCTATCACTCTATTAAGTAATTGCTGTGTATATTTTTAGCACTATGTGAGTAATAAAGGTAATTATCGGAGGATTTTATTTTTATAAGTGATTCACCTTATTTTTTAAAAATAATATGAAAGGTGCCCAGCCAACAACCTTGAAAGTGATGTCTTCTGGTATAACCCCATTATGTTTTTGCTCACGACATAACAGAGCAAGCACAAAAGAAACCCCTACAGCACTATCCACAGCAGCAGCGCCAGCTTCCCCGTACAGAATCTGCCAGTGTGTTTCAATGCTGGTAAACTGAGAATGCCGTCTGCAGAGCCCCATTCTGTTCTTGCTTTTCCTACTCAGTCAGCCAACACGGCTGCGAACTGGTGCCATTTGTGGAGATAGATTTTTGGGATACAGATACCTGTCCACTGGAAAGTGAATTGCCATCAGCAGCTCAACAATCATGTAAACCACTGAAGAACTGCAGCAAACCTGACTGAGCGGTGCTGGTTGTGAATTAACAATGATAGAAGTCAGAGGAATAATGGACCAGTGTTTAAGGGGCTAGTCTAGGATTTAGGTGACTTGGCTTCAGTCCCTTGATTTGCCACAGGCTTCCTCCGTGTCTTTGGATAAATCCACCTCTCTATGCCTCAGTTCCCCTTCTATAAAAGAGGGATGAATCCCACAGGTGTTATAAGGATAAATACAGCCTTTTGTCCTTGCTGGTCTTAAGGTGGAATCTCCCAGTTCTTCCACTCTTAGACCAGGGCCTGAGGTCCCTACCATATCTTTGCCAACAGCTTATACCCCTGCAAGCCCAGCTGATTTTCAGGCAGTTTCATTTCTTCTCTTTGGGAACTCATGTCCATCAATATTGACCAACAGCCTTCTTAAAACAAGGTATGTTTATTTAGCAATTGGAACAAAGCACTGGAGAAAAAGATTTTGAAACCACAAACAGCTACACACACACTTAGTCTCATCTAATCTAATGCTTCACTACAAGCTAAGGAAGATCCGCTTTCCTCTTAACCTACAGGTACAGAACAGAGCCAACCTCCATTCTCCGAGCCGAGCCCAGATCCTGCTGTGTGTCTTTGGGTCTCTTAGGTCACCTGCACATTACAGACTTCTGCCCGCAACAGCTGTGGCGGTCAGGGGGTTGATGAGGCCAGATCTCCAACCAACAGAGCTGTGCTGACAAAAACCCCTAGTGTAGATGCAGCCATACCAGCAAAGCCATGTGTTTACTGCTGTAGCTTGTTCTTCTCCTAGGTAGGGAGGGGGTAAAATAAGCTATACTGATTAGGAGCTGGCATAATATACTGGTATACCTATCCCAGTAAAGTGCAGCTAGTGTAGACATGCCTCCGTCGGGTTCCCTCATGCTCAGACTGGTTTCACTGCTTCCCAAGGACAGCAGGTGAGAGCCAGTCAGGCAGAGATTCCCAAACTGTGGGATCTGGGGTCACGGCATCAGCAGATGAAGTCACAGCAGTCGCTAGTGTATTGAGGACGCCATTTTACTCCTCCCAGCGTGACCTCACGTGGATGGTGCGCACAAGGTCATGCCGTGCAGAGGACACCATTTTGCTTTTCAAAATAGAATCCTCCATGCTGTCTGAGGTCCCAAGAGAAAATAGTTCATTAAAATGGGGTCATGCCAGCAAGTTTGGGAACCCCGGCATTAAGATTACTCCTCTGGTATCGTTTCTTATCAACCCTTTAGAGTAAGATGTGAGGGGACACCTAGAAAAGGTCTTCTTCCATTTTCCCGTTCAGACCCCTGGTGTGAAATTCCCTTTCCAATACATAGTACAGAGACATTATGCGAATGACAGTTCCAGAGACGATGTTACTATTAGAGCGTTCGTTGTATAAAACAAAAGAAGGCAGAATTCCTTGCCCGTGGAGTTAATAATTCAAATAGAGAACACAATACTGCATTGGGGGACCCAAGAGTACTGCTTTATTTAATTCATTAATGGTACACGATACACACCCAATCCAGGAAAGTTGGTCTTGCCTTCTGATAAAGGTGCGCTGAAGATACTTGGTAACCTTCCCTTTCATGCCATGAATCAATGTATGCTCAAGAGCTTGTTATCTAAAGCCATTCACAGTAATTTGTCTCTGTAACTTCCTGCTCCTCGCACCTAAAGTACAACCCTACCACCTCATTCTGCAAGTTGAACAGTCTTCATGATACACCCTAACTCTACCAGAAATTATGGGCTTCATATAAGAATGACTTGAGGAGAGACTGTTTCTGGCCTGTGTTATGTACTGTTAGTTATTGGGATTAATTTATTTGTTTGTTTGTTTTACTGAGGTGCTAAGGAGCCCTTAAGCTTATGTCTAAAGCCAATGGGACTTAAACACGTGCTTAAAATTAGACATGTGCTTAAGTGTTATGCTGAACAGGGAGGGGTTTAAGCTTTCCTGAAACAGCACCTCAACAGGGTTGGTTGGGCCTGGCCAGAACTAGGATGGGAGACCGACAAAGATGAAAAGGGGTGATGCAGGAATTAAGTAGCTGATCCCAAATGGTGCTAATGGCCTCAGTTCCAACTAGTGGAAGCTGAGGGGGTCTTCTCAACTTCTTGCAGGATCAGACATTCAGCAACCGGGCTTATCCCTCTGTGTCAGTGCTCAGCCAATGCCTGGATGGCTGTGGAGTACAGTATACGCAGTAAAGCTAACGTCGTAGATGAAGAGAGTTATGGGCAGCTGGGTGGCTTAATTTTTCATTTGGTTGTTTTGTGGGTCTGACTTAGTTAACAGGATTACAACCCTCACTGCATCACAGCAGTGGGTCTGGGTTTGGGGTTTATTTTTTGTATAATACTAATTAGGATCTGACATAAACAGAGAAAAGATGGAAAACTCAAAGGCTAAAAATACTCCACTCCTATGGGCAAATCCTGTTTGTCACTCACATGGACAATTAATGAGACCCCTAGTATGAGTCAGATAAACTGGATTTGGTCTGTAACCTCTTCTAATGCATTACGGATTTCATGGCTCTGACAAGTCATCATAGCGTCCTTCAGGGAGCTGATTAGACTCAAAGGGCCTGAGTTGAATCTCACGAACACCTGTGTAAATCTGGAGGCACTGCATTAGAGCCCAGGGAGTCACACTGAAGCAAAACCAGCCTGAGATCAGAGGCAGGCCCGACGATATTTTTTGTAAATGGCTGTTTGCATCTCCAGAGTGGAATCTCCTAGGAATAGTAACTGCTCCTGGGCAGAAGACAGTTTTCCTGGTCAATATGCTAGTTATTTTTGGTTTTGTTTGCAAACACGCCAGCAGACTGCAGCAGCTAGGCCGTATTGAGGATCCATCTCTTGCAAAATTCCAGTTTTTGAAGAAAATCAAGTCTTCTTTTGGAGTTGAATATATACAAGCAAAAAAAAAAATCATCCAGACATGGGGAGAGGAGATGTAAATGTGTGACGAACACGGCCAAGTCATTCTCCCGAAAATCTCAGCGTTGGTCTGACTATCTGTCTAGGTTCTTGTATTGGTGACCATGATGTAGCTTAACCCCTATCATCTATAAGGCCAGGGAAAGAACCCCAATTAATTATGCTCTGCACCGGTGGGGTGTGATTCACTAATTGTCTCCTGGCCAGAGGGGGCAGTGGTAGGCCTTATAAAGAGCTAAAGGAGGTCAGTTTGGGGAACAGACCCAAGAAAGAGAAGGTAGGGAGTCCCCGCCCTCTCTCTCTCTGGGAATGGCCTGGTGTAGCACACTGGGGAAGGCTGCAAGGACAGGCCTGATCCCAGTGGCAGGTCATGGAAAGAGGGGCGAGATCCAGGTAGAAGCTGCAGAGGAGATAGGCTGTCTTAAAGGGAAAGCCCCACAGGGAGCAGAGTAGGATCTTGTGGAGGGAGCCCTGAGACAGGGCAGAAACTGAACACTTCCGTAGCCCAAGGGGCACAGAAGAACGATGCAGTTTTGTTTGGACTTTTTCATAGTACACCGGAAGAGGGATGAACTGTGTGCTTGACCAGAGGGCTCAATCACGGAAGACCCAGCGAGAGGCAGACAGGCAGCAAGAGTTGCTAGAGCTGAATTCCCATGATGCAAGGTCACGTCTGGGCACATGGGGTGCCCGATATGGTCACACTTACAGTTACCTTGGCAACTGGAACATCGGGCAGCTTAGTGATGCTCGGCCGGTCGCTTCCCGAACTTCTTGCTTCCAGTCACATGACCAGAAGCCTGAAGTTTGGGTAGCGACCAGCCGAAAGCAGCTCCAGGGTAGCTTTAAGCAGAGCGTCAGCGGCGGAAGCAATGGATTGGGTGGGCCTGCATGGCGGGCCAGGCAGAAATGTTAGATGGGCCAGATCCGACTCTCAGGCCTCCCCTGCTCCACTGCCAGCTGGGAGATTGGTGCTGAATAGCAACATTGTGATCTTCATCACCCTCCTCATGATACTGATGTTGATCTTCCATTTTAATCACCATTAAGTTCATCAAAGTGCTGTCCTTCACCTGTGCCTCCCAAGTGTGTTTCTCCACAACAGATGTGATTATTTCGGCTGCATTTCACAGAGACCTGGATGGTTTTAGATTCACCTACTTCAGTGACAAACAACAATCCTTTCAACTTTTGTGTGCCTTCTTGTGGCTGAGGATCTCAAACGTTCAGAAATGTTATCAGAGTGTCATGTTCAACATTCATGGCATCCGCGTGTGAAAGGGTTCACTGTTACCTCACAACATGCTTACAGACCATCGTCATGGAGAAAAACCCTCGGATGGCTTTGTTTTTGCCAAAGCTGGGTGCCTAAATTTAGGCAATGTTCTGCAGCAGAAGTAAGCCTGCAATGTTGCGCAGAAGCGTAGCTATGGTATGTTATAACGTCGAGAGGCTCAAATACAAAAGCAGAGACTAGAGATGCATTTTGGGGCATCCATTCTCCACTGTGTCCAAGCTCTGTCCCAACACAGTGAAAAGGGGAGCCGACTGCATCGCACTGATCCTACACCACCCAGCCCATGCATTAACTAGAGCGGCTGAGAAGTTCTATCTTACCCCATTGCCATAAGGTTCCTCAGGTAGACAGACACATGCTAACTCTGCTTTTGCTTCCGTGATAAAATTAGCAGCCTAGCATGAGTAGCAGCTTAGGCTAGCTGCCCGAGTATGTGTCCAGGGGATGCGAGTGGGTTTGTAATCAGGTTTGTATCATGGCTACAGTGCTATTTTTGGCACACTAACTCGAGCAGAGCTGTCTACTCACATGAAGAAGCGTTCTCCTAGCTTCAGTGAAGACGCACCATTCGTGACTTTAAAGCAGTGGAAGATCAGTGTAATGGTGCTGTGGTCTGCCACACCCACCCTCCATCCTCAGGGCATCTTGATATGCCCTACACCACAGGTCAGTGGGGTGGCTGGCACAGGATATATCTACACCTATTCCACCAGCTTTATTGCTAGTGAAGAGTTGCACTGCATAAGGGGAATTCTCTGATGACCATTTCTCGACAGTTTCCATCTGTTTTGTGCTGCTCAAGCATTACGAAATGGCAGTCCAGAGACTCTGATCCTTTGAACTGAACCTTTTATTCATTTTCCAAGGTTCAGCACAGTAATTCATTTAAAAGGCAAAATATTCAATAGAAAGCTTTGAGAATCATACAAGGAATTTCTAGAGTCTGCTGTGACTTGAAGACTACAAGATCCTCACCAAATGTCTTACGTTATGGAAACAATAAACTCTCAAGACCAAGGGGGGAAACACTGCTACAAAAGCATGACAAAGTCATGATCCTCTCTCCCTCGTTAACTGATGAAAAAGTGAGAAAAAATAAACAAATCCCAATTCAGTTCCTCCGCCCCAACAGAAATCTGGAAAGTTATACAGTGGCTAACAAGACTCAACTAATTATGATGTTATCATAGAATAAGAAAAAATCAATTAGGTCAACCCACTAGCCCTAATCTCCTAATAACACAGCTATTGATTAAGAAGTATATATTAATTGAGTCGAAAAGACTTAAGAGTCAAAAAGACTTAAGACTTGGTTCTCGTCTGCACTACGGATCCTTTCCATTGCACTTGCACCCACTTTTAAGGCCTCAAAATGGTGTAGAAAGGCCTTAGCGTGGCTGAGAATTCAGGCCAGTGTGTGTCAATCCAGACTAGTTCCAGTACCATTAAGGTTACTTCATTTTCTCAGTACATGAAATCAGTGACTGATATTGCTTGTCACATACATGTAAGACCACTAGAGTTAATGGTTCTTGGCAGGTATGGTGTACAGGAGGTGTTGTTATGTGGGAATTATGACCAAGTGCACTTAAAGGCCTATAAATACTCCTGCAGACTTACAAAGCCTTATGCCTTTGGCAGTGGAAGGAGACACATGGGTAGCATGCTATGACTTGTTCAAAAAGGTGTTGCCCATTGTTTCCATATCCAGAATCTCACACTAGATCTATTCTACATATCTACAAGTCTGATTAAGCAACTTACCTACAACTCAGTTTTGTTGTGTTGTTTTTTGAGGTTACCGATGAAAATAAGCTTTGATCAATGGCCAACATTACATCCATTGGTTTGTATGACTATAGCGATCTGGACTAAGAAGGAAGGCTAGTATCAAAGCCACCTAACCTACATCACGTGCTTGCTAGAGCTGCCAAAAAAACATGAACACTTTTCTTTCATTTATTTATTTACTTCTATTATACTAGCACCTAGGGACACCAATCAAGGATCAGAGCCTCATTTTTCTAGGCGTTGAATAGACACACAGAAAAAAGACAGTCCCTGCCTCAAAGAATTCACACTTGAGGTTATGAGAAGACACAATAGTTGGACAAGATAACCAAATAGCCAGTGGGTGAACACGAAGAAGGACAATATAACAATAAAGTTATCAGACATTTAACCAGAGATCTGAACTTATTATGATCACCTTTCTAGTTATTGTCTTGTCTAGGTGTATGATAGAGTGCTCTCAGCTAAAGAACTTGGAGACGTTGGGTGATTTTAAACTTATTTTTGTCCTTCAGGCTTATGGAAAGAAGTTTCTGTTTCAAGCTCCCAAATGATCTCTTTTAAATGATGAGTAAACCAATACGTGACTGCGAAGGTTAAGAAAAACTTGACATTGTGCTATGAAGATATGGCCTTGATGTTTCTTGTCTTGAGAGCAAAGGGCATTAACTCAAGTCTAGAGGCTGAGCATAACTGAAATTGCATGAGCAAAGTGGATAGATATTCCAGCAATGGCCTGGTCCACAGAAACTCCGCACCCCACGGCTGGATAGCAAGTTACAAACTCTTGACTCATTAGAACAAATCATTAGTGGTGGCTCATTCCCTGAGGTCAGATACGCTCTCTTTGAAGCTTCTGAAAGTTTTTAGAAAGTATCCTCTCTTTGTAAGGGGTTGCATACAGTGCAAAGTTCAGGTAAATGCAGCATCCTTCCATATTTATTTATTTTAATGCTCAGTTAATCTTTATCTGTGTGCCTGAAGCCATGCCATCTTGAACTGTGAGATTTCAGAAACAAAGCAGAGTTGGGCTTGCTCAGAACTTGGATCGGGAGACCAAAACAGTAAATCAGTGCTGTAGGAATAGCATTGGGAATTCAGCAGCGGACACTCTTCCCTCTGCGTATCAAACCAGTGCCCAAGACGATGTTAGAGGGCAATGTGCTGTATGACATCCCACCTTTTAGATGAAGATTAACATCAATCAACCTGTGATCGTTAAAAATTCCTCGGCACTTTTCATAAGTGTCCTGTCTAAACTCCACTTTGGTCATTACAATTTGTCAGCAGTTTGAACAGTTTACTGTATTTTTCCACCCTCCCTGTCATAAAGGGTTGTACAGTGTTGCTGGGTTCAGTTCAGCAGCTGTTACATTCCACCCTAGAGGTGGCTGCATTTCAGTGGCGGGAAGGGGGTCCTGAAGTGATTTCCCGTATGCACCGTCTGTAGAGCACTGCAAATGAAAGGCACTCAATAAATGTCAATCATTTAAAAACTTCAGTCTCAGAGAGGACAGAACATTTCCGCCTTAAGGTGATTAATGATTCAGAAAGTGAGCTAACCGGTCAGTCTCGTGATGTAGGACTCAGACAGGACCTATTTTAAAAGGGAACTCCCTTTCCTCCCTCTTTATCTTCTCCCTGTGTGTTATGTCAATTATTTTGATGAGACGACCTGCAGGTCTCGGTCACCCATTCCCAGCTTTCACTGCTGGGAGAGGCTGAGTTTTGGTTCTGATCCTGAGACCCCCTGAGCACCCAGAGCTCCCACCAGCCCATAATACCCCCCCTTCAGAGTTAGTTTGAGGCAGACAACCACACGTTAATGCAAAGTGGAGGCTGTGTATTGTTCCGGGACTTAACTAAAGCCTTTAGAGTGCACTCAGTGTTTATAGCCTCCAGACCTTCTAAACAATGTGTGTAGAAGTGACTCACTGGGAAAGTTAGTGATCACTTTGTGCATCGCTGGAGAAGGAATCCTTGTTGATATTAACAACAGCCGGGCATGTTCTGTCCTCTTATATCTGTACCTCTGACTGTCAGTGGGCAGGGTCCCTAATTTAGTACTTCTTTTCAGCAAATTACTTAAGCACGTGCTGAAGTCTCATAGACTGGCTCTGATCCAGGCCTTCTCTACACTAGCACTTACGCCAGCAAAACTTTTGTCGCTCGGGGGGTATGAAAAAAACCCAGCCCTTGAGTGGCATAAGTTTTGCCAGCATAAGCGCTTGTGTGGACCGCGCTTTATCAGCCGGAGAGCTACTGCCGCTCGTTTAGGTGGTTTTATGATGTCGGCGGGAGAGCTCTCTCCCACCGACATAACACAGCTACTCAAGCGCTCTTACAGCAGCGCAGCTGTCCCAATACAGCTATGCCACTGTAAATGTTAAGTGTAGACTGGCCCTTAGTGAGGTCCTTAAGTGTGTGCCTTTAATTTTATTCACCTGCTTAAAGTCAGGCATATGCGTAAGGCTCTCACTGAATCAGGGCCCTTAATGGGACTTCAGCACACAGTTAAATGCTTTGCTGAAGAGGAATGGACTTACGCCCTAGCACCCAAACTCTGTTGAACAGGGGCCTTAGGGATCAGGTATGTTTATACTCTGATTTGTCCGGTGTGGAGTCTGTTTGTTGTTATTGTTGCATTCATTTGTTTTCCTTTGACCGTGGAGCCAGAGGGACAACAATATGCTTTGGGGAAAAAAATGAGAAATAAATCTTTGAACGCATCAAAGATGAGAATAAAAGGATCCAACATTCCATCATGCCCCGAAATGTCCCTATTCCCAGACCAACTCATAGGCTGAGAGATGTTTTTGTCAAAAATCAGGTGTTGCCCTTGGTTTGTCTCTATTTTAACTAGCTCTAGTTAAAACGCTTGACTTCAAATCTTGGACTAAAAAGTTAACAGCCTTCTTTACAGCTACAGCATGTTTTAAACCCTCTAATATGAACCCTTGTAATGGAAATACTGACAGGCAGTACAAAGGTGACACTGTAATTAACAGCTCACCTTTATTTGGATTAAATTCCACTATTGCATGTGTTGTGTAGCTTTCTTCTGATCACGCGGATAGAATTTGACTACTTCACGTGAGTGGGAAGCAGAGTTTTAAAATAATTACAATTGTATTTGTGCATTTATATTCTGCTTTCCTTCCAAAAATCTCATAGTGCTTTATAAATATTAAAGGTATATGGCCCAATTAACCCTCACACTTCTTTTTTTATCTACCTTTGTTACAAATGACACCTAAAATTATTCTAACAAGAAATTAGAGGGCTGGGAAAAAGTTCTCTCTTTAATCAGTTGGTTTCCTTTGTGCATTTGACCTCATTTTGGATTAAATTCACTTTCCCGTTACTTCAATGGGACTATTTACAGGCTGTAAAATTAAGCATGGGCTAAGTCTTTCAGAACTAAAACCTCTGGGCATACATGATATAAATAGCATATATGCCTTTAGCTGCCCCCCTACTCATAGGTGAATTTCACTCAAGGGCATAGTCAATTTCACCATAGTTGGTCTTTCCTGTTATTTATGTTGATCTCCCATAAAGGAATAACAAGAGTCCTGTAGCACTTTAAAGACTAACAAATTTCTGCAGGCATAAGCTTTCGTGGGCTGCAACCCACTTCGTCAGATGCTAGATGAATGCAGATGCATGCATCTGATGAAGTGGGTTTCAGCCCACGAAAGCTTATGCCTGCAGAAATTTTAGTCTTTAAAGTGCTACAGGACTCTTGTTGTTTTTGCTGTATACAGACTAACTAGGCTACCCCTCTGAAACATACAGGAATGAAGCACAGAAAAACATCTAAAAAGAAAACAGGAAAATAGGGCAGTGAAATCACAACTACGAGCAGAGGGACTCAGGGGTGGGTGTAGGACTTGAAACTGCCTTGAACTAGAACTGGTAGAAAAACATCTAATTTCATTGAAAATTTGTCCTTTTTTTTATCTCTCTTTCCTGTCCCCTCTCCCCCCAACCTCCCAGCTAGCTCTATTTTTAACTCGACTTTTAAAAGCTAACTAAATCTCAATCTGGCAGTGTCCCTAGAAGGCCAGTGCAAACCGTCGAGCTGAATATTGCGCCCTGGAGTTTAACAAAGCTCAGGCATTTTTGGACTGACGGGAGAAGCCATTCTAACGCTGAGAACTCTGTTGGAAAGAGCCCACCAGCAGTGCCCATACAGTCCAGCCTTGGGACTCTAGGGAGAGCACATTGGCTGACCTCGACTGCCAGGCAGGGCGTGAAGGAGGAGCCAGTTTCTCAGGAAGCTAGGACCAAGTATCAATTAGCCTCTAGCAACGGATAAGAAGTGATGGTTTTTTCTAATTCTCTAGCCTCCACGGAGCTCAAAGCATTTTACAGACAATAATGAATTAAACCCCAGTACCACCTGGTGAGGTCATGGTGTTATCCCCCTTTGGCAAGGGGGCAGACTGAACCAAAGAGAGGTTAAGGTCCAGATTCACAAAGTGGCTTAGGCAACTAACGGCCACTTTAAGTAGACAAGTCCCACATTTATGTGCCACGGGCATTCACAAAACCACTGCTCAGCTGCCACCCAACCTGGTAGGCACCTAAATTGACTTAGCACCAACATTTTTGCAGTAAAAGTTCCCTCGGCACCGAAATTTCTGTCTGTGGGCCCACTCGCTGCTGCCTCCCTCTAGGCATCCAGACTCCTAAAACCCAGTTGGCTCCACTAAGCAAAGAAATCTAGGCATTCCCCCGATTATCTCACCTGGGGGGCCCAATCTGGTAGGCAAACTGAGCTCATGTCACATTCAAAATCAATCCAGAGGAGGTGCTGCCCACCTTTTAACTTTCAGCCCAGTGGTTAGCACAGTCAGCTGGGGTGTAGAAGCCCCAGATTCCATTCCCATCTCTGCTTGATGGAGAAAGGATTTGACCAGGGATCTGCTACCTCTCAGATGAGTACCTTAATCACTGAGCTGTATGATATTAGGATGTGGGACTCCCTCAATTTCTCCTGTTGGAGCTATTTCACTTTGGATAAACAATTAAAAATAGGGCCACCAAGCAAGGGATAATGGCGCTATACCCTGCTAGGTAGGGTCCTTAGCTGGAAGGTGGGAGACCCAGGTTCTACCCCCCCTGCTCCAAAGGCTTCTTAATTATTTAGCCAAAGTGGAATGGCTTCAACAGAAGAGCTTGAGAAAACCCCACAGCCGTGGATCACATAGTCCAGCAGTTAGGACGCTCTCCTGAGCGAGGTGGGAAACCTCTTTTCAAATACTTTCTCTCTATCTCAAGCAGAGGGGCAAATTGACCCTAGACATCTTACATTCTAGGTGAGCGCACTAACCACAGGGCTATAAGGTAGACCATAATGGGGCTAACAAGAAGCAGTTTAGATGCCTGACTCCAGAAGAGGGGATCCAGCTCATGAACAGAGATAAAAAAGTTTTCTGCAATCTAGTCTCAGGTACTGAACTCTGGGGGGGGGCTTAGGATACAGCCCTCTCATTAGCATCTCCCCTGGGCCAGTTTTCTGGCTTGTGAATCCCATTCTGAGGAGCCACTCTCTCCCCATTCATTGTATATGGAGCCTAGGCCCTGCCCCAGGTTTGTGAATCCCAGGGATTTTCTAAGCACCTAAAAGTTAGTCATTGCAACATGGGCTACGTCTACACTACGATCTAGAGGTATGATCTCCCTGCTCGGGCACACATACTGGCATTAGCGCTCACCGAGCCAGCGCAAGTATAAAAGGCAATGTCGTCGTGGCAGCACAGGTACCCGCTGGTGTCAGGGCCACCACAGCCACACTGGAGCTGGGAGAGTACAGATATTCCCAAAAACCCCCAGCCACCCAGAAAATCCAGATGACAAAATACTTTCCTTGAAATACTACCCAGGTGACAAATCTACACATTCCAGGTACCAGCTTGCCCTCAGGAGCCTTGAACCGTGAGGGGCAAGAATTCAGGTTTGTTGACAGGTAGGTTCTTTTCAAGTAGTTTGACACATCTCTAATTACAACACAATCCCACTGGCTGGCAGAGGTTCTTTCATGATTTAGCAATGCTCGCCGTGCACTGGAGGTGTTTGTTTGGGAGATGCATTTACGGCTCACATGCTGTTTCTAGGTCAGCAAGCAACGCGATTACGCTATAGCAGGGCAAGCCCAGAGGTTGGGTTTTAGTTCTGTTTCCAAAAAAAAAAAAAAACTCGTTCGGTTCTTGGCAGAGTCATACCCCAAGGAGATTCAGAGCAAAGTCCTGATTTATCCAACCTCCCAAAGCACAATGGGAGGGGGTTAGATAAATGGCTCCGGCTGTGGTCAATCACCATCAGTCTTGGGGGATTTATAATTGCAGAAAATATTATAAGCCTGTTGGTAAAAAGAACTTTTCATTTGCTTATATTTCTGCGGCTTTCCTTATCAGCAGCGCAAAAATGGGCTTGCCTAGCGGCACACAAGTGCAGGCAATAGATAACAGTGCTTGGATCATATTGGTCCCCTTATATTTCCCTTCAGCGTTTTCTCTAGAAACGCCTGTGCAGCGATCTGCAGCCTTTTCAGGTCTGTTGGTCCCATAAAATCTGAAGACAAGCCTCTGCAGTGTCACTGGAACAATTTGTATAGTGGGGGGTGCTGAGAGCCATTGACCAAAAACTAGAAACCCTGGATATGATGGAAACCACTTCAAGCCAGGGGACACTGCTTCATCCTGGCCTGAGAGCTGCTCCAGCGCTTTGGTTGCTCATAGTAGGCCATCACTCCTTCCCCCAGCATGGATGTTGAGAAAGAGTTTGCCAATGTGCATTTTGTGCATGAACTTCTCCAATTCAACTTCATCATGAGCCAGGAGGAAGGTGTTTAAAGCTAAGCAGATGTGTGTTTACAGGATCCACCCCGTCCCTTTTTTTTGTTCACAAACTGATCACATTCGCTAGCCATAAGTATTAAATGAACATATTCCAGCCTATTGGTCAACTATCTACAAATCTCTTTTGCTGATGTGTGCTTGGTCATCTGTGTTGCATGGTAATCTTTCTGCTTCCCAAATAGGTAACTGGACCATTTTAAACAAGAAATAGTGAACAATACTTTCAAGATTCACAAATATTTTCACTAATACTGGTGAATCTCTAAGATACCTGAGTCAACCCAGGACCATAAGGTTAAGGATCTTAAAAATCTGTCCAAGCATTGGACTGGAAGCCATTGAAAATAGCAAGGCTCTGGTGTGATGTTCTCACCCATCTGCCCTACTTAGAATGTGGCCGCACTGTTCTGAACCGGTTTCTGCCTGGCTTTCAGGATCATCCTCAGACAGAGTGAAATGCAATAGCCTAATCTAGGATCACCACAGCTAGACCACAGTGTGAAGTGGGTGAAACTTGTTGGACAGCTAGAAATGGACACAAGCGCTACTGGCCACCACTGCTAACTGGGAGTCCAGGGACACAACTTAACCCAGAAAAATACCCAGGCAGGACACCACCTCCTAAATAAGAGGATAGTCGCCCCTTATTGTGGGTCATTAGAAAAGTCCTTTCATGGGTAAAATTATATAAAACACTTGTTTCTCCCTTCCTCAGATTAGCGCTTCCACAGATAGGTTTATGAGCTATTGAGCAGGACCATGTTAGACCTACACGTGTTCTGTTTAACTTGAACACAGAGGGCCAAATTCTGCTCTTCCATAGTTGAGTGAAAATCCAGGGTAACGCCACTGACTTCAGAAGAGATAATCCAATCCATATTTACAGTATAGTAACTGAAAGTAGAATTTGACCCGGCACCAGCTAATCCATTTGCACCACACGTCTCACGTCTTCACTGTTCTTTTTTGAACTTTCCTTTCACTTTTTAGCACTTGAAACATTTTGGGTCCGATAATAGATTAGCCAATAAACTCAAAAGAAATTAACGCTGCTCTGGACATGTATCTTGTGGCTCAATTTCACTCTGACCTTCACTAAATTGTGTGAAATCATGTTGTGCTGACTGAAGGATATAGCCTGTAGCCAAAAGTAGATTAGGAAGAATGGAAACGTGGTGGCTAGCAATGTTCTTCAGTCCAGCTTTTATTCATTGCCAGACAACAGTATTTCATTGTTCAGATAATTACATTTTCCCCTCCTTTCGTTTTCTGTGAATTTCGTAAGGCAAAAGGTGCCAGCTTGAGATCCCCGGAGACTATGGTCCTCTAACCAGAGTACAGGGACAACAGAACCACAGCAATCAGTCAGTACAAGGTATCTTACATATTTTTCTGAAAATGCTTCCTAGCCTTGGAGGTGTTGCGAGACCTATATGTGGCTGCATATATGTCAATAGTTAGTTAATAGATAAAGTGCCAGTAGATGGCACTCAAAGATACATAGCGTAGTTCCCAAGCTGCGTGGGACCAATAACTTATGCCCTGCAAATGGCTTCCTCTGCGCAGCTCTTTATGTGAGCTCTTAAAAGGTGGGACCACCAGGAGGGTGAGGGTGTGTACACTCTCCATGGCCCATTTAATCCTTGGCCTCTCTGGATTTGTCTTGACTAGGAAAAGTAGTTGAGTTACCTTGGACCTAGCTACACCCAGTTTAAAGGCAACTCTTTCCTCTATGGCAGATGCAGAATGTAATACTTTGTAGCTCCGGCCTGAGCCCAACAAACCATAGGCCACAGAACATTGACAGCTCGTCTTCACTGTCAAGGCCCTTCAGTCAGACCCCACCCGACTTCTCGTCTCTCATTCCCTGATGAGCTGTCAACGCTCACCTCCGATTGGCTCACAATGCCAGCCTCCATCGATTTCCTATTGGTGAAGTTTTCAAACAGGCACCTTCATGTTTTCCCCCATGCTGCCCCACATGCTTGCAGGGCACTCCCCATGAATCACCTTATTCTACACCTTCAAATCCCCTCCTCAAAATTCTCCTTTGCCATGACTCCTGCAAAGACCTTGGTGACGGTTAAGCTGCTGCTGTGGTGGGATCACCACCTATCAGACCGACTCCTTGTATTTCCCCATCTGTCTGTTGCCATCCAGTCTCACTCATCCTACACTTAGATTGTAAGCTCTTTGGGCCAGGGACTGTCTTTTCTGTTCTCTGTTTGTACAGCGCCTAGCACAATGGGGTCCTGGTCCATGACTAGTGATCCTAGGCACTACAGTAATATCAATAATAATCAATCAATGAACAGCCATGTCCCGGTTTGCTATATGGAGAGCGTACGTACTGCCCCCGCCACCATCACTTTCTGTAGCTCACTATCATTTCACTCCTTCAGGATGCTTGCTGGAAGTGTTCGTTGCTGTCTCCTAGCTCTAGAGGGGAACTTAGTGAAATAATTCCCCGGCATATTAATATGTCTCTAGTGCCACAGGTGTGTCCGGTTCTTATATAACTGCTAAGAGGCAGCTACGAGTCACAGTTCTGACAACACCGTGCAGGAGGCAGGTTCAGGTTGGCGGCAATTTGTAACTACCTGTGTGGCAATGAGGTTTTTGGATTGAGCGGTCAATCAGCTGATTATCTGGTAGAACATGCTCTAGCTTATCATGGGATACAGCTGCACCGGGAGACTAACAACCCTGTCCACAGTAGGTTGCCTTACCTTTCTTCTGACGGTCTGGGGAAGAAAGGGAGGAGGGTTCTACTTTGTCCTGTATTACCTGCCAGGTGATGGACACAGCTTGGGGTTGTAGGCTGGTTGAAGCATTGAACTGTGTAGCAGCCTGGCTCTGTGGGTTAGTGGCTACCTAACAGGCTCACAACACAGGGATCCTGATTTGGATTGCTAAGGGGATGTCTACACTGCAATAAAAGACCCGTCCCGTGGCCACGGCTGGCCTGGATCAGCTGATTCAGCCCCATGGGGCTCAGGCTGAGGAGCTATAAAAGGAGCTACATTCATCTCTACTGATCTGGCTTCAAACAGAGGATGACTCGTTGGTGTCTGCAAAGTGATCTTAGCTGCCTGGGGAAAGAGTGCTCTGTACATGTGCAGTATCAGCATTACAAACGCTATAGGTGTCTAGTGCAAAGTTGATCTATAAATATTCTCGACATGTAACCAAACAATAGCAGGACACGGAGGCTTGGCACCCTAAAGGTCTGAGCACCCATTTGATATCAGCACACACCCCCATCCCCAGTGCTTCTATGCGTAGGGACAACAGCTCTTTTCATGCCTCTTTTTTATACCCGTGATCCTGTTAACCTCCCTTCCACTGTTACCGCTTCACCCCCTAATCCAGGGAGGTAGAACCAGTCTCATGGCTAGGGATGAGCAAACAGTACCTGTCCCCTTCAACACTAAGTGCTTGTCTACAAGAGAAAGTTGCTCTGGAGTAGCTTGAATCAGCTTTCAAACCAAGATAGTTAAACAGGTGCAAACCTCTCTGTCAGCACTCTGATCTCATTATAAGAGCATCTTATTTTGGGTTCCTTTAAATCTGCTCCTAATTGACTGAAACTAAACAGAAATAAGACACTCTTAAACCAGAATGAGTGGCCCTTTGCACTGGTCTGACTTACTGGTTTAAATTCACACCGTGAGTTATACCAGTTCAACTTTCTCACGGAGATTATCCCTAAAAGTCAAAGCTGAGTTCAAGTTGCATCTAATTAAGAAAATAAGGCAGTCAGGTTCCCTGAGAATCCCACTCTCCGTCTTGCAGGCGCTGCAAAGAACCTTCCCCGTGCCTGGTTTATGCCTTTTCTTGGCCTGCTGGTAACCTTTTGTTATTCAACATGTCAAGGGCCATCATTAGACAGGAGCGCAGCCTTCTCCCCAAGCTTGCTTATCTAATCACCATTGTCAGCATTTTAAATCCAGTTCCCTCGATCAAAGTGCAGTTGTCGCTGTATCAAAGGATCTGGTGTGTACCCAATTAAGGAAGGTTTTTCTCCCAGGTGCTGTTTCATGCCCCCGTATCTACTGCAGCCATAACTCAGCACCTTTTTGATTAAGGTCTATTCGCATTTATAGGGCCTATCAGCCCACCATATAGTCTTCATCTCCATGGCTGTATTGTTAGCCAGCCAGGAACAACATTTAATTCCCCTCTTTCTTTAAAACTCGGGAACTTTTCACCTCTTTCTTTAGTGATTACACTTAGATGGGATGATTAGGGCTGTGGCCTGGCACAGATTTTGTACCTGTATAACTAGTAGGGTTGAGCGTGAGTTTTTTTAACCAAATAGCTATGCCGGCACACCACTACTGTGGACACAATTACACCAATGTAAAGGTGCCTTTCCCTGTATAGTTAATTCCCCTTCTCATTTAGGAGTAAGCTATACTGCTATAGGGCCATTCTATAATGATATAATTGCATCCATACTAGGTTTTGTACAGCTTTAACTATACAGGGTAGATTGTTAATTATTATTTATTACTGTAGCATCTAGGAGCTCTAATCATGAACCAGGACCCCACTGGGCTTGATGCTGTACAAACACAGAACAAAAAGACAGTCCCTGCCCCAAAGAACACACAATCTATGTGTGTAGAATGCAGTACAACTTTTGTGTGTAGATAAAGCCTCAGATTATAGCATATTCTCTTTCTGAAATACCCCTACCCTGTATCTAAATAGATAAGGTCCCTAGAGGCCATAGCTAATGTAGGTGCTAATACACGTGTGTCTGTGCAATGACAGAGAGAAACAAAAATGTAGCATTTGGGTGGACTAGTAACTCCCTGCATTTATTTCACACCTAGGGCTGCCATCTTATCAGGTGATTCACTTTAGCTGTTGCTGCGGTTAGGATCTTTACTAGCCCACAGGTTTCTGTTGGGTTGAACATTACTGATTTGTAGAAAGGCTCCAAAATCCATGCTGTGCAATAGCAAAGGCCAGGCTCTTCCAGATAAACGAGTGATGGGGGAAGGAAAGGAGAGAGAGAGCGCTCTCCAAATCTGGAATGAGTCAGGTTCGCCTCTGCAGGAGGAAGAAGAGGGGGTGGGGCTGGCAACCTGAAATAGAGGAGAGGTGTTAACAAGGCACCCTCCCTGTGTGCTCTCAGTCACAACAGCTGATATTTTCTCAGTTCCCTAGCTGCAGAGGAACAAGCAGATGCAAAACATGCCATAGGTCACATAGTCCCTTTCTCACTGCTCCGTGACAAAGCCAAAACACCCCTGGAGCAGGAGGAGGAGACAAGCGTCTGGCTGGATGGCTGACAGTCCAGTGTCTGACAGCTTGACTTCTTCAGGAAGCGGTGCCCTGGATTACTAAAGTTGTAGTCTCCCTGTCCCTGGTAAAACCGGGGGGAGGGGTGTCATTTTCATGCCCCTTTTAGTTAACTCTTCATGCACTATTTTTATCAGGTTTTGATGGTCCATTTTATATTCTCATAATGATGTATGTTTGCATATATAATAGCCACTTTCCTAAAGTGTTTTATGAGCATTCGCCCGGATTCATACCTGGTGTCAATCGGACTAGCTCCGTGGAAGTAACTGAGGAGTTGGCCCATTTTATTTTCGTTTTCTCTTTCCCTTTGATTTATAAAACACGTCACTGCAACACGCTTGGGCAAATGCCCACAATGATTGAGGCTGCAAGTTCACTGGGGCAAGGACAGTCTGCTACTTGGTGTTTGTTCAGTGCCTAGCACAATGGGGGCCTGATTCTGGTTGCACCATAGCCACTGGCGTAATAAGCATGGTTAACAGGAGTGGTGGGGGGAGAAGCGATGGTGCTCCCTTCTGGCCTTGGAATCTGTGAATCCCCCTGTTCAATCCCTCCCTTCTTGGGCCACGGGGAGAACAGGATTGCCTGCATTGCCGTCAACAAGTTCACAACACTTGCAGTTTTATAGTATCACAATGAATGTAATCAAATCTCATGTTTCAGGGCTTTGGCTGGTCATCTTCATGGGTCAGGAAGAAAATGTAGTCTGGGGGGTTATTTAGCTTTTCTCTGAAACATCAGAGATTGGCCACAGCTGAGGATGGGATATCAGATGGGGTGAGCCAGTGCTCTGAGGTGGGACAGCGTATGCTCATTCTTAGGCCTCATCTACATTTGCCGTGGCCTGTAGGGTACGTGAGGCCATGAAAGGCTGTGGCGTGCAGGACGCAGTTGGGAAAGGCTCCGGCAATTGGGAGCTGCAGGAGCCTTTCCCCACTGCTTCCTCACTGCCAGAGTCTTTCACTTTGGTGGAGAAAGGCTTTTGCAGAGGGGAGGCAGTGCGACATGACAATGCTAAAAATAGGGAGGCACGGCACAGGTTGGGTGCACAAAAAGCCATATGGAGTAGTACCCTAAGGCTGTGGAATGTTTGTGCTCAACTCGCCTAAGCCAAACTGCACCAGCCACACGTCTCTCTATGCTCATTCTAGCTGGGCGTGCAGTGTCTGTACTCTATATCCTGCCACAAATGGAGACCTACCCATAGATGCTTGGCCGGTGAGCTTCGCTCGCATGCTCCAGGTCTAACTGATCACCAGATCTGTTGTTGGGAAGAAATTTTCCCCCAGGCGAGATCAGCAGGGCCCTTGCGGTTTTTCTCCTTCCTCTCCAGCATGGGTTGTGGGTTGCCTGCAGCGATCATCTGGGCATGTCCCACCTAATCAATTCCCTGCCATTGCAGGAACTTCAGGAATTGGTGGCCTCTCACTCCTTCCTGTTCTCTGCCTGTGGCACATCACAGGTTAGCCTCCTAAAGCCTGAAATGCTTTAGTGTGCCCCAGGTTGCTGGGTTCAATATAGGGGTTATTGGGAGATATTTAATGACCTGTTATATACAGAAGGCCAGATTAGAAGATCTATATGTCCCTTCTGGACGTAAGCTCTGTACATGTGTACCAACAAAATGCACAATTCAGTGGCCCTGGGGACCTGACTTTCAAAGATGCTGATCATCTGCACCAGCCAGCAAAGTCTATAGGAGCTGCAGATGTTCTGCACCTACAAAAATCAGTCCCCCACCTAATGAAGTAAGTTTCACGTTCACAAGCCAATGAGTCCCATCAGGTACAAGATGAAGAGCCTTACAGTTTCCTGCCTGCCACAGCTTTAAGCAGGGAAGCAGTGTGAAGCGGAATCAGGCCCCAAGAAACAGAGGGGTCCATTAGACCAGACAGGGAAGTGAATTCCAGATCCAAGGGTGCTTCCCTGAGGATACCCTGCCATCAGCCCCCAGACAGTCAAACCAAGGGATGTACTGCGAGAGCACTGCCTCCGTTGTGGCAGCACAAAGGGAAAAGGCCCATCTACACTGGTACAACAAAAAGTCTGGGACACACCTGCGTGAATTATGCATGAGTGTTGCATACATTAAACATGAACTTTGCATAAATCATTCATGCACATTGCACAAAGTATGTGAAATAAATATTGTGCTGCCTAAACCTCCCAAAGCCAGCGTTTCTCTCCTATCTTCCACTCCTTTCCTGGTCCATTCGTCCCTCCTGCCCACCCCTCACGCATAAGCCAAGCTCTTTTCAGAAGCCACTGTTTTTGCTTTTGCTGACAAGAGCAGAAAGGGAGAAGAAGCTAGTTGCAGACTCTACCCACCCTGAGTAAGAAACCCAAGGTTTAAATTCAGTGAACGAGCCAAGTTGCTCTGATGTACCTAAATTCCCTTTGTTCTCGTGGTTTCTGACCCAGCTTGCTTATCTGAAAGCAGAATCAGCTCTGTGTACTTTGTCTGGATGTTATCAAAAGAGAATAGGCTAGCAAACTTGCAATCAAACAAATTTATTACCAGGCCTAACTACTATGAACTTTTACAAAATTGACTAAGAATTAGAATAGACAATGATCAAATCAAGCTCACAAATTGGAATTGACTCAATAAATCAACAGATTAGCAGTGATACTGATTGACTTACCAATTAGTCAAGTCATCAAATTAATACAGTCCATAATTAAAAGCATGGAATTAATAAAGCATATTGTCAATTCTTCCAAATACCAGTCCCAGGAATTTAAGAAGACAGTTGACTAGTCTCATTTACAGGAGCTCACTCACGGCAAGGTAATCAGCTGGACTGGTAGAACATTTTGGAATCAAAGCCAGCCTAGTTTAAGGGCTTGTCTACACATAAAACGCTGCAGGGGCACAGCTGCACTGCTTCGGCACATCAGTGAAGACGTTACCTACCCTGATGGGAGGGGTGCTCCCGTCGGCACAGGTATTCCACCACACCGAGAGGCGGTAGCTAGGTCAGTGGGGGAATTTTCCCATCCACCTAGCGCTGTCTACACCAGGGGTGAGGTCGGTTTAACTGTGTCGCTCAGGGGTATGGATTTTTCACACCCCCTGAGCGATGTAGTTGCTCCAACCTGGTTTCCTGGTATAGACTAGGCCTAAATTTGCTTTGAGGGCTGAGGGGCAGACTCCCGCTGGAGTCCGTGCTTAGTGTGTATGCTCTTTGTTCCCCTCCAGTCTGCTTTGGAAACCCAGAAACCAGTGGCTCACACTCCCTCTATCAGCGTAGAGTGGGTTCGCTGACACTTTTCACTAAACCCAAGGGGGATTTTCAAGCAGAGCGTGCTTCAAACGTGAGTTTAGGGAACGATTATGGTGCCTTCCCAGTGTGAGCACATATGCTTGAGCTAGCATTCAGACCCGCACATTCACATTTCCCCCTCTCCCCCACGAAAGAGCGAGCGAAAAATAATAACGGGGGGAGGAGACATCTCCGTGTTTTGAAATAAAAGATCAAAAGGTACTGAAGCTAAGAGAAGAAATTCCCCGTTCAGCTTATGTGATCGCTGGAATCAGGCAAAGCATAAGAGGCAGGCCTGCAGTCCAAGTAGCTGGGAGCGTTGCTGATTGGTACATCAGGCCAGTGGGCTCACCTTGGGCACTTAGACTGGTCAGGCTGTCATCTTTGTCTCCTCTTTCCGTAGGACCAGCCATGGAAAGTGTGGGGGGGAGAGGTCAGCCTTTCTTGGTGCTGCATTCTCCTTGGCCTTCAAGGTTACGAATCTAGCATGCTTCACCTGGTGGCACCTCACAGGAGGTCTCCGGAGCAAACCAAGGGACCGGACATCCCAACTTCTGACATGTAGTCAAGCACTCCTCGTAGTGGGCAAGTTTGGCCCTCAGTCCATTTGGAAAGACCCCCTTAAATGGGCACTTCCTCTACAATATCCGTCATTACAACTGCAAACCCATGTGGCCCCCAACAACATACAGAAAGTGGGGCACAGAGGGGATGAGTTGACGGAAGCTGCATCAGCCCCCATTTTGGATAATGTCGGGAAGGTACCAGATGGCACCTGTGTTAGCTAGAAGGCCTTGGCACATTCATGAGTGTAACTAATGGCCCAACAGAAGTCATTGTCCCTCACCCACATTCATACATCCCCACACTACCTCTTAACTTTTCTTAAAATACATTTTAGATGCTCCCTGGCAACTGGCACATCATCCTTTTCCCCAGCCAAGGAACTGGGGAACCACTGGTTGTAGCTTTAACTGGATGAAGGCTCCTCTGACTCCTAGCAACTTTTAATTTGACCCAGCTCCCATTTGGGCTATTTCCATAACACCTGGCAGCTAGCTGATAGGTAGGCATCAGGTAGCCAGGACCCTATAATATGGGCATTATAGAACAATATCACCTTGAAAAAAATAGGAATAGTCAGTCTTAGCAGGTAAGTAGCATTACATTTATTTTGCCCATAGGTAAACTGAGGCACAAGGTGGTGAAGTGATTCACCTTAGGTCATGCAGAGAACTCATGGCAGAGCTGGGCATAGAACCCAGTAGTTCTAACTCCTCATCTCTTGTTCTCCCAACGCAGCTCACATTCCTTCCTTGTCTGCAGTGTATTCCACTCTTTGAATGTATTTTGCATAGGAGCCATTTTCTGAAGGGTCACGTACAAGAATATGGATTCCCACCCACCCCTTTCTCATAGGCGTATATTTGGCAGCCACAAAGTTTCATAGACTTAAAGGCCATGGGACCATCATGATCATCTGGTCTGACGTCCTGCACATCGCAGGCCACAGAACCTCCCCCACCCACTCCTGTAATAGACCCCTCACCTCTGGCTGACTTACCAAAGTCCTCAACTCATTATTTCAAGACTTCAAGTTACATTTACTCTAGTTGAAACCTGCAAGTGTCCCATGCCTCATGCTTCATGGGAAGGAGAAAGCCCCCAGGGTCTCTGCCAATCTGACCTGGGAGAACCTTTCAGTTCATTTCCTTTCTCTGTTGCCCATCCACTTACGGAACCAACCCGCTCCTGGAACGAATAAGTGCTCATCCGTTTTTTGAAAGGACGTTGATAAAAGGCCCATAAAAGTGCTGTAACTAACACGCAGCGGAAACAGCTACATAGCTGAGCCACATTGCCTTTGCATCAGGTGTGTGGCTGTTGTTACAGTTGTGATCATCACTACAAGGGAATATTTTTACCCTCTAGATTTAGGAGGAAGAGTGATACATGTAACAATATCGAAGCAGAGACGTACCTAAAGCAGTTGTAGCGGAACCAACTCAATTGGTGCCATGTTGCTAGATGTCTCTGATGGGAATTTCACATTTTCATTTCATATGTAATCACAACTTCTTACCTTCACAGAACATTTTCTCAACAGAGACACCAAACTAATATAGAAATTTAGATCTGAACTATGTGCTCAGATACCATGGTTTTAGAACCTAAGGTAGAATAGATAGGACTCACTTTGCCGACCACTAAAATGCAACCTTCTTGTCCTATCCTCAGAGGTTAAAGAGAACATTTTTTCACCATCCTCCTTGTAACAATCTTTGATGTATTTGAAAACTGTTATCTCCCTCCTCAGTCTTATCTTCTCCTGACCCAACAAACCCATTTTTTTCAATCTTTCCTCAGAGATCACGTTTTCTAGACCTTTAATCATTTTTGTTGCTCTCCTCTGCACTTTCTCCAATTTGTCCCCATCTTTCCTGGACATAATACTCCAGCTGAGGCCCTATCAGCACAGAGTAGAGTCTCATGTCTTGCGTAATTCTCTTAATTGCTTAATTCTCATGTCTTGCTTACAACACTTGTTGCAACAGTGTTACACTGTTGACTCATATTTAGCTTGTGATCCAGTATAACACCCAGGTTCCTGTCCGCAGTACTCCTTCCTAGGGAGTCATTTCCCACTTTGTATGTGTGCAATTGATTGTTCCTTTCCAAATGAAGTATTTTGAATTTGTCCTTATTGAATTTCATCCTATTTACTTCAGACCATTTCTCCAGTTTATCCAGACCATTTTGAATTTTAATCCTATCCTCCAAAGCACTTGCAACACCTCCCAGCTTCATATCATCTGCAAACTTTATAAATGTACTATGTATGCCATTATCCAAGTCATTGACAAAGATATTGAACAGGACCAGACCCAGGACCGACCCTTGCAGGACTCCGCTTGATATGCCCTTCCAGCTCAATTGTGAACCACTCATAGCTGCGCCTTGGAAATGGTTTTCCAACCAGTTATGCACCCACCTTATAATAGCTCCATCTAGGCTGCATTTCACTAATTTGTTTATGAGAAGGTCATGTGAGACAGTATCAAAAGTCTTACTAAAGTCAAGATATACCATGCATATCACTTCCCCCCAATCCACAAAGCTTGTTACCCTGTCAAAGAAAGCTATTGGGTTGGTTTGACATGATTTGTTCTTGACAAATCCACGCTGACTGTTACTTATCACCTCAGTATCTTCTAGGTATTTGCAAATTGATTGCTCGATTATTTGGTCCATTATCTTTCCAGGAACTGAAATTAAGATGACTGGTCTGTAATTCCTCGGGTTGTTCTCATTCTCTTTTTAATGGATTGGTACTATTTTTGCCTTTTTCCAGTCATCTGGAATCTCCCCCAATTTCCATGAATTTTCAATGGGTCAGATATCTCCTCAGTCAGTTCCTTGTGTATTCCAAGATGTATTTCATCAGGCCTTGGTGACGTGAAGACATCTAACTTGTCTAAGTAACTTTTAACTTGTTCTTTCCCCATTTTAGCCTCTGGTCCTACCTCATTTTCACTGGCATTCACTATATTAGATGTCTGATTCTAGTAGCCTTTTTGGTGAAAACTGAAACAAAAAAGTCATTTAGCACATCTGCTATTTCCACATTTTCTGTTAATGTCTTTCCTCCCTCATTGAGTAATGGGTCTGGTAATTGGCTTTTCTCTTGCTTCTAATGTATTTGTAGAATGTTTTCTTGTTACCCTTTATGTCTCTAGCTAGTGTAATCTCATTTTGTGCCTTGGCCTTTCTAATTTTGTCCCTAAATGCTTGTGTTTATATATACAAGCATCAAGATCAAATGCAGAATAGCCTCTCTCCCAGCTGCTTTCTTTACCTTCTGAAATAAAAAATTGTGTTCAGTTCATTCCAAGAACTTATTGAATAATCTGTACCCTGCTTTATTATTTCCCAACAAATATCTCGGTAGTTGAAGTCCCCCACACCACCAAGTCCTATGCTTTGGATGATTTTGTTAGTTGTATAAAAAAAAAACCCTCATCCACTCCTTCTTCCTGATTAGGTGGTCTATAGCAAATCCTTAGCATGACATCATCCTTGTTTTTTACTGCTTTTATCCTTACCTAGGGGAGGACATCTCCTTTCCTTAGGAAGGCACAATTCACATTGTATTTGCTTGCAGTACAACAGGTTTCTTTTGGGGGAAGCTTTTATTTCCCTGCCATTCTAAAACAGGCCTCCAAGAAGCTCTGTGCAAAATGATTACCATGCAACCTGAAACAATGCAGTTTGCCTGCTCCCATTGCAAACCAGAGCCTGAGTCTAGATATGAGTGAATCTGGTTTATGATTTTGCATCAAAACCACATGACATTGGCAGTTTCTTGGGCCTCACACTTTCCACACAAAGCTGGGTGAGTCTTGACTGTTACAATCTGGTTTCACTTTGAATTCTGGGATTGGTTTGAAGTTGAAACTCAGGGTTTGCGTGCTTATGAATCTTCACAGATTGAAAGTGAATTGGGTATTAGCACGAACCTTTAGCAAACTGAAATTATTAACCCTACCCTCTGATGCCAGTCCCTGACTTGCTCCCTTTCCCATTTGAATCAGAAAATGGTTTGCCATTGACTTTTATGGGACAGGATTGAACCCTTCGCCTGTGCAACCGTGACTGGCGTGCCACTCCCACTGGGCTTAGCTGCTTTGTCTTTAGACTGAAAAGCTATATTAGCTTTAGGGCCAGGCAAAATTCTGTAACAGTGACTAATCCAAGTTAATTTTACGGGATCCTTTGTACATTTTTCATTGACCTCTCTGAGAATTAGTTTAATATAAGAAGTTAATGGATTTATCCGGAGTCAGCATGTCTGCCTGTTGTGCAGCCTAACGTCTGTATAGGTATAACGTCGTCATCCATTTTAGCTAGTAGTAATGATCATTGAGATTAGAACCATACAGTTACAGGAAATTCTTGCAGATTTCAGCTAATGGGGACTGTGTAGTGAAATTAATCTAACTCACAGGAGATGGTCCAGGGTCCAATCCTTACCATGCTGCTGGCATAGTCTTTACTGCTTTGAATCATAAAACATTCATAGTCTACTGAATCTTCTGATCCAGTCCGAGTGACCACAACTGATGGCATTGCACCAGGCATTGTGTAGTGAAGTTGCCAGATCTGGCACAATCCTGCAAAACCAAGAATCTCTGCGTGGCCCCATGAGCAGCACCAGGGAAGGTCAAGGCGTACACCTCTTCACGTGTCAATGGAGAGTTGAAGAGTAGGGTGTGTTTGGGTGGGTTTTTTCCCATCGTGGCAACACAGTCGAAGAGCATGCAATGCTGCCGTGGAATATGATGAGCAATTGGAGGAAGGCCAGATCTCTGCGAGACTGTGACATTTCACTCAAAGTCAAATCACTGTACGCTCAGGATTTGGTGCTGAGAGTACAATGGAATCCCTTTGAAGCCACTCCAAGTCTGCCTGCGGGAAGGTCCAGCTTTCTAACGCATATAGCAATGAGGTAGTACACCGATTTGACAGAACCCAAACTTTGACTCAGCACAAAGATGTTTTTGCATCCATAAGCGTGACATGGACTTTGTAGTCTTTACAACCATGAGTGATCCTAGTTTATCCAGAGGAGCTATCCATGGTAGTATGGCACTCCACCTGCGAGTAGGGCCCAGATCCTCAATGTTTTTTAAGCACCTAACTTCCATTGCTTTCAATGGAAGTGAGGAACCTAAATATCTTTACGGATGTGGGCCTAAGTTTTTAAAGGACTCAAGCCAACAGATTTGGTGACAGATTCTTGAATGGCAATACAATTGCTCACAAAGTTCAGTGTCCAGCTGCTGGGACTGATCACTGCCTGAGGCTTCAGAGGAAAGGGAAATAATTATGCACAAACAAATGAAGTAAGGGATCTACCAATATTCAACACTGTATTAAAGTAAAAATTCTATCTTCATCTCTGCAGTGATCAGTTTATGCCCTTCCTAAAACAATTTGATTATTCATATCTTAGTATGAATTATTTCCTAAGAGTAGGGCAGGTCAGAAAGCGGAATTTCTGTTTCATGGGAAATTTCAGAATTTAAAAAAAATAATAATTCCGAATCAAAATGAAAAAAGTGGAAATTTTGAAATTCCCTAACGCACAAAAACTCTCCATTTTTTTTTATTTAGAACCCTATAAATATTTCATTTCAATAATGTCAATCATTTTGATCATGTCAAAGCATTTCATTTTGATACAGAAAAAACATTTCATTTTGGTAATGTTGATTCATTACATTTATACTATTATATTCTAATATATATTCATGTCTAAAATAAAATCAATCAAAACAAAATATTTCAACATTATCGGGAAAAAAGCAAGAAATCAAAATGGAACATTTTGCCTTTTCCTCATCAAAATCAACACATTCCCAGAATCATTTCAATTTTGACAAAATTGCATTTCTGACAGAAAATTGTTCCATAGACATTTTTTGACCAGCTCTATTATTTAATCATAAAACTATCCTTTTATTTTAACAATTCTGCCACAGCATTGAACTCCGACTCCTGCAGCAGTGAGTCCCAAAAGTCTCCCGATACAACACATTTCAAAGAAGCGATTGAATGTAAAATGTTTGCCAACTGCATGATTCATCTGGATTCTTCACAATGGTGATGGTGGACTGAACCCAATTTTAAGTTCATGTAAATTGCTTTTCACTTGGAAGTCAGTTTTATTTTTGCACATTAACTTTTCAACATCTTTTCCTGGCTTCTGTGTATTTATTTTACTGCTCCATCTAGTGATGGTATCTCGGTTCAAAACCCCCAAGTGATACACATAGATGATGACTCATGTTATTATCTCAAGGCAGCTCAGTGGCCTGTGCAAAATTAATGTGTTGGTCTCTGTTTAGTTCATAGCAGACAGCTCTCCGCATCACAGAAAGTGCCAGCATGATGTGCACTAATTGGCCCTCTTACGGAGAGTCTCAGCAGGCACGCCTAGGACAGACTGAACTGCCCTCCAAATCAGCGTCAAGACAGATTGGCACAGAAGCATGGAGGAAGCCAATACCTGTGCTGCAGATATGCATCAATAGAAGATTGCAGGCTCTATTGCTGTCAGGCCAGTGGCTTTTGCATGCAGAGAAAAGGTGATTCCAAATAAGCTCGGAATAGACACTCCCTGGTATCCACAACGCCACCAAATCAGCTCTTTACAGTCAGTCCAGCTTGTCAGCTGTGGCAAAAAACCATTCTTCTGAGTCTGGCTGGCTGGCATCCTGCAATTTTTAATCTTCTGGCTATCAGCTACCAGCTGTGATCCTGCAGCTGACAGACCATGGTGCAATGGGTCTCACGAAGTGACAGGAACTGTGCTAGCAGGCTGTGTCAGGGAACGCAGCAAAGGGGTGTATGCACGTATCGTAGGGGCGGCATAAGCTGGCATCTTACAGTGGGGCGTCTCTTCCAGCAGTTGGGAAGAAGCAATTAGCATTCTACCAGAGCCGTGCTGCTGTGCTGCATTGCACTTTCATGAGTACCCGGAGGCCCCGGGCTTCAAATATTCAGACACTGACACGCAATTGTGTGCTGCATTCCAAAGGATGAATGGCATTGACCTACATTCCAGACACGGCTACTCACCACTGACACCCGCTCCCAGAGCGCGCTCTCTCTCACACACATGCGTACACACACACACACACACACCCCTATTTCCCTTACAGCTTGAAGAGCTGTCAAAATGCTGAATTCACACAGCAGACACTCTCTCCCTGGTCCTCTCCAACACTCCCTCCACCACGACTTCACATGCGGAAATGAATTCTTTGTATAGACTTACACATGCACACCCACCTCAATCTCTCTCTGGTGCCTAGATACCGTAGTACTACCCTGCGCAGACAGACAGGCCTTTCTAGCATGCCCATCACCACCGATCTGGTTGTGTCTGGCATTTCGAAAGCACCTACCTCCATTTTTCTGTGAGCTTCAGCGCAAGATGGCTAATGTTGCATCAAGCGTGCTACAAAGCTGCAATATCTGCCTTCATAGCAAAATCTTTGGCAAATGTTAATGTGGCCTGTGGTGTTGATAAGGGCAGGGTTCAGTCCCCAAAACAGATTAAGATCTTATTGAAACCCTTGTTGACTGTTATAATAGGAAACAGGGACATGTGGGCCCAGCTTTAGTCTGAGTAAATTATTTCTGCCTTACTTATTAACCTATGACAGTTTAGGCAGGACCTGGAACACCCCTTATTTCAGTACTTTCAGCTTAAACCATCCAGCTTCTCCCAGTCCATTTGTCGCCGACTCCTGCTGTTTTTTTTACAGATCATTTTATGTGACAGGCTGAACTGGATTTTGTTACCCTGGCCTACAGTCCAGGCCTCTGCACAACCGCTCCTACCTGGAGAAAAGAAAGCAAGACGGGTCTCTTTTGTAATGTCTGTGCTCAGTGGTGCTTGCAGTAAACCTGTGTGCTGCTTTGGTAAGCCTGGAAAGATGTCCCTGTTATTATTACAATTTAATGATGATGATGATTGTCTTATTATTTTATTACATATTGATATAGCTACCAAAGTATGCTAGGCACTTTACAAACAAATGAGAACATAAAAGCTCTAATCTGGGGTGCTTACACTAAAAGAGCTAGATTCAGAAACCCTTACTCTCATGCATTGTATCTTACTCTCAGAGTAAGGTACTACTCAACGTGAGTAAAAGTAGCAGCGTCTATCCTTAAATAGATGACACCTTATGGGCAACCAGTAGGGTTGTACAGCCATTTAATAGGGCTCTATAGAAATTACTCGTCAGTCCTATAGGAGCTGATTGCCAGCTGGTGCACATTGTCATCGCTCCACTGATGGAGCTACGACAATTTATATCAGCTGAGGATCTGCCCCAGTGCATTTAATAGCGCATGACGTCCTTTCTACAGGTCTTTTTGTACCCTCGTCCCATTCTACTGCAGCAGTGTAATTCATTATTAAAACCCTCTAGGATTTCGCCATAAGTGCACAGATGATTGGGAGGGGTGAGATGCAATAACATGCGAATGGTGACTCTTAGCCCACACTTGGTTATTTCCAAGTTGCCCTATTCTAAGCATCTTTTGATCAGGGGAAGACGAAGTATTTTTAAATCTCCTGGAGAAAATGTTCCTTGCTAGCCAAAATCCCCCAGCCTGCTCTGCCCAGCAGAGAAAGGGGGGGTTTTGCCTATGTGTCAGCCTCCATAGATACTTGTTTGCTAGGAACTGAGCTGAGATCACCAGCTTGTTTGACCTTAGCTAGCTTTTCTGTGCGCTTTCTGGATAGTTAACTAGTTTGCCCACAGACCCAGAGAAGCTAGAATTAGAAAAGACGTACTAGCCCAGCTCTAGTTTGTGTGCTAGGCTTTCATGGCTTTGGGTCTGTTTGTCCCCAAGGAAAGGGGCAAGTTTCTAAATGGTCTCAGAGGGCCTGGTCCAAAGGCAATAGGAATCAATGGCATGAGTCGCCATGAATCAAGGCCTATGGGTGATCTGCAGAAACGGGAAACAGTTTAATTTGCATAAATTTTAGTTCCATCAATTTTTGCTCAAATGCAATAGGCATTTGATTGGCAGGACTAGCTCAACAAGTGTAAGGAAAAGACAGGCCTGTGGAGTGTCTGTCAGAGGTGGGTATGTGGCACCCGGCGAGGGTTACGCACTGTGTTTGCGAATTGATCCCCTGTGACATTCCTGCTCTGGCAGCAGCATGAGGCGATCTCTGCCATCCCTCCCCTTTCTCCTAGAGTCCAGCATAGTTTTTACGTCCTCACTCTTTGAGAGGTCCTTTATCATTCCTGATAGTTTATGGAGATCTTTGTCACACTTTCTTGGAGACAGTGGGGTAGAAAATGTCTCTCTGGTTCCATCTCTCTTCTGTCCCACTGGCTGCCTAGTCACTCTTCTCTGGGTTTAGGCTGGGTTTTGTGTCTCCCAATTTCCACCGCTAGCCTGTGGTCACCGAGGATGTGTCTGCATAGCACAGTCAGCTGGAGGCTTAGCCCCCAATCCAACTCCCAACCCAACACAACAAACCCTAGCTTGCGTTAAGATCGAACTAGCTGACCGGAGCAACGCTGATGCTTGAGGCCCTCATGCAACAATTTGGCAGTGGCTAATCCAATCACTCTGTGCAGCTAATCCAGTCATGCTGTGTCACTCAGTTGTTGTGAAGTGCTGTTGGTCTCGCCGGGATGCGGCTGGAGTGGGGTCACTTGAGTGTACTAATTCGAGCTCAGAGCTGCAGCAAAGACAAGCCCGGTTTCTGTATTTGTATTCTGCCTTTCAAGTAGGCGGGGCCAGTTCTTTGCAGCGGAGATATGCGTTTTCTTTGTGTGGGCGGCAGAAGCGTAGTGGGAATGCTGCCCTTGTGGACAGAGCACCCGACTCTGGAACCGCAGAGCACCTGCTGGTGGTCTGTAGAGAGTTGGTTTGTCCCACGGTCCTGGGCTATGCTGCTGTGTTTCTAATGCCACCTGCTAACAACATATTCCATTCTGTCCAGATGTTACGTTTCCATGCAGGCGATTGTGGTGTCTGTCCAGGGACACTATCCAACTGCCCGGGGGAGGGAAGGAGGTCAGAGCCGCTGTGAATAGGACGGGGTCTGATCGCTGTTGAGCCGGGATCTGCCCTACAAAAGAGTCTGGGAACCCCTGCTCTACGGGAATCACGGCTGTGACTGAACCGCTATATAATTAGTCCTGCTGGAAAGAGAGACCTCCTGCTAGGAAGGGAATTTTATTTCTAGAAAGGCTATAAATAGTTCTAATTGCAGCCAGGTAAAGAACTAGAGCAGATTGGAAACATTTGGCAGCAAGCTGAGCTTTTTGAAGAAACTGCTCTGTATGATCAGAGGAATTTTTTTTTTTTATCTCTTTTAGTGCCTGTTGGCAGAAGTCGCCACTTCCTTAAAAGGTAACAGGGCCCGGCAAGCGTTGTTCTGTGGGGGTGCACGACCAGGCCCCTAATTGCTCTGGAGGCGTTAATGTCATTCATTCATTGAGAATAAGCTGGCCCTTTAAGACTTCTGGAGTGAGCAGGGAAACACTGTGTTAAGCTATCCTCTCTCTTCCCCGATTGTGCTGCCCCGTAGTCCATTGAACATGTAACAGGGAGAAAGTGGGTTGATTTAAAACACACACCCCTTGTTTAACTAGGGCAGATCATGAGCCGTATGGCTCCATTCTTCAGCCTGTTCCTTTCCTGCATGCAAATCCCCTGTGTCTGTGGTTTCTCTTCTCCACCTCGCTCAGCATCGTACAGCAAGGCATCGCCTGATCTCTCCCCAGATCCAATTAGAATTCAGGCCCTTCCACCCCACTCCCCCGCTGTAAAGGCAGGAATTGTCCTCGTTGCCCTTGTTCAGCCCTTCCACAGTCAGTCACCAAGGTAACGGAGCACAGAAACAGGCCCAGCTGGGCTCAGCTATTCTGGGCCATCTCCCTTAAGGATGGTTCAGCATCCATTAACCCTTTGCTGCATGTTATGTCGGCAGGGGGAGGGCGCTGACGTTATCTTTATACATTCCAACCTCTGTCTCTGCCAGCCCAATAGAGGGGGTGGAAAGACACCAAGGACTTCACATCCCCCTCGCGTAAGTCATCAGGCCAAGCCCCTGGGCTCTTAACACCCTTCCTGTTTCCCCCCCATTTAGAATTTCCTGGTATTTTCCTTTTCTTTCCCTCTCTGCCCACATAAGACATAGACACATTCCCATAGCTTCCCGCTGGGTCCCAGCTTCCAGGTTGCAGCCCAGTGGCAGCCTCCTGCGTCTCGTGAGCTGGGCTTACAGCTGGGTGGCAGCCACTGTGCCCGGCTCCAAGCCAAGGGACAGCTTCCTGCACCCTGGCTTGAAGATGGACAGCAGCCGCCTGCCCACATCCCTGGGTCCCAGCCGGCACAGAGGCCTTCTCTGAGCCAGCTCGGACTGGGTGTCAGTCACCCACCTCCCGGGCTGGCTTGCAGGTGGCAGCCCCTTTCCCGGTGCCCAGAAAACGTGTCAATTTCACTGCTGTATGACAGCCCCAGATTTTACCAGTTACCCTCTTTTCCCATCTCTTTCTCTCTCATCCTCTTTCCCTGTGTCTCTCGCACCCATTCTTCCTCTCAAATCTATGGCAAAAAGTTTGGCACGGTGCTATATATTCTCCAGCATTGGCATGCTAGCTTTGGCCAACATCACTTCTAGTCCAGGTACATACTTGAGTTGTGCACCCCTGGTGTAAAGGTGGTAACCCTACCCCCACTAGATCTGACATCTGTCATATCACAGCCTTGTATACTCAGCTTTTCTTTCAACATATGGCTCATGTTAGTTTGTAAATCTAAAATCCAGTGGAAAATTGAGTGTTGGGGTACTTATTAAAATTTTCAGAAGTTACGGGGTACTTGCTTCTTAAAAGGTTGAGAAACACTGATCAATGGTACTTAGATCCTCCTAGTACCATAGCATCTGGGCAGCTTACAGTCTTTAATGTAGTTCTTCTCACAGTACCCCCTGAAATAGGGCAGTGCGTAGCATCCTCATGATACAGACTTACCCAGCATCACACAGGAAGTTTGCAGCAGAGCAAGGCCATGAACGCAGGTCTCCTAAATCTAGCCCAGTGCCATTGGACCTCCTTCTTCCTTAGCAGTACAATCCATGTGTGTTTGATAGCCAGCCACTGGCTCTGGAATTCAGTTTTTGTATCAAGCAGAGAAGCTGAATCACAAAATTCAGATGTGGATTTCCAAGGGAGGGTGCTGGAATTCAAGGCTTTCGTTCTGTCCCTTCTCAAGGAATAAGAACACGGTCCACTTAGCCCGTTGGCCCATTTCCGACAGCGGCCAGCATCAGAGGACCGTGCAAGAAAGCCTGTAACTGAGGAGCTGCCCAGAGGAAACTTTTCCTTTATCTCAGACTGCTCTCAGTTGGCTCATGCCCTGAAGCTTGAAGGTTTCTATCCCTTATAAATGTCTTTTCTAATGTAACTGTGAATGTGCTCCTTATCCTAACCTGTTGTTAATCCTACTAAACTCCAGGCCTGAGTGCTATCTTGTGAAAATGAGTTTCACAGCTCAGTTACTATATGTGTTAGCAGTTTGAAATGTGTTGCCTTTTGTTTCATTGTAAGGCCATTGAAAGAGAGAATGAGGTGAAAGAAACCACAGCTAGGCGTGCCTGTGTCATTTCTACAATTTTCAGTCACTCTAAGCTAAATGGTCATAATCTTGTCAATCTCCCCCTGCAGAAATCTTCCCTGGTTCTCATCATTTTACTGCCTGTCTCTGAACTCCTTTCTGTTATGAGTGGGGAAACCACTAAAGAAATAATAGGCCTCATCTACAACTAGGGGTAGTTGCATTTTTATTTTTTTATTTTTTTTTGACAAAGGTTGAGGGTTTTTTTAGAGCTTTGGGAGTTTTTTTAATTGGAAAATGAAACATTGTAGGCTAAGAATTGATTTTTGGAAATGAAACTCTTTGGAGAAAAGCCTTTGAATTTTTTTTTTAAATAGTGGGGAAATTCCACTTTCTCTGTTGCATTCTCTTCCCTTCCCTTTTTTCCAGTGGCAGTTAGGGGGGTTAAGGGAAAGTAAAAATGTGACACAGGAGACCCCTGAACATTAAAAAAAAATGTCAAAATGTTTGTCAACGAAAGAGGGGGAAAGTGCAAACTTTCAAACACAATGAAAATTGTCAATTTTCTTTTGAACTATTTCCCATTTACCGCCCCCCCAATTTTGATCAGCTCCATTTACAACATTGTTCTGTCCCAGTATAACTCTATTGACTTGCTCCCAATTTACATCTTAAGAATTCATTTTTCATTTCGCTTCGGACTAGCTGGAGGATCCTTCCCATCTTATGTCCCCCCTTTCCTTCCCTTCCCCTCCCCCCTGCCTATAGGACAGAGGTCCCCAAACTGTAGGGCATGCTCCCTAAGGGGCATGGTAGGGCCTGGCCAGCCCCATGGGGATGGGGAGGGAGCGCCATCCAGCCCTGGCCTACTCTGGCTTTGGCCCCAGCTCTGCGCCTGAGGCTCCACCTCCAGCCACACCCCAACCCCCCCACACTGCAACCCCCAGCTCCACCCCCAGCCTCAGTCCCTTTTTTGGCCACGGTTCTGCTTCTAGTCACACCCAACTTGGTCACAGCCCCAACCCCAGCCCCTGGCTTTGGCCCCTGCCTTGGCCCCCAGCCCTACGGCCCCAGCTGCACTTCCAGCCCCGCGCCCAGCCCCGGCTCCTGGGGAAGGGGGCCACAGACAGGGGTACGGAGGGGGGGCGCCATGTAAAAAGTTTAGGGACCATTGCTGTAGGAGACAGGCACAACTGGAGGGTACGGGTCCTTGCTAGCATCCCCAGAGGCCTGTGCCACCCCAAAGGGATAAAGAGAAGGCCTTGCAGTTGGCAGAGCCAGCCAGCTATGAGAGGAAGAGTATGAGGTAGAGGTAGCCTTTGGCTCTCCCATGTTCTGACGCCTCCCAGACAGGGTGGGCATGCGGGGCAGCTCTGACTTGTAAGTACCTTCCTGCTAGGGAAGAAGTATTGTCAGGTGCCTACAAAGCACAGGTCTGGTATCCGGGGTTCGAGTCCTGTGAGACCTCTAAGCAAGGCCCCTAACGTTTCCCAAGGCCTCAGTTTCTCCCCCTGCTCAGTTTGCTTCTCAGATGGAAGGGGCTAGCGAATGCAAATGATTAGTGATGTTGTTATTAATCTGGCTCCTCCCCACCCCATCCACATGTTGCTGCAACTCCAACTCCCCCCAGAAGTGGTTCCCGAGTGGTTAGCGATCTCATTTATGGCCTTCTAGCGATCAGGGCCAGGGCGTGCTACTGCTGCGGGCAACCATGGCTCCATGCACTGGAGGGCAGATCGTTCTGGAGGAGAGTGGGCGGTAAATCTAAGGGGAAGGAGGTGTGGAAGGAAAGAACTATTAGGTCATCTGAATTCTCAAAGGACCTGTCAGTCCCGGCCCCAAAAAAACCCAAAACAGCCCTTGTCAAACCCTCTCTAGCAGGGCGGCTGTTTGTCATCCTCTAGACGAGGTCTCAGTGGCGGAAGTGTTCTGACCCACCAGTGAAATGCTCCTCCAGGCTGCTACACATGGCCAGGCTGTGCGGAGCGTGAGGACACCTGCGAGCAGGGAGGATGCTTGCTGGCTGTTGAGAGGGCTCCACTCTTCCTGGGTTATTAATGGCCGTGACTTAGCAGGGGCCAAGTCAAGATCAGAATCCAACAAGATGGAGGGGGGGGGGGGAACCAGCAAGAATTATTCCATCTCTTCAGGCTCGATGGAGCCTTTCAGGAGAGGACGGGAAACACCAAGGCGCAGGAAAAACTGCTCAGTAATAACAGATTTTGGCTGGCTGCTCTGTTCTCACGCCTCGGTTTGATTTCATCCTATTTCAGCTGCATGGCCACCAGCTCCCCACAGCACAGGTTACCAAAGGTCACTTTCCAAGCTGCTGATCCTGCTATCACACGGTCGCCTGCCTCGCAAACACAGGAGTGGGAGGGGGGTAGGGAGCTTACAGTTCAGGACGTGCTGGTGTGTTTTTCTTGTCTCTCGTTAGCCACCCGGTTTGTTTTAGGGTTCGAGGCCAGGGCATTGAGACTCGGTGGTGTAACCGCACAAGGGAAGCATTTCCTCCTGTCTGTAACAATCACAATCCATCACCATCAGTAATTATGAACTTGAAGTGGTGAATGAATTAACATACTTGGGGTCTACCCTCGCAGTGAACCTTTAACTTGAAAAGGAACTTAATTTCCACCTCGGAAAAGTTGCCACAATATCTAGACTGAGCAAGGGGGGATGGCAAAGCAACAAACTGACAGAACACACAAAGATCTCTGTCTATCACACGTGTTATCAGTACACTTTTGTCCAGGAGCAAGACACAGACCTTATACTCTCATCAGGAAAAAAAGGCTCAACGGCTTTCATATGCGGTGTCTTCATCGAATTCTTGGAATCGCAGAGTCACCAACACCAAGATGCTCAAGCGGGCCAGTATACCCAGCATGCAAACATTCCTTAAACAGAGACGCCTCTGTTGTCTTGGGCATGTGTGCCAATGAATGATGGGTGCATCCCAAAGGACATCCTCTAGGGCCAATTGGCATCTGGGAAAAGATCTAAAGGGTGCCCAACATTGCGTTTCAAGGATGTGTGCAAGTGAGATCTCAAAGAAATGGCTTACTGGAAAGATCACCCTCAGGACCGCGGCCTTTGGAAACAAGAGCTCAGTAAAGGTCTCCGAAGCTATGAGAGGAAGCAGTCCAGCTTAGCAGAAAAGAGAAGAGCTCGCAGAAGGCAGAGCCCAAAGGGTCAAAACACTGCCTTTAAATGTGACAAATGCAGTAGAGATTGTCGCTCGAGTGGGTCTCTTCAGCCGCAGCTGCCCTAAAACCAACTTAGGATGTTTTCTACCTCTCAGCGGTGCATACCCATGGTCTCTCGAGACTGAAGGATGCCAAGACAGCAAACTGGGTATTTGTAGCAGTCCCCTCTGCTGGCCAGAATTCGCACTGCCCAACTGTGTGCAATGGGTCACCGAGAGCTAACAGCGATGGGGAGTCGGCTTTAACTCGCTCTGTAGGCCGGGTTTGGGTGGCGCCTTAGAGTGCCCTCGAAGTGAGAGGTGGCTGTGCTGCTGGAGCAGATGGACACAAGCGCTGGCCCTGTTGACATGAAGTAACGAATGGCCAAACGTGCAGCATAGAAACAACTGTGAAGCTGTCGTGGGCCACCAAACTGTTGCACTATATGGCCCAGACCCTCAGCTGTGTAAATGGGGTAGCCCCCTTCCCTGTCAGTGGAGCAATATGGATTTACACCAGCTGAGGATCTGGTCCTATATGCTCGGTAAGCTGTCCCAGCCCACATGGAGGGAGAAAGCACAGTGGCATAGTAACGGGGAAGGCGGGGGGGGGGGGCCACCAGCCGGGCCCTCCTCAACACATAGGGGACGGGGGCGCAGGAGGCTCTGAGTGGGAGAGGCAGGCACTGTAAGTGCGGGGGCAGCAGTGGTAGATCCCAGCTCAAAGGTCCTTGGGATGCAGTAGGAGGAACGTGGCATGTCCCCCCTCCGCCAGTGCAGACCGCCTTCCCGGGGCATCTGGGTGGCAGCAGCCATCAGGTGGGAGCCGGGGACCCCTCCTGCCTTGCGTGGGGGGCGTGTGAGGCCTGGGCAGGGGGGAGGGCATAAATGTAAGCATTGCTCCCCCCCCGGGTGCCACAGACCCACAGTATGCCACAGGGCAAGCATCATAACAACGCCAAGCTCCCTACAGCAAACCAGTTCCATTTAGTGTCGTGTCGGTGATGTTTCTCAACCGTGCCAATGGGGTAACTGATTAACAGTGGCACAGATGGGTAGATTCCCTGCCCCAAGGAGCTTTCAGTATGTCAGACAGAGCACAGCAAGGGATTGGCCCCAAAATGTGTCTCCACAGGTCACTGTTTCCTCAACCTGTTTGCTATCAGGGACCAGCTTCCTATACTGTCAGCGAGATCCCAGGGACCGGTGCTGTGCATGGCGCAGTCATGGCGACAGACTGCCATAGTTGATGTGAGCCATCCTCTCCCACCCCAGGACTAATTGATTTCAGTGGAGAGCAGACCATCACCTGTGCCATACAACATTTCAGCAGCACAAAGGAAAAGCAGCCAGGCTGCTGATGCACTTTATTGCCCACAAGTTCAGTCACCAACAACTTGCTGCATCAGCACAGGGTTTCAGGAATCAGCTGATTATCTTTACAAGGCTCTTCCAGGGCCCATTCCTTTGCAAAGCCTCATCAAAATTAGCAACTGGGAAAAGACCTACTCGATTTTTTTCCATCCCCTTGGGCCAGTGCAAGATTGTGCCTACCGTTAATATGCGGTGGTTTTGTCAAACCTAGCTTTAAATGTCCAGAACTCATGGCTCTTCAACTGCTCTCTTGGGAGGCTGTTTTACAGTCTAAGACAGTGGTTTTCAACTTTTTTTCATTTGAAGACTCCTAACATTTTTGAATGGAGGTGTGGACCCCTTTGGAAAGTTTACACATAGTGTGCAGGCTCCCAGTGGGTCCAGAGACCACAGGTTGAAAACCACTGTTCTAGGGTAATGACAACCTTTCACGGACCCAGGGGTCCGCGGATCACTGGTCTAGGAAATCTCATACCAGGAGAGCTTTTTCCTGCTATTCAGCCTTTCCCAGAGCTCTCCAGTCTGTCTATCTGTATCCATTTGTTGTCGCTTGTCTTACGCTTCCATTGTAAGCTCCTTGGGACATGGACAGTTTTTTGTTCAGCACCTAGCACTATGGGGTCCCAGGCCATCACTGTGGATGCTCAGTGCTGCCACTATACAAATAATAATACATGTTCCTTTTCTTAATTTCTCGCTATAGCCCCTTGGAGCCCCCTAAATAACACCTTGCTGCGTTTGGGTTTATAACAAACACCACCACAAAACTCTGGATCTCAACACCTTGGCCCTGACGTTGGTGGAGGAGTCTCATCTGGGCTCTAAACTTGGATCTGGATTTTGTGGCTAGTCTGTAATCGCTGTAAAACCTAAGATCAAATCAGTCCTGAACTTTGAGTGGTTAAAACACCAGGTGTGACTGGAAATTGCCGCTTGTTTAATCTCAGCCCATCCTAGTGCAATGCTTAGCTAAGTGCTAGCCATCTTCTGGGGCACTTTTTACTCGTCCCTCAGACATCAAGCCCTTCAATGCCTCAATATTGTTGGCTGAAGCACTTGTCACACCCTCCTATTTGTCTACATCTTGCTGGCATTTGTGTGGACAGAACTGAAAGCCATATTTCAAGCACCATCTCACCAGAGTTGCACGGCAGAGACGGACTAACTCATCCGTGCACTGAGCTGCAGAAACCACACAGACGGTAATGTCCATATGTGGGCTGGGTTTTTTCTTCCCCCTTTTACTAGTCAAAAATATTTAGCCAAGTTTATCTTTTTTCATTGCAACAGAAGCCAAGCCCCAAAAACTTGTCTGAGGCCATAAGCCAAGAGGGGCATTGAAGCGAGAAATGTTGGGCTGGACAGGACTCAAGAGGCCATCTAGTCCAGACCCCTGCACTGAGACAGGACCAAGTATCTCTGACAGCTGTTTGTCTACCCTATTCTTTAAAATTGCTAATGACAGGGCTTCCATTCCACAACCTCTCTTGGAAGCCTATTCCAGAGCTTAAGTGTTCTCGTAGTTAATATTTTTTCCCCTAAGACCTAACCGAAATCTCCCTTGCTGCAAATTCAGCCCATTACCTCTTGTTCTACCGTCAATGGACATGGAGAACAATTGATCATCATCCTCTTTATAATGGCCCCTAAAATATTTGAAGACTGTTACCAGGTCCCTCCTTAATCATCTTTTCTTCAGTGTTTCTGCAGGGTTCTCTTGTTGCATCCAAAAGATTTACACCTTTGATTTAATCCTTGCCCGTATTATACAAATGTCATGCTCATTGCCATGATGACGTTCAGAATGGCGTCAGCTCGGAGTTCTTTTTCAGTGCTCCCCCCCCCCGCAAGTTCTGTAGCTTTGCTACTGCTGGAACAAACTGGTGAAAGGGCAAGGATTGGACGGTAAGCGCAAGAGAAATGAGCCTCCTGTCAGGAGTAACCTTTAAAGCTGCCCTGCCTGGAGGAACGTCTCCTTTTTGCAAAGGTACAAAATGTACCACACAAAGATGGACATTGAGTGCAAGGGTTGGATGTTCTCTAAACACCCTTGTGCTCCCCATGCCCCGTGTGCTGCAGCTGTGGGCAGACCCGTGCACCTTTGGAAGAGGTCTCTTTTGTGATGACTGTTCTGGGTAGAGGTGAGCAAGGACCTCAGCAGTACAGCCACGTTAGTCATGCCAGCGCGTTGTGCTCACCTCTCGCCAACGTTGGATGCAGTGAGCTAACGGGAAGGCCTGGCCCTGGAAATGAGAGCCAATGTTGGAGCGATAGTCAAGCAAACACTGGAGCCCATGCAAGAGAGCTGACCAGAGACTATCCTAGACACCGCCCAGCTGCATCCCAGGGTCTTATAAGAAAGAGCGGCCATGACGGGCCCCAGAGGTGGAATTCACAGAGGGCCTCAAGGCACCTAATGCCCATGGAATTCGATGGGAGTCGGGCCCCTAATTACCTTTGTGAATCCCATCTTGAGGCCTCTCTGCCCACTTATGGCAGCTGAAATGCGCGACCTTTAGGTGGTGGGACGAACGCCACAGGAAAGCGGATGCAGGAGTCGTCCAGAAGAGACATACACACCCCCCGAGGGGGTGTGACACTTGGATGCAATAACTTCTGTGCAGTCTGGTTTATATCACAGGTCAGGATCCTGCCTGGTATAGATGTGAGCAAGGATTAGACCCGTTAAACCAAGTCTGTGCACCGAGCGTTCTAGCTCCTGCACACATCACTGTAGCATGCAGATATCAGAATCCGTCTTTTTACCCATAGGCTGCATTGCATACTAGGTACACCAGCGAGGGCCTGCTCTCCTTTCCCAGTATATGAGTTGCTCGGTTGCCAACACGGTTTGTATCAGAGATAACCCGTGCCTCCCAATGGAGGAGTTGACGTTGCGGGGGGGTGGGGGGAGGAGGGGGAGGCAAGCTTCGGCAATGTTACTGAGCGTGCTCAGGCCAAGCCAAGCAGCAAATCTGGGGCAGCACGTGAGCCTGCATCTCTCCCCCCACCCCACGAATCACCTCAGGTTTGTATCCTCCAATAGAAGAATTAGATCCCTATCTGGCACTGAACTCTCCAGCCACCATGGGTTTAACACAGAGACTTTTCTATGGTGACTGCCTTATGTGTTAGGCATAAGCCCATTGGCGGTGTCAGAAATTGAGTGTAGATGCTTCCACGTCTCAAGGGCCTTAACGTGCATGATGGGTAGTGACCAGTGTAACATGGATACTGATGGACTAGAGCAGTGTTTCTCAACCCGGGGTACGCGTACCCCTGGGGGTACACAAAGGTCTTCTGGGGGGGGGTACATCAACTCAGCGAGCTAGTTGCCTAGTTTTACAACAGGCTACATTAAAAACCACTCGTGAAGGCAGTACAAACTAAAAGTTCATAGCCAATGCCTTGCTTATACTGCTCCATATGTTATACATTGAAATGTAAGTCCACTATTTATATGCCAAGCGATTTATTTTATAATTCTATGGGGAAAATGAAAACATAAGCCCTTTTTCAGTAACAGTGTGCTGTGACACTTTTGTGTCTGATTTTGTAAGCAAATAGTTTTTAAGTGAGGTGAAAGTTGGCATACACAAGACAAATGAGACGCCTGAAAGAGGTACAATAGTCTGGAACGATTGAGAGCCACTGGACTAGAGCCTTCAGGGCAGCAGAAATTTCCTGAGAGCCTTGAAAATACCCTGATCCAAGTTATGCTTATGCAAGCAAGCGTCTTATCTTGGTAACTAGAGCAAGGCCAATGCTATCAGGCCTTTCTGAACAGCTCCTGCTTGTCTGGTAAACAGGGGTGGCAGCGTGTTGTGGCTAATGGTTATTATTAGATTTGGGTAAGTGCGGAGTGAAATTTCTTTCAGGACAGTCCCCTTCAGATACTGGAGCTCGACATCTAGGTCTACATCTGCCTTTAAACATTTCCTATTTCAGACACAGTGACAGTGAAAGCATTTGTTGCCCCCCAGGCTGGAGACCACGGTCCTCTGTTTGGCCACAGAACTGGTAACAGATGCAAATTCCCTGCCAACCCCTCTCTGCCAGGGTTGTTGTCTATGGGGGGAGTTTGGTCTTTGGGTCCATTGAGATTTCTGTGCAAGAGGCCAGCACCTGGACTGGTGAAAACTGGCTTTGCTTCATTAACTTCAATGGCTCTACACTGAGTGACACCAGCTGACAATTTGGCCCAAGGTGTTTAATCACTTGAGGCAGCTTTTGCCCTCCATTACACCAAGGTAAAGCCAGAGCAGCTCCACTGAGTTTAATGGAGTTCCTCTGGAGTTACACCTAGACAAAGCACGGGTTCACCGTTAGCGTGGCCATGCTTTTGCTGTGTACTATGACCCCCGCAAGAATGTTGCTAATCCACGCTCTAGCTGAGAACTGTGGTGATTAAAGAAAATATAGAAACTAGGTCTGGATTGTAAGCTCCACCTAGACCGCTGAGGCACATGACCATGAACACATGCACAAGGTTCAGGTTTAGCTTTGGAGGAGTCCCCCGCCCCTTCCCATGCCCCAGAGACACCCTGGCACCCCCCTACCTGGCTGTGGACCCTCCTGTAGAGGGACCATTCAGAGTTCCTCTTTTGCAGTAACCAGGAAACTGCTTTTTCATGACTTCTGGATTTTCACTAGGCTGATTCTCCATCTCCACCGCATCATAAGCTGCTGTCTAGCCCCCAACCCCCATCCTTCTGGCTTCTTCAGAAGATGACTGACTCCTTGTCCTGCTCACTCCTTGTACTGGTTTGGGGGGTCTGGATGAGGCCTAGTGGCCCAGAGCTCTTCAGCAGAAACTGGTCCCCAGATCCTGTTTGTGTGAATCCACCTAGCTCCACTGACTTCCGTTTACTCTGGTTGAGGCGCTTTAAACGGCTCAGTGCTCTCTGGGGCTCTGCCTTGAAAGATTTTGTCCTGCAGCCACGTAGGCTGGGAAGTTTTGTCCCTCGAGCAAGTGGCACCATTTAGAGTTGCAGAAGTAGGCGCCTGCCATGAGTTTCTGGACGCTGTCGCTACAGACGTATGGTTTGGAGCAGGGGACAGACAAGTCCCCTGCCTCCCAGAAGAATTGGTGTAGGACGTAGGCCTGGCAATAGGCGCCTCAACAAACAAAACAGTCGTGGAGAACAGGTGTGTTAGCCCTCTGTTGAAGGGGAATGTTGGGCTCTAATCCCTGCCAGCCTCCCACCCCGTGAAAACAGAGAGAAGCTGTCACTTCACCCACGAGAGGAGGGCAGAAAGGCTCTTAGAAAATGTGACACAAACCAGGGGGACGGGGGAAGCTAGTGAGGGGAGGAGCACAGGGCTGGATTAAAGCATAAACACTGTAGGTCTGTGGTTAGCCCCCCCCAGGGCTACAGTTAGGTGCTCACATAAAAAAATCAGAGATTTCGTTAAGAACAAAAATTCCACCGCCCAACAAGCAGTGGAAAGACAAGACTGAAAGCAAGACCTGTGTGTAACTGACACAGCAATGCTTCCTGAGCCAGCAGGCAGCGTGCCCACAGCTCTGAAAAGCGTCAGCTGCCCTTAGCAGCTGGGTGGCATTTCCGAGAGCCACTTCTCTGGGGGACCTCAGCAGCCCCCCCGCGTGAGCTGGCCGCAGGGGAAGGGTGCAGCGGGCCTGGCCCATCCCAGCCAAGCACTTTCCTCTGCTGCTACCCTTTAGGGAGGAGGGGGGTCTTGATGTCCCTCCTGGGTGGATGAAGAGATGCTTCTCCCTCCCCCCCCCACGCTGCTGGCCCTGCCACTGCCAGGACTCCAGTGGGAGGGTATGTGCGGGAGTAAAGCCACAGGAGGTCTGTGTTGTGCTGAGCCTAGGAGCTTTGACTGCCTCAATCCAGGCCTGTGGAAATGGGTTCTGTGGGGGGGGCTGGAGCAGGGGTTCATAAAATCCAGACCCAGCCAGAAGTTCAGCTCTTTAAACTAAACAGTCAGCGCATCACTACGTTGCTGGTCTAAACCGGTCCAGCTCGGGTGGGGCAGAGGCTGACGCGTGACAGGGACGGACCCATTCTGCAAAGCCCATTTCTGGGGTGTGCTCGCCCGGAGGGGCCCGTGCTTCGTCAGCCAAAGGGTTCATTCACAGAAACGAGCCTGAGCCCACTGGGTCCAGACCCCTCTGGAGGAGGGAGACCTTCATGGCCACACCCAAGCTTTGCAGCTGGCTCCTGTCTGCCTGAAGGCCCAACCTGACGCCCCCAAGCTGTGGGGAAGCTTGAACCAGAACTTGGCTGCTCAGGCCCCTGTGTAATAGCAGCTAAGGTCTTGAACCTCTCCCGTTCAAATCAACAGGTTTGCTTCAGTGGGAGCAGCACTGAACCTAGATGGGCACGTATCTCGCGGGGAAACAAAGTATTCGCCCGTTACTTGCTGTTCTGCTGAGCCAGAAAAAGCCCTGGCAGAAGAGTCAACCAACAACTCTCCCTGTGTTCGAGCTATCTTTTGTTTTGGCTGAAGGCACAGACAGACTTTCACAGTCTCCAAGGAAAACTGCATTCCTGCCCCTGTCTGCAGTTAGCGCTTGAAAGAGAAAGGAGGGCTTGATTAAAAATACCCGTAGCCACCCTTCAACCCCGATGGCAACCATTGATCCATTCCACATTAACACCTACAGTGCATGGGGTGCAGCAGGTCTTAGTGAAAACCCCTTGAGAGAGGCTGGGGACATTAAGCCACGAGCCCGTTAATCAACTGAGAAATAAACCCAGTAGGTCTTGGAGTCTGTTACACCCAGCGTCGGCACGTACTGTACTCCACGAGGAAAGGTCCACGACTGAACTTTCTTCCTGCTCTCCCAGTGCATGGGGACGTCCATCCAAACTGATATTTTTAGGGGCAGGGGCTGTACATTCTCTCTCACACAGCACTAAGCCCCCACTGGCACTCTCCTAATAGCAATACCAGATCCGTTCATTTTATGCGGAGCTTCTATTACACTGCTCCCTAAATAAAAGTGGCCCAGCTGACAAAGGGGCTGTGCATCAGTCGCTTCCATCCACTTCCCTGGAAGTTGCAGATGTTTAGAAGGCCTTAAGAATCAGACGGCTCCTCCAGCGTCTAATTCCTGCCTAGCTTTAGACACCCCCCTTTGAAAGTTGTGAGCGGTCTGCGTGCTAAGGATTCCATAGTAGTTTTCCCGCTGGCCAGAATTTTGCCCCTAGACATGTTCACTATCTTCAGCCGCATGCTGCTGGCCTGCCACTCTCCAACCCGGAAGTGGCAGTGACTCAGGGTATGTCTACACAGCAAAGAAAAACGCAGGCCCGGGCCAGCCGACTAGGGCTTGCGGAGCTGTTTTATTTCAGTGTAGGCTTCTGGGTTTGGAATGGAGGCTGAGTTCTGGGACCCTCCCATCCCGAGTTGGCTGGCACGGGCCAGGCACGGGTTTTTCTTTGGTGTAGACATACCTAAGGTGACCAGATGCCCCAATTTTATAAGGACAGTCCCAATATTTAGGGCTTTTTCTTATACAGGTGTCTATTACCTCCCCATCGCCTGTCCCAATTTTTCACACTTGCTATCTGGTCACCTTAGATATACCTGGAGTGACAATCGCCACCATAGCTTGCCTGGGCAACACCCGTGTGCCTGTGTACCACCCTGCAAACCTCAATAAGGTGCTGTGTGGGTCGTCCCCTGTGCAGCTCATTGAAGAATCATGGCCATATTTTGTGAGGCCTGGAGTTGCTCTATCCATGTCCAGTAAGCCAAACTTTATTTGTATTCAAGGGATGCTTGTAGGTGCGTTAGGCACAGCAGGGAAACCGTGAATGAGACGAATACCATTGCTAAATGAAGGATCATGCCCAATGTCTATTTCAACAAGGTATTTTATTGGTCCAGCAACTGCAAAATATACAAATTTCTGAAAGGCATACCCTGTTCTTAAGCTGGCACAGCTTTATCTCAGGCAATTATTCCAGACACATATACAGAATACGAACAACATATCACAAGTCAAAATAAAATAAACCCCGAAAACCTACCCTTCTCTCCAAGCTCTGCAGGATACTTTAAATAAATAAACAGCACTTCGCTATCAAAATGATTTAAAAAAAAAAAAAATTCAAGTATCACAAAAAACAAACAAACAAACAAAAAGTCATTGGTGTGGTTCAATTAGCCCCATTCTCCCCACCCACCGTGCTATAAGGCCACTGCCCATGCTCAATATTCACTGTTTACAGAAATTGGAGGATCCGTGTCAGGTTTCCAGGGGAACACGATGACAGAGAACCAATCCCAGCAAGTCCCTTTTCTTGCCTAACTCCGCCCACAGCCACCAGCTCTGCACAGGGGGATTGGTTTGAAGCAGATATTCCCCTGTCCCATAAACATGCTCCTCTTCAGCCAGATTAACATTATTTTTTGTAGGCCCTACCAATATTAAGTTATTTTCAGAACAGGAGACGAAGTTTGTTTTGAAGTTTGGGTGTATACACAAATAGATCAAGGACACAAATGTTTGTGTTTGCTGTGTTATCTTTCTGTCGCAGGGGAGAAAGCTAAATGCCTCGGGAAGTGGTTTAAAAGATATGTCACTCACCCTCTAAAAATTAAGTCTCTCTAAAACGAGTGAAACTAAATGGCAGACATAAAACACGCAGGCAAAAAGGGAACTCTGCATTTATCAAAGCTATTCCAAAAAAAAAAAAAAAAAAGTATTCTTCCACTTCATCTGTACAAGAATAGCTGCATATAAACAAACCTCACATTGGCAGGTCACCAATAAAAACATCTTCAATGGTCAGATATGAGCGGAGAGAGCCGCTAGACGCCTCTCCCAGGTGCTGCTTTAAAACATCTGAACGTACAAAGCGTTTTCTCTGTGCAAGACTAAAGCACTAGGCACTGCGGTTCGCCTTTCCAGAGCAAAGAAGTAACCACGTTCCAACAGAGCCTGTCTGCTCCCACCTGCAGGAATCTAACCTACCAACCATTACCTGAAGCAAGAACAAATAAAAAGAAATAAAACCAACGAGAGAGGAGGGCTCCTTAGCACAGTTCAGGACTCTCCCCCCGGGCTTTGCGAACAGACTGTACAGTACATCCTTTCAGCATATGATTCAGCTGCGCTTTAAACCATTAAGACAATAATGTATTGCTTGAGCTCCACTCTGCTTTTTGGCTCAGCGCTTGCACACCGGAGGTCGTGTGCTGGGGTCAAAAGAGAGCACATGGACTAGCAAAGATTTAGGGCTTGGCAGGTGAAGGAAAAGTGAGACACAACTTCAATAATCTCCTCCTCCTCTCCCGACTTCGGGAGATGGCAGGGCTGGAGAAAATGTCCTACAAGAATACAAGCGTAAGCACGCACACACAGACTTCTGCACAAATGACACAGTAGTGGTTATTCTTGGGTTTCAACCCCTTAACTTGGAGCATAGAACAGACAGTCAAAGAAGGGACTCACATACAGAACTGCAAGTTGGCCAGCTCCTACAACTAGGCCATAAATTAGTACCTCACACGCACTCCCATCCCCTACCCACTGTTAATACTGTAACTACCCACTGCTTTGCAGTCTTCATCTTTCATCTCACACAGTACAGCATCCAAGTTTCTAGGCTTCATCTGTAAAGAGGCAGGACTACGAGGGAGGTGGAGAGGGGTCACACTCCTGCCACATGTAAAGTGCAAAACAAGCGGTTTATAAAAAGAAACTGTTGTTTAAATGACTCTGATTGTGGCTTTTTCCACACACACAAAAGACAGGCCTCCATGCGTCACCAAAAGGGCGTGTCTGCAAAACGCATCTAGCCTAGCATGTACAACCTACTTCAGAACAGTAAACTCTGCGCAAGTGCAGGGCAAAAACCTCGAGGAAGTGGAAGGCGGGTGGTGGTGGGGGGGTGTTAATTACAAAGGAAATATAAATACAGTGTGTGCCTCTTGGATCACATAGGCCTGTGCTTCTCCACACCCTCATCAAAACAACAACAACTGGGGGGCTGCCCCCCAACACAAGCCCCACTGACACATCAAGTCAGCAAGTGTCCCAAACCACTAAGCCAGCGCATCTCAAGTCTAGGCTAAAGGCAGTTTACATTTCTTCCAGAAGCAGATGCATCCTCTGCAGCTCCCTTTGATGTAGAACAGCTGTTTTGTTAATACCAGCAATACAGTTCTGCTTGAACAGCCGACAGTGTCCCACAATTGCTTCTCCGTCAGGTCACATGCTGCCAAGGGACTGGATGCGTGCGTGTCACAGACCATCGCTGGTACCAATAAGGAGTGCAGCCCGGTGCATGGAGGAGTGAAACGCTCTCCTCCCCTTTTGTATGTCTCTGTTAACCCTGCATCCTCCACATACATATATACACACAAACTGGAAGATGGGGCGGTACCAGCCATCCCTGCGAGATCACGTCGCTTATAAACAAAAAGGAAGTCCAGAAATTCAGTGCACTAGAAGCACGTTACAGCTTGCTATGATATATCGAACACCCAAGAGGACACAAAAATAGATGGCCTAAGAATTTGCTGTTTAATCCATTTTTTCCAGGTTGATGAGCTCTTCTCTCTCTCTCCCCTTCTCCCCCACTCAATACAGTCCAGTCTGCAGATGAACAGCTATGGTAGAAGCAGCCAAAGGTCGACCTCGAGTCGAATGGAGGAGTACGATACACGCAAGCTTCAGAAATGACGATGGAATGAAGTCGGTGTCATCTGTAGGCTTCCAACGGCCCTGAAGAAATCAGGATTGCTTCTAGGAGTTGCTCAGGTTCTTGCAAAGAAAGAAACAAAAGAACAGTTGGATTTGCCCTGTCACTCAGAAATCAAACAGCAAGAGACACAGCAGCGTCTAGTACATGCAGATGGGGCATGGGGTCGGGAAGGCTAACAAGAGTCATCATAAGGAATACTGCGAAAGCAGGTCAGACAGACAATGCCCACGGAGGGAATAGCCATTATTAAAAATCAAAAAGCAACAGAGGAGATTTTCCTTAGCATGCTGCCTGCCTCCCATCCTCTGCCCTCTATTGTCTGTGTTCTTGCCTCCACACTTGTGTTTATACAGTAAGTGCTTCCGGGCACCAGATTCTATCTACCCGTGCAGCGCGGATGTGAAATGCTACCAGATCAGTCCACGTTGCACAGGCATATGTGAGTACACAAGCCCAAAGGAGTGGGAACTCAGGCCTTGGGTCTCCCCTGGTTTCTGCAGACCTCCTAGCAGATTTCTGAGCTCTGAGCAATTTGCACTAGTAAAGCTGAACCGCCAGTTCTCACATCAGCAAACCTATGCTAAGTGCTGCCCTGCATGATGGCTGAATGGGAGATGCACGCACTGGCTGTTCCAACTGAGCAAGAGAGCTTGGCTTCCCACAGTCCGCTGATCTGTGACCTACAGATTAAGATCTCCAGACTTTTCACTTGTCCCAATACTGTCTTTAAAAAGCCTTCCATTGCTGCTAAAGTCTACACACCATCCAGCTATGGACCTCAACTGCAGCTCTTCAGAACTGCTGGTGCAAAAACATCCAGTAAATGCCAAGGTCCACTAGAAAAGACCTTTCTAATCCATACCAAAGAGGTGAAAAAGGTGCAGATCCAACAGCTGAACGCACACTAGTCACAATGCAAGATGAGAGAACAGCAGAGGGCATCAAATTCTGAGCAGGGGGCCCCAGCAGACGTGGAATCTGAAGGTTTGTTGCAACTGGGATGTTTTCCAAGTCACAACATCACAGGGAAGGGAAAAGCAGGGAAGAAACCAGTTTCTCAACAGAAATCTCCGTCCTGGCTGAGTTTATAGTATGGACCAAGATGCAGAAGTCGGTTGAGATGCTCTCACTTGCTACCCAAAGAGACAAGGTCAGGTTAAGGGAGCCAGAGCATGCACTGAACCATTTACCTTGGAAATATTAGTAAAGAGAAAACTTTAAGGAAGTGATACACAGTTCGTCTTTAAGCATGAAAAGCGAAGGGGAAAGAGAGAAGGGGAGAGGAAGAGACTTTAAATTTGATTTACTAAAAGTGCATTTAGGATCAAAACAAATAAAAAGACCACACACAAACACACACCCAACACTAGAGTCAAAAGGCAACAGCTATCCTTCCCTCTTGTTTCCCAGTGCCTAGATCCTACACTGACGGACACTTGCTATGGTATCTTCTCAGCAAAGGCGCTAAGCAGCTGGTCTCTGATCTTTATTTCTCACCCGCTGTCTAGATTATCCGCTATATTGTAGACAATCCCATTAACAACAAAAAATCCAGTCTATGTGAGGTTGGTGTTTCCCAGCCATAGATGCTTCAGGTTCGGGAAGCTAGAATCAGAGGAACGGGACATTAGATACTCTGAGGTCTCAGCCTGTGTAAATGGTCAGAGTTCCATTGAGGTCAATGACAGATTACACCAGCTGAGGATCTGCCCTCAAGGCCTCCATAGACCTACTCATACCGATGAGTAAGGGAGCGTAGGGTAGCGTAATTTATAACCCCAAACAGGGGTAAAAGTTGGGATTGAGTATGGTTGGTGCAAGTCGCCCTCTCTTCTAGCTGCTCAAGAGTTCACTTCCATGCCCACAGAGATTTGGGTCGGGAAGAAGAGTGTCCGATGCTACCTATCTGTCTAAGACGGGATAACACACACAGTCAGGGGACTGGAAGAACATGCAAGTTACACCTCATATTGGAATTTGGCCCTAGTGTCTTAGGTTCCTCTTCCCTACCTGAAACGAACTAAGCCAGTCAGCTAGGCAGGCTCCAAGCCATAATGACCTAAGCTTTAGTCTCACAACTGCATCTAGAATTTGGAAAAAGCACTAGTTGGGAGCACCGGCTGGTTTGGCAAGCTGTGATTGCGGTCCCGAAAAGGTTGGGAACCTCGGCTTCGGCAGGAGTGTTTTCAGTGGCATGGACAGCATCAAGATGCTCAATGCCTTTTGATTACAATGTGGACAATACTAAGAAGCAACCAAATAGGCAGAAAGGAAAGGAAAAAGCAGCCGTGCATGCCATGCCAAACAAAACACCATCACAAATCAAAACGAGTCTACACTTGTCCTTTCACACAGAAGAGCTGAGCTCCCCACAATCAAGCATCTTTAGCGAGCGATTGCAAAATGTCATGCCCAGGTTTGCTAATCTGACCCATTCCCTTTCCCAATTACACAGAGGCTGTTAGATTTGATACTGTGGCTAGACTATCGCAAGATGAGAGGGAGACGATAAGAGTGAATGAGGGTGTTCCAGCTGCTGCGTTCAAGTGTAACTGAACTCTGCCTCCACTACGGCTCATTTTAGGTAACAGCAAATCCCAGCACCTTGAAATAACCAAGGACGGAGACACACGTTAACTCTGACTCAGGCCGATCCGGAGAGTGCGTAAGATGATGAGCGGATGCCTTCTCACCGTTACGCTGTACCTGTCCCCTGGCAGACTCGGAATACCAGCAGGGATCAGGTAGGCTCCCTCGAACTAATGTTCTGTTATTCTGCAACTGATCTGGAGAAAGCCAGGGATGCATGCAGAGGAGACTGGAGAATCATCCAGCAGTGTGGAGTGTAGTTTTGGCCATAGCACCAAGGAGGTGACTAATTTACTGTCCACTATCCCCAAGCCAACGTGGATACACTATCCCAAGAAGCCTTCAATCCCACAGGTTTGCAGGTACAGTGATCCGACAGGCTCAGCCCAGTCTAAACAGCCTCCTTTGAGACAGGAGACAGAATCCTTTTAGGGAGAATTTGAAGTAGAAGCCTCCCCAGGAAGCTCATTTGGGTGCAACCTCCCACTTGTTGCATTCTAAAGAGGTGGAAAAAGTGTCATTTGAAAACCTCTCCAGGAGCCAGGGACACAAGCCACTGCTGGCCAGGAAGGAGTAACACTAACTAGACAAGGGTTGGGAGGGTGGAGGTTGAACACTATGCCAAAAGCAGCCTCTCTCCACCTTCTAGTCAGGCAATGCTACACCATCCACGGATATATCATCTCCTGAAGTGGGAGTGTCACTGCTAACAGGAAGCCAAGTCAGAACCCAGTCACGAAGGACAGACAAAGCAGATCAGAGGGTACAAGCAGGGATGAGACACCTTAACAGATTCTAACGTCCTTGATCACGATTGGAAAGGGAGCAGGCAGGGGGGCTAGAGGGTGGGGACACGCTACAGATGGCTTCCCTTCCCAACAGAGGAGGGCCTGGGGAGGTTCAGATGCCTTGAAATACACTGATGGCCTCATTTCCCCCCCCCAGAAGGATGCACAAATTCCCCACTCGTGAAGGAAGATTCGGGAGCCGCAGAATTAAAACCCAGAACTCAGTCTCGTTTCACAGCAGCAGTAACACCAACAAACAAGATAGCCGATTGGAAGGGAGGAGACACAGAAAGGAAAAACTCACGAGAAGATACTTACAGACACGCCTTCCCTAGTAAAGGCTGCAAAGAGACGAGAGAGAGAGAATGGAAAGAGAAGCGTCAGTAACAGGGCGCGCGCAGGAAGGGAGTCATCTGAAATCATCTTACACATTCTGTTAATGCAAAGGAACCGCCAACCAGAACCTCCAGCAATTCATCCCAAACAGGCAGTGTGAACATGCCATCTCTCCTAAAGCTCCATTTGGGACTGGCAGACAAGGCAGTGGAGAGGGCAAGAGGAAATTAGCATGGACCATGGGGCACAGGAAAAGCAGACAAGCCAGGCAGCAGGCTCTTATTAGCACCCAGTGGGAGCGTGGAGTATCTATAACCAAAGTTGCTTCTAAGGCCTGAACAGACCCCCTACCCCCAGGTCACTTTTACAAGAGCTGGTGTAGCCAGAACCCCAGATCCTTAATTGGGAGGCAACTAACCCGGAGGAAGGAGTTGTGCTACTGTATGACATCTCAGACAAGCAAGTTGGGGGAGAAGTAGGCGCTAAGCAGTGGCCCTGGAGGAGCTCGCTCTCCTTATAATGGGCAGAAGAAGAAAGCCCGTGAGTCCCCCTGGGATTGATGCATCACAAGCAGCAGCAGGTTCCTGCCAGGCTGCAAATCAAGTCATGACCAGGATAGTCAAAGCCAGTTTATCAGCCCCATGACAGCTAGTCATAAAGGCTGCTGTTCAAAAAGGCAACACAAGCTGTTCTACTGCCCTGCCTCTAGTTAGGCTGGGTTTTTTGGTCTAGTGAGGGGAAGGGAAGCTGGAACGACAAGGGTATAGATTCCTACGAGGTCATTATTAAAGTAATGTCAAGAATTATTCCCTTCTGCAGCATCTAGAAGTCAACTCCAGTCTAATAAGGGACAGCTGGATCCCAGAGGAGGAAGGAGAGGAGATAGCAATGAATCTTCTGGAATGGGCGTAGGCAAACAGCAGCATGCACCTATTTAGAAGGTCGCAGAGTAGCTGATGTTCAGAGACACGTGAACGGGGCTAGAGAAACGTAATAAATTTCAACAACACGGTTGCTCAGTTCAGTCTGAATTTGGATTTTCCTGGCCTTCTGGGGTCTCAAGAAGCAAGAGACTGAACAGCTCCTGAATTTGGGTGGTGTTAATGGAAGGGACGGCACTGGTGGTAAACTGTATCTAAATTTAGCTCAGAGACAGCAGCATAATTAAAAGAGTCAAAGGCTGTTCCCTCGGTTAAGAAGCGACAAGAAGAGAACGACAATAAAGAGAAGAAGAATTTAACTAACTTGTCCAGGCAGCTGCGTGGGAACCTCTTGGGGCATACAGACTGGCAGGGCACCAGAAGAAGAAGCCACATGCTCGTCAAAACTGTTGATGCGAGGTTTTTTGGTGGGCTCTGGGCTTGCTAGAGGGGTAACGCTATTACGTCTCATGAGCGGGTTAGGTCCCTTCTTTGCTTCCTAAATTAGAGCAAGACAAAGACAAAAAGGAAGAAGGCGATAGTTATGAGAAAAAAGGAAAAAAAAAGCAAAAGGCAATTTTAAATTCTTCTCTCTTTCCCCTTGCTCCCCCAAAGAAATCTACATACATGCTGCGTGATTGATGAATTCATGTTCCTGATCGCCAACTGCAACATAAAAATCAGAAGCCTGGAGACCTTCCCCCAAAAAACCAAAACTCTACACGCTGAATTGAATTCAACCCTTTTGTGCACAGAAAAGGCCATGACTTGCAGTGAGAGCTGACTGGAACAGGAAGGTTCTTCTGTCTCCTTCTTAAGATCTTACCCTCTGATCCAAGCAGATAGACAAGAGGAAGCACAAAAGCAAGAAGCACAGGAGGGATCTAGTCTAGCCAATCAAAGCAGTTCAGCAATTAGAGAGAGCAGCCCATGAAGTTTCAGTGCAAAGGCCTTGAGCTTACCTAGGGGACATTCCACTTCCTGGAACTGTCTGCAATTGCAGTGTGAAAGGGAGCGACCGCTACCCATGCAATATAGTAGCAAAACATCCAAAGCTCTGTCCCCTTGTCTAGCTTCACTTTACCACCACTGCCTAGATCTTGTTATTTCTGCAGAGCCCATTGCTGAAATACAGTAACTGGCAAAGGGTTAAAAAACTCTTCCGGCACGCGACCCGTACAGAAATTGCGTCACCCATTGCTGACTATGCCACCACCTCTAGGCATGGAAAGCTGGCAGCCGGCAACACTACATGCAATTTAGGACAGGAAGTGAAGAAGAAAGAGCCAGCTGAAAAGGGACAACTGGCTCCATCAGCAGGGCACTTCCCAACACCATGCTAGAGCGTGCCTTCAGTGCCAACGCAGTGGAAGTTCCCTGTCGGTCTCCCATCTAAGTACTAGCCAGGTTTAAACCTGCTTCGTTTACAAGCCCACAGCACTAGCTGTGACACCACAGCACATTAATCTCACTCCCCAAAGCAGACTTTCCTCCCTCTCCCCTAGCCCTCCACCAGCGTACAATGCACCCGCCACTTCTGCTGAACAAGGCAAGTGGCTTGAGCATCCCTGCTTCCTCCTCCTCAGTCTAGGCTCACTGGCTTTCACAGAGCCGGATCCAAAGCCCACGGAGAGTCTGTCCATTGCCTTCTGTAGGATTTGGATCGGGTCCCTAGAATTAGGGAAAGTGCCTAGGTTGGGGATCAGGGTCTTTCATTTCTGAAGCCTCTTCACTCGCCTACAACTCCTGAAGCCGGTTCTCAAATGGCTCTTCCTAGCACGGGTGCCCAGCCCAGCCACCCCCCGCCCCTTTGTCCCTCTTGAAGTCCTCGTTGCCTAGGCGGAAGGAGAGCGACCAACTGACAGATCTGAAGCAAAGCCCCACTCACCTCTGTCTGGTCCCTGTGGGTGTTCACTGCTTCAACGTTCAGACAGATGGACTCAACTCGGCAACCTGCAGCGAGAAGCGAGTCAACAGGGAAAGAGGCTGTCAGCAATTCACGGCTTCTCATTCCTAGTGCAGCCTTTGTATGCCGGTAGAGCCCAAAGGCCCCCGTCAGGATCAGGGACCCACTGGGCCAGACCGTGTACAAAACACACAGGAAGAGAGCGCCTGTCCGCCCAAAAGAGCCTACAACCTATCCTGAACCAAGACGTAACCATCAGCGAACACGTCACCCAAACCCCTTAGCCCCCGTGTCAAGGAAAAACGTCCCACTTACCATAGGCCACAGGGGTCAGCTTCAGCACCGTGTGAAGGGGACATTTCAGGTAGGGCATTTCAGCTGCAGGAACAGCAAAGGGGGGGGATTAGTGACAGCACAGGTGGCAGAATCCATTCTGCAAGGAGTCGAGTGTTTGCAGATGTACAGACTGACTCTAGCCCAGCTGTGGAGGCTGGTGGGAGCTGCCTTCCCCATGTATAACTCAATACGCTGTCTGGGGGCCCTGAAGCATATACAAAACAAGTGTCCACCCAGGGCTCCACTCTACAGCTGGCCCAACATCCCATGCTAGTTACACAACTCACAGCTCAAGTCCCATCTCCCTTCAGCAATAGGATCAGACTGGGAGGCTGACGGCCCCCTCTTCAGCAATTCGGGGAACCCCTCAGTCCAGCCTGGAGGGTCACTTTGAGGTGCCACAGTTCCGATTTATGGTAAGAGGAACAACACGGCAGCAGCCCAGACGCTGGAGCAGGGACCAGCCGCCTGTGACTTGCCCTGCACTCTCCCAGCGCCCAGCCCGCCTCAGGAAACAGCAGGGACTCAGGCTGGCGCAATGCGAGTCATGCCGTCCCTGAAGACAGAACTATGTGCACCAAGTAGCCACCCCAAGACCATTCAACTTCGAGAACGCCTTGGATATGAGTGTGTGCAGGGAGTCCCTTTCTCTCTGAGCTTCTGTAAAATATCCTCATCTACCCTCTCCTTGTACTCCAACGTAGAACAGCCAGAAGCAACGTGGGACCCGATTGCCTCCTGCTCACGCTGCCAGAATGGGTCATCACATACCCGCGCTCTTGTCTAGGAAATAAGCCAGAAGGCAGCGCATCACAGCCTGGTGACAGATCACAAGGACGTTCTCCTGCCTCTCCAGCTCCATAATGACTGGCTCCAGGCGCTGCACCAGATCTTGGTATGACTGCAAAACGAACAGAGCAGGAGATAAATTCACAGAGCACAGACGGGAGTTACAAGGAGTCAAAGGCAAAGCCAGAGTTTGGGTTCATCTCCTGAGTTTTTGTTTTAAACCAAATGCAACCCCTGCAGCACCCCGAGTTTGGAGCTGTATCCAGGAGTTATAGGATAAAGGCAGCTGGAACACTTGAAATGATGATTTCCATGGGGTCTGTAGTAAGAGGAGTTTCCTTCTACTGGATTCTTTTAAACTGGACTTAAATTCACAAACCTCCTCTCCTACTACACAGAAGAATCACTGCCACCATTTGAGAGCCACCAAACTTTCCATAATGCCGGTGAGTTTGCCTTGAGTTTGTGCCCTTCTGCCTATGCCGATCTGTGCTGAAACACGGACGCCTCTCCCTCCCAAATGAGTTTAGTGTTGCTGAAAGGCTCCAGATCAAGCAGCCCCACAGACCAAGGTTTTCCATCTAGTCCAAGTACAGGAGGCAGAGGCAGTGTGAGATCCCCCACACTGCCAATCTGTCTTAACTCTGAACTACAGGGACCACCATTAAGGATGGAACATGCCTCAGTGGAACATCTGGCCGTTCTCTGCAGAGACCGCCAGCAAGGGTGCCAACTGCGTTTGCCATCTACCCACTTAGGAATTCACTTTTAGTCACTAGTAACATGGATTTGAATTGGTGATCTCGTGGCAAAAGGCCTAAGGCCCACTATCAACGCCTTCAAAGTAATTTCAGCCATTTTCTAAAAAGAACACTCCACATCTCATGACAGAACACTAAACCTAAATTCATGGCTCTGGTCTTGGGAGGAGAAAGAACCTCAGCAAGAGACACAATTCTGCTTTCCTGTTTGCACTGGAAAGCTGCAGAGTGTATTAAGTTACACTGAGGCTAATGAATATCTATGTTTCAGAAGCTGGGTTTTCTACAAGATCCATAAAGACTGGAGGCCTGGAGCACCCAAACACTCGTGGTGTCTGGTGGGAATTTTAGCACCTCCAGTCAATGTTAGGGCACATCACTATTCCAAACCCGTTGGAGATATTCCTTATCTATGAAATCCACAAGCCTAGATTTTTCCAGGACCTTGTGGATATTCCTCGTACATCTATATCTCATTGCACTGAACTGAACTCCCAAGTCAACGAACACATCACTGCATCACCCCCCAAAAACGTACCATCAGCTCACTCCCGAAACCAGACGGGAGCGCTGGAAAGATGCTACCACCAGCTGTAGGAGAGTGCCTTTGGGCAAGGGAGTAAAAAGAACTTCTTTGGAATTACATGAAATATAGGGCCAGATTCCGACCCCTTTACTCAAGAGTAGGCACCTTACGCTTCAAATGGTGTTGGTGAAGTCAATGGGACCATCCATCAACTTGACTAAAGGTATCAGAACCAGCCCATAATCATTTTACCAGAGCCCAGAAGGAGTCAGTACTCATCTCTAATTACTGTGTTGACTCTGGGTACTCAGAGACCCTAAACTAACCCATTCCTCGTCTGCCCTCTAGGCTGGATGTAGTGCAGAAGGATGCATGGTTAGGACATTGACATTTTAAGACCAGTCACGTCGCAGACGGTTTCCCTGCGGACATACCTCTCCAGAAGGGTAGCGGTAATAGTACTTGTCCTGATCGCGTAAAGCAAATTCATCCGGATGCTGCTCCTTGATCTCTTCGTAAGTCAACTCTTCGCATACACCCTGCGGGAACAAGGCATTCCCCAGGTTATTTATGGGGCTCCAGACAACGGAGCTGCAGGTGACAACCACTGTAGGTACCAGGAAGCCTTGTGGCAAACCCTTCGCCAAGAGAATAAACTGCACTTCACCCTCTAAGAATTCAGCCAGGCAGTGGCCCTGGGTGGCCACAATTTTAATCCAGTAAGTTTGAGACAAAAGCAAACGAGCTCCTTGGCAGCTTCCATATAACCAAGAGCCAAGCCAGATGCAGAGCCGGGGAAGCTGTGCAGAGCCTACTCCCAAGGACCTCTGCTCACCTAACTCAGTATCTTCTTTGCTACCAAAACTAGGCTAGGAAACAATATTGCCTCTTCCTACCTCCTTCCATTTCTGGACAGATTCAGCCTCACTGCTTGTGAAAGTTCAACGTCCGCACTGGCCGTCAGAGCTAGGCACTGAGTCAGTTTCCCCAGCTCGGCACTGCCACGGCATCTCAGCCTCGGCCATCCTCTCCCCACGCTCCCTATTATGGCTCCAGGCCTCTCCTGGACAAAAAGAGCTGAGCTTGGCCAAATCGCAGCGTGTTGGAGTGGGCAAACCCAGCTTCCGCTGTGACATTCGGGCAGAGGTGGGAAGTCAGCAGCCTCCCCGCTCTGCTAACCCAGACAGCGAGATTCAGCCACTAGTAATCCAGTTCAGATGCTTACAGCGTCGATTTCGTTGAGCGCCTTCCACTGCTCATAGGGCAGCTTGAGGGCTTCCGCCGTTTGGATTGTCCTCTTGAGCTGGCTGGTCCAGACTTTGAGGTCCTTCAGGTTCTGATCCTCAACAAATTTGTTCAATGCACTGGCAAACTAAAGGAGATAAAAAACAAAGAGGGGGGTTAGTGATCTTCCCCTACCCTGGGCTTCCAGATGGTCCTGCTTTACCCTGATTTCAGAGCTCATTTCAGTGCCAGTACTGCACTGAAGCATTGAAGACACAACCAGGCCAATACTAAGTATATGAGGTGGCATCAGAGATGCATCTTGTCTCAGACACAGCATATTAGACAACCGGGGATTTGCTCCCACCTTCCCAAATATATTGTTCCCCTACCTTCTTGCCCCTATTGGAAAGTCCTGAGTCGCCCCCAATCTTCCCTTTGAGGTTGAATTCACTCTCGCCGTGTCGACACAGATAAATGGTGCGGGGCTGGACGTGGATGTTCATTAGGTAATAGACAATCCTGCTCTGGATGTGATCCTGGACCTGGTTCACCAGGAACCTCCGGCCGACGTCTATCACTTTGATCAGAGACAAGTCCCTGCAGAAACCACAGTGAGGAGCAGGGGAAAAATGAATCAGGGCAAAATCTCGAGAATAAATGTCAAGGGGATACAATCCACAAGTTAAAAGGATTTGCTGCAAGGTTATTTCATGGTAGCTGTAGGCTTTCCTTTGAAATCACTGCTACACTGAGACTGACTGGGTCTTCGTTTTCCTTGTTGCATTAAAAAAGATTAAATAAGATTCTTCTGACTCCAGGCCCACGAACAGTAGCTAGCATAAGCCTCCATTGTGTCAGAGATCTGGGAAGAGGCAGCATCCCCTGGGTGGCTTTCATACCTTGGGACAGCAGGGATTGACAGCACACATCTAATGACTGATTACACTGAAACCCTGAAGGCCAAGAGAAAGCTATCTGCTGCCCCACACCCACACCAGGTGCAGAAAGTCACAGGATCCAGGAGTTACTCATGGTAAACAGGTGTTCAAGAGTTACTCATGGTGAATTACTGAGGAGACTGCAGACTAGAACTGACTATATCCAGAGTCACTTAAGATGGCAAGGGCCTGCCAGGTGTGTGCTCCAGCTGGAGAGTTGGTTATGGTAGGGGACGGTTCCCTCCCAGGGCTTGCAACAGTTGCAGAGCTTTGATGGGACAATGTCAAAAGGTTTGAGAAACACCCCAATTCTCAGCTGCCCCCCAAAGCCCTCGGGTCTGGAAACCAGGCTGAAAGCCTCAAGAAATCAGCTCATCCTGTTTCTGGTTGGCCCAGAAATCAAATGTAAAAGTTACCTCAGGATGTTTTGGTATTCTAAACCTCCAAGGCAATAAGGCTGGCGAAAAAGCCAGATTTTCTGAGTCCTCTGAAAGAGGCTTGAGTTTAGAACGAGTTCTTGGGACTCGTTCCTATTTATTCTAATAAATTCACCTGTTCAAACAGAAAGTGAAATACAGATCTATACTTTTATTACTCTTTTCTTCCAAGAGAAACCACCTCCAAACCAAGCTATTTCAAAGTCAGCAAAACTCCTTACCTGTCATAGTTATCTGGGTCAAGCGGCTGGTAGCTGGCCTGGTAACAATTGATTCTCTTCATAAAGTCTTCCATGGCATCAGTTGAGTTGCAGTCCCTGTAATCCGGGCTGGACAATTTAACTTCCTGCAGCAAACACCAAAAGCAAACCCAATGAGTCATTAGAAAGCTTTCCGTACAGACAAAAGCTGGTGCCTCAGTCAATGATAGGGAAACACAACAGGTCTTGGAACAATCAGGTTGTTTTAATATCACGTATCAAAGAGATTCCAAGAGGCAATGGCTGAGCCATTTACAGTTAGAATTTGGAAATTATTTTAAAAAAGTAAAGTAAAAACTAATGATAAGTATCAGATAGATGAACACGTGGCTGCAGTGCATACCTTGGGTTACCATTTCAGCTCAGAATCCAAGGTTTCTCACTATTAGCCTCACTATTTTGTTGCCAAGAAAAGAGAAAAGTGAATCCAGTGACAGTCACAACTCCCTAACGAATTGGCCATGCACTCCCACATCAAGGGAAAAAAAATACATTATCTAACTGCTGAAAAGGGAACCAGTGAGGTCTATGTGGTTAGAGTGGAAGATGGGATGCCAGTGATGTAAGGCAGGGCATCTGTACAGCACATAGCAGAATGGGATCCTGGTCCATAAGTAGCTACTGCATTATAAATATTGATTTGTGTAAAATTAGGTGCAAGCTATCAGTAGATATAAGAAGGGAAATAACCAAATCAAGAGTTAGGATAGACGGCAAGAAACCTGGTCAGCTCCTAGGGATTTGCTTTCAGTTCTTTTGGGGGCCTGGCCCTGGAGGCCAAACTCCCACTGAACTCCACGGGAGCTGAGTTTATATGAAGGTGACAAGGTGGACTCCATTAAGGGTAGAAGTTCCCAGGTGCACTCTTATCTGTCTGAGTGTAGCTCAAAGTTATGTACATAGCTACCTCCAGTAAGGGAATTCCATGGAAAGGGGAGAAATGAAAAGCTCTGAAGCACTTTCCTATGTGGCAACACCAGACACCAATCCAAGACAAATCCGTGCCACAAAACCTGGGCACCACTGGGACACCTGTCCTAGGGACGAACACCATTTGAACTCTGGGCATGAAGCCAATGGAGACTGGGGCGCTGTAAAATTACTTGGAAAATTGTGATGGATAACTGGAGATAAGATGCGCGATTGGAACAGTACCTGATAACTGGTTATCGGGGAAAAAGCATTTTCAAAAAAGCCCCTCTCTGCTCGGGCCAACCCTAAGGCACATGATCACCTCTTATGACACAGAAGCAGACAGGGCAGAGCACTAAAAAGAAGACAGCTTCTCAAGAAGGACGTTGCACGCCATTAATGTTTCTTCCCTAGCTAAGATTTCAGCTGGCAAGGTAAACGGTGCATAGTGAGACCTGGTTACTGTCTTTTCTTGTGCATCTGTTTAATTGCAGACCTTAAGTAAAGTTTTCAAAAAGCACCCAAGTGACTTAGGAGCCAATGTCCCATTGACATCCACTGAGATTTAGGCTTCAAGGTCATTTCTGAAAATGGGATTTAGAGTCTGGTCACTTATGCACTTTTGAAAAAATTGCCCCTTGTTATTAAATTATGATGATGAAGTGGGAATATTTTGTAATATTTTTATGAGGCGTGTGTGCCTTAGTTTCCCCCATACTTTGGATTGCTACCAAGTGGAGGAAAAAGATTAAGTTTGCTCTCAGGGTAGACTACGAAACGAAGATGTGTCACCTCCCTGTCTGGATGGAATGATTAGATTCATTAAGGAACGCTCCGAAACCAGCCCAGTTCAACAAAGGGTCCCATAAACACAAGGCAAGCTCCAATGACTTATAAATGGAGTAACAGCAGCAGGACGCTCCAGCCAGGGGGTTGTAAACTCAGCATGGCCCTGTCTAGAGAACAAAGGCCAGACATGACCAAAAGGGAATAAGAGAGAGCTTCTGGAAGAAGCTTGGGGCTCTCTCACCTTGGAATGGGCTAAGGAAGGACGTTAGAGAGAGACAGAGCCTGAAAATGGAGTTCACTACAGCTTGGTTGGTGAATTGTGGCTTGAGCAGAATGGACTACGCTTTAACCTTTATTTCTCTGTGCTAACCAAAGGACTTCCAATGCTGTGCTCCACTTGTACTGGCTGGGAGGCATTAGTCCCTGAAGAGCATCAACATCGCTACCAGGAGCCTGCTTCAGCTGGACTTCCTGAGCAGAGCAGGGGCACTGGAGCCCAGTAGCTCAGTGTAGGAAGCCGTGAAGTAGCATGGCCGACCCTGAAGGAAGAGTGAGGCCCTAAGGGCAGGTCTGGCACATTGAAGAGCTTCCTCCGAGAGACTGTTCACAAGCTGGGATGTGGCACGGAACCCACGGCTCTGTGACAATTATAAGTCCTCAGCTGGTCTAAACTGTGCCCATGCCGCTGAAGTACAATAAATTAATCACCAGCTACGGCAGGAATGAATCTGTGAAAATACAGGGCTGTAGAAATAGCTAATAGCTTTCCATGCTTACCATAACATTGGTGGCAACCACGGATGGGTCATTGCAAACGGATTCAATGAAGAACACCTGGAAGACAAAGCAAGCGCCAGCTGAAGATAGGCAGCGAAACATGGAAGGTTATCCCATCCAGCCTGATGTAATCGCTTCGGGGATTCTGAGAAGAATGTTTCAAAACAATTCCCTCACCCACCACATGGCAGAGAGCTTCCCCTCTCCCCTGCACCTAAGTAGGCAAGGAAATAGCTTTGACAAAGTGGGCCTTAGACTCTGAGCCTCTCTTTTCCCATCTGTAAGACAGCACGTCCCCACCCCAAAGTGTTGGGAGGCCTGTGAGAGACTCACACACTATGCTTAAGGCTAAGATTATGTCACGGAGGTCCTGGACTCCGTGACATCCTGCAACCGCCATGACACACCTGCTTCAGCTAAGGAGGACTGGAAGGGCCAGGAGTTGTCATCTAGCGGGGGCCCCAGTGACTCCCCGCCCCCATGGACACGGGAAAGGGCACTACCCAGAGTTCAGAACTGTAGGGAGCAGCAGGGAACCCCCAAAGCTCCCTGCCGTGGCCAGGACTCCCACCCGCTGTGGGGGGGTCCTTTCAGCTACTTGTCGCCGCTTCACAACTTCCGTGAATGTTTGTTTATTGCCCGTGACCTCTCCCTGAATTTTATTTAAAAAAAAAAAAAAAACCGTGACAAAATCTTAACCTTAACTAGGGTAATGCAGGCTAAAAAAGTACCTCGGACAGACAGAAGTCTGGTGTACACTGACCTTGAACCCACTTTCTTTGGCAAAGTTTAAGATCATTCCTCTTCTCTCCCTTGTTGTATTGGTAGCATCAAAAACCTATAAAACAAAAATGCCAGGGCGGTCACCTTCAGGAGATGTTTAAATAGCTCTCGGGGGAGTGGGCAGTACTGTCCTGACAATATACTTGCTGGGGTTTAGAATTAGAAAAAGAAAGTAATAAGGTCATAAGAACATAAAAACAGCCAGGCTGGGTTAGACCAGTGGCCCATCTAGCCAATGCCAGGTGCTTCAGAGGAAATAAACAGAACCAGGCAATTGTCGAGAGATCCATCCCATCGCCCATTCCCAGCTTCTGGCAAATGGCAATCCCTGCTCATCCTGGCTACAAGCCATTGATGAACCTATCCTCCAGGAACTTATCTAGCTCTTTTATGAACCCCGTTATAGTCTTGGCCTTCACGTCGTCTTCTGGCAAAGAGTTCCGCAGGTTGGCTGCACGTTGTGTGAAGAAATATTTCCTTTTTAAACCTGCTGCCTATTAATTTCTTTTGATGACCCCTAGTTCTTGTGTTCTGGAAAGGAGTAAATAACACTTCCTTATTTACTTTCTCCACACCAGTTATGATTTTATAGCCCTCTATCATATCCTCCCTTAGTCGTCTCTTTTCCAAGCTGTAAAGTCCCAGTCTTATTAATCTCTCCTCATATGGAAGATGATCCATACCCCCCAATCATTTTAGTTGCCTTTTTCTGTACCTTTTCTGATTCTGACATCTTTTTTGAGATGGGCCGACCAGATCTGCACATGGTATTCAAGTTGTGGGTATATCATAGATTTATAAGGCTCTCTCAAAATCTAAGTACACTATATCCACTGGATCACCTTTGCCCACATGCTTGTTGACCCCCTCAAAGAATTCTAGTAGATTGGTGAGGCACGATTTCCCTTCACAAAAACCATGTTGACTCTTCCACAACAAATCGTATTCATCTGTGTGTCTTGTAATTCTGTTCTTTACTATAGTTTCAACCAATTTGCCTGGTTTTAGGCAACTGATGTTAGGCTCACGGGCCTATAATTGGTGGCATTGCCTCTGAAGAATTTTTTAAAAATTGGTGTTACTTTAGCTATCCTCCAATTACGTGGCATGTGATGATTTAAAGGATAGGTTACATACCACAGTTAGAAGTTCTGCAATTTCACATTTGAGTTCCTTCACAACTCTTGGGTGGATACCATCTAGTCCTGGTGACTTTTTACTGTTTAATTTATCAATTTGTTCCAAAACTTCCTCTAATTCCACTTCAATCTGCGGCAGGTCCTCAGATTTGTCACCTAAAAAGAATGGCTCAGGTTTGGGAATCTCTCTCACATCCTCAGCCATGAAGACCAATGCAAAGAATTCATTTAGTTTCTCCGCAATAGCCTTATCTTCCTTGAGTGCTCCCTTATCATCTCAGGTGTCCAGTGGCCTCACTGGTCATTTAGCAGGCTTCCTGCTTCAGATGTACTTAAAACATTTTTTTGCTGTTACTTTTTGAGGCTTTGACTAGCTGTTTTTCAAATTCCTTTTTGGCCTTCCTAATTATATTTTTAAATGTCACCTGCCAGAATTTATGCTCCTTTCTATTTTCCTCAATAAAAGGATTTAACTTCCACTTTTTTAAGGTTGCCTTTTTCTTCTAACTGCTTCTTTTACTTTGTTGTTAGCCATGGTGGCAGTTTTTTTGGTCCTCTTTACTATGTTTTTTTAATTTGGGGCAGACATTTAAATCGAGCCTCTACTATGATGTCTTTGAAAGTTTCCATGTAACTTGTACGGATTTCATTTTTGGCACTGTACCTTTTAGTTTCTGTTGAACTAACTTCCTCATTTTTGTGTCGTTCCCTTTTCTGAAATTAAATGCCGTCATCCCTTAAGGCAGTATACAGTTACAATCCTTTGTATTTTAGAAGAAAAACATGGCAGTAAAAACCTCCACAATGAAAGTAAGGGAGCAAAAGGGGTCATGTGAATTTAATGGAGTGTGCAACAGGTAAAGGAAGGATGGTCTTAAGGCACTGAAGTTGTGGGTTCAGTTCCTGGGTCTCCCACAAGCTTTCTTTGTAGCCTTGGGCAAGTCACTTAATTCCTCTGCCCGTTTTCATCCCTGCAAACCGCAGGTATAATATGCATGGGGTGCTGTGAGGAAGACTTTGATGATGTTTGTGAGGCTCTGGATACTGTGGTGAAGGGACCACCTAAGGGGAACAGAATGTTCTCTCTGTAATGATGGGTACAGTCTCTTCCCCAAGGCACTGTTCCAGTGTGTAGAAGATGGGCCGCAGGATTTAGTTTCACTGTGGGACAATCTCAGCAAGCGCTGACAGGGGAATGGAAAGAGGCCTCTCGTTTCAGCTAGCAGGCCCCAATCGGCACTTACCGCGATCTGGCCACCTTCCTCCGATAGGTACAATTTGACGTCTCTCAAGGCGGCTAAGGCACATTGCCTGCAGCAGAGGAAGAAAGAGATCGGTTTCTTAAATAGTCCGAAATGCTTATCAGAGCCAGTGGATTGGTCCTAACCAAGGGGCCTCAAACTGCCTCCTCCTCCTAATGGTCCTACAACCCACGATTCCTGGCGTGTGCCTGGCATCCACTGATTGATGATCTGGAGCTGTACAGCCCACAGCCTGTGCTGCCATTCACCGCGAGGTCACAGGCAAGCGGCTGCTCCTCCGCGAGCCTCGGTTTGCCCATTTTGCAGATGGGGATCATGGTCCTGACCTCCTGTGAGCGATTGCTTAGATAATAACGACAGCGCGCCGACCGCTGTGCAGGCGACACGTGACGCGCCACCTCCACAGGCAGCAGGTGGCCTTGCATCTTCTGATAGCTCTGAAAGCTAAGAGGGAGCGGCACGCCGCTTTCTCACCACACAACCCCAAACCAGGAATGCCAACAGCCTGGCCTGCGACCGGAGAGGGAGTCCCTGGGCACCAAGGACGACTCTCTCAGGGCTCGATTTTCAGCAATGCTGAGCACCCACAAAAGTTCAGCTGAAGTCAAGAGGAGCGGCACGTGCTCAGCGCCTCTGAAAAAAATCAGGCCGCAAGGCCCAGCTTCTCAAAGGGAATTGGTGCCTAACTCCCACTGGTTCCCTTGGGAGTTAGGTGCCTAAATCCCTTTTGGGGTCTGGGCCTAAGCCCTGAATGGGAAACCGAATGAGAGAAGCTAGGTGGGAGGGAGGGAGGGAGCAGGGGAAATCTAAAACGAGCAGGTCAGACTGTGTTTCCAGTTATGCGGCTCTGACTCCAGAGTAATCCTCTTGAAGTTGGGGGGTGGAAGGGTCGCCTCCAAATTACAGATCAAAGAGAGCGGGAGGGTTACGAGAACACGGCAACAGCAAATTTACTTCCGGACTCTCATGGCTTCCTCGTTGTCGGGGCGGAAGAAGTCATAGGAGCTGTAATGCTTCACCATCTCCCGCCGATACTCTCCCACGTTGAAAACTGCAAGGTGAAGGCAGGCAGTGAGTACGGCATTGGAAAGGGGCCAGCTAGCATGTCCCATAGGTAGCTTGACAGGCTCCGGGAGCACGACAGGAGGTAGGGAACCCATCCAGAGACTGGCAGGACTCTTGCTCTCAACACCCCCACTCCAAAAATAGCATCGGTGAAAAAGAAACATCTCTGCAGAGTCACTCATCAATGGCGGGATCAGGAGGCAGGTGGGGACTGGGCAAAAGCCACCACATAGTCAGGGTCCTCCCATGGATCTCTCTTCCACATCCATCTGGGAGAGGGAGATCCCGCCAGACTCAATCCACTGGAGAGTTTAACTCCGCAGGCGCGTCCCCGTGGACCAGGACACGTATTGTCTAGCACAGGGATGTCAAACTCAGTTCCTATGGCGGGCCACATTTAAATTAAATTTAGGCAAGGGGGCCACGCATATCAATAAAGCACTAAGACACCTCATGCTGTACTCTAAAATCACTCTACACTAAAACACATCTACTTTACATACTCTACTCTCCGCCATGAAATTTCTCCTGGCAGGGTGAAATTCGGCGGCAGAGTGGGAGACTCCGACAGCCTTTTCCTTTTGGACGCGAGATCTCGCAGCCTTTTACTGAGCTCGGCTCACAAAAAACTGCCCGGCCGGAGAACACAAGGCAGCGCGACGGATTCGGCCCGCGGGCTGGATGACACAAGCCGGCAGGCCGGATTTGGCCTGCGGGCCTTGTGTTTGACACCTGTGGTCTAGCTGGAGCAGCTGGGTGGGGCCTCACCTTTTGTTGGGACACCAATCCAGTTGAGGTAGCGAGTCAGCTTCTTGGAGATGTAGGTCTTCCCCCGCGCTGGGAGGCCAACCATGACTATCACAGTGGGGGAATTGGTAAGCTGCGGCCCGCAGGCTGCAATGAGGAGAGAAAACACACAAACCATCATAATCCTTCAGCGTCATCTCTGCAAGGTTTGACAAAGCAAGTGTCAGGCGCTTGCTCTTGCTCCAACATCCCCTCCAGTCCAACAACAGCAGGAGGAAATCTCGTACCGCTCCCCCTCCCCCCATCTTCCCTCTCCTCAGTCCCAGCCCGAACAACTGGTGCCAGTCACTGAAGCCTGGAGTCTGCAAATCTGCTGACTCATTTTTGCCACGGGATCGTCTGAATAAACACGTGTCAGACTGAAAAGGGACGGGCAGCAGACAGCTCTGGGGTCGCCGGGGAACAAAGCCCAATGCAGCAGCCTGAGGAAACCAAGCAATGCTTGCCCACACATCACCTCTGTGACCTACAGTGCATGTAAGGTGGAAATCATGAGCCAACTATGAATGCATCCCTCTTTCCCATAAGCAGACACACCAGGAGGGAAGGCAGACAGTCTCACAGCTGAAGCTCAGGGCTGGGAGACATGGTTCTACTCCCAGCTCTGCCACAGGCTTCCTGCATGACCTTGGGCACGTCACTTCACCCCTCCATGTCTTAGTCTCCCCATTTGTAAAATGGGGATAATGATACCTCCCTCCCCTCACAGGGACACAGGTGGACTAGTTCAACAGAGAGCTACGGAAATGCAGGCTACAACGATATGATTCTTATGTTTGGTTTGCAACATATTTAAATGCAGAATAGCTCCCCTCAGACGTTCCCAGAAGAGTAACTCAGTATCAGAGCTCTTTGGGCTGCCCTTTGCACATGACTTTCTAGCAACCTAGATCTTTCAGTACAAGCGAGTCGTTCACTGGGATTCGTAAGGCATTGACGGAAGCTGGTCCCCAACTGTGCCAACTTCGATTCTAGACCTGCCTTAGCAGCAAGGAGTTTGCAGATCACACATGCCCGAGCAGAACTGGCATCTGGCTAACGCTCTCTGCTGCTGCCGCCGCCAAGATGGCACAGTGCACGCTTAAGGGCATTATGGAGTTGGATTAGAGCAACAGCGGACAGCCAGATGAGATCAAGCCAAACCACTCCCTGTCCCCACTCCTCGACTTTGCTTCCTCTTAGCCCATTCCCACAAGACTCAAGTATTCTTGGAGTCCTTTCACAACAGGGCGCTTGGGAGCACGGTGTTCTGAACACCCCAGGGACACGGGAAGTGTAAACATGCTTCACTGCAAATGATTTCTCACTGAAACGGCCTTTAATTACTTTGCTACTGTAACGGAGGGCAAGCCACAGCGATAACACCAGCGAGCGCTGGGCACAGGTTAAGCCTTGTTCAGATTTCCTTCCCCACTCAGCAAACACACTTTCCTCGGGTCCTGCAGAACCCTGCTGTCCATTCTAGTCCTGTCTGTCTGTGCTCAGGAAGAGATCCAAATTAGGCCCTGGATTTGTGATGTGGGAAAAAATCCATGAAAAAGACTAAGATGTGGCTGCTGCTTACACTTGCAGATTTATGACTGTAAATCTCTAAAGCCCTGAAAGAGAAGGGTATAAACTGGACAGTCCCTTCCAAAGAGCTTTCTTAGAACGAGTAACAGCTTTAAAGTGAACACACATATGCCACTGACCAATTCTTGGCTTGAAAAGGGACAGAAATAGAATGATACACACTGCTTGCAGAGCTGTGACCATTCAGAAACTGACATTTAAGGATCCATTGCAGCTTCCGTCGCTTACCACATGTATAAAGCTATTTTGAAGAAGGTACTTTTTCAAATGTGAAGTGAGCCCTGTGGCAGTCGACAGGAATTCAGTTCAGAGATGATATTAGAAAAAGCACTAAGTGACACAGCAGCAGATTAACTGTCCAAATAAAGATCCCTCTTCATTAAATCTAATTACATGACCAAAAAGTAGTAAGAACTCTGAGCCAAATTTGCGTGGATTTAGTCATCTCCACTCCCACAAGGTCTCTAGAAATAGTGCCACTGCTCCACAGAGGATGAGAAACCCATATGAAATGCTCCTAAGCCTAAAGGGAAAGGATTGGCTCGCCACCAAGTATAGAAAAATGCAAGGAAGGATGACAGATCTGATACTTCTGTGTAGTCTGTCAGCGTCATCAGAATGGCATGTAAGGAGTGAATGGCGAGTGTTATTACAGCAATAAAAATAAACTCAACTCTATAGACTGAAGATGAGTACTATGCACCAAATAAACTGGACTCCAACCTCATCTGGCTGCATCAGATCAATCTGGATCATGTGATTTGCTGAGCACTGCCAATACTTTTGGACAGTGCAAGCAAGAAGCAGTTTGCTGAAAGGGAAGGGGGATGGGACTTTTCTCAAACTAGATTTCAGAGTTGCAGTCAAATTTAAGGGGTGTAGATTCCTTTCAATGCATATGGAAATTCCTGTGCATGTAGCTTAGGACAGATTGCCCTCACCTTGCATCCAAAAATATCACTAAAGCTAGAGGAAAAAGCATAGACGGGTGCATTATTAGAGCAACAGTGAAAAAGTCTGATTTAGATCCTTGAGACATTCCTCTTGCCAGCTCATGACATAGCTCACAAGAGAGAACTGGATCTTAGCCAAGGGGGGTCAATATTGAAAAATCAAAGAATGCTAGAACTGGCAATGGAAAAGAACTATTTTCAGTCTAGAGCTCATCTCATGATAATGCAAAATTGTCCATCATCTAGGGTTCTGAGCAGCATGTTAAGGATGCTAAGGGATGGGAGCTTTCACCACTTCTCCTAAGTTCCACACTTTCCCTTTAGGTCCAATCCAGCTCCCAATGGCATCAGCTGTATTTGGACCAAGCCCTTTTTCTGCAAGAGAATTAATCTACACAGCAAAATGCCAACCTTAAGCTGTTCAGGAACAACTTTCTTCCCCATCATTGTACAAAACACAATGGTTAACTTAAAAACACACACACTTTTTTTTTTAACTAAAGGAAAAAAACGAAGCAGCGCTTGAAACGCTCCAGTAGAAGGTCAAAGCAAATCTGAATTGGCGGGTCCGTTCAACCTTGCTCGCCTGAATTGCCATCTCTCTGGGCTCTGCAGTCCAGCTCCACTGTGCAGGATTAAAGGAGAGTTCCCCCAACTTCCCCATTTGAGCTCACCAAATCAGAGCTGGGTGACAGCATTCCTATTACAAGAGTTCCCCAAATCCCAGACCTCAGGGCAGCACTGTATCTCTACCAGCACTACTGAATTCTCACCACCCGCCAGGGAGGGCGGGAGGTGAAGAAAATTAATTTGCTCCCTTCCCCCGTAGCAGACAAAGGATCCACAGCACTGAGCCAAGAGCAGGTTTGCCAAAGTGTGCTCGACATTAAAAATAAATAGATACTTGAATAGGGAAGGGGATTGGACTGTTCTCTCCACTGAATATTTCATTATTATGTTCCAGGTAATTAAATCTGACCCTGTAAGGATGTGCCTGCACACACACACACACAAATTTTAGGGTCTGATGCTCACAGATGCTGAGCGCACACACTGAGCTCGCACTGACTTTAAGGGGACTTGCAGGAGAACAGCATCTCCATTTGGAAATTTTCCATCAGACGCATTTTAAGGAAGGTCCATAAACTCAGGGCTGGACAGAATCAATGGAATAAAAGTACCCCCCCCTCCAAAGAGAAGTAGCCTGTGTATTTCCTTGTTAAGGACCTGATAAAGTCCACCAAAGTCAGTGGGAGTCAGTCAACTGACTTAACAGGTGGTGGAACTAAATTAAAAACCTAGAAAGGTGCAGAGCGTGGAGTACATAAAATGAGCCAAAGATTCGATTAATCCTTTCAAGCCTACACTAAAAATAATACAGATTTAAATGCAACCAAGACAAGTTTGGACTCTAAAGAGGATTCCGACAGGATCTTTAGAAGCGCAGAAGTCAGTCTAAGCATTTCCCAATGAGTTTAAAATGGAAAATACCCCCCACCAATCAATCTTTATTTTTACTATCTAAAGAAAGATTGCTAGTATATGCCAGGCAGACTGCAGGAATACAAGCTGCAAGGTCACAATAAACAATAGAATGACACTGGATTAGGAGAGGCTGCAAAAAAATGTATAAAATAACCTGTCTAGATATTTCTCTGATGCATATGCTTTATACAAATATATATGCACATGTGCGCACGCACACATATACATTTATACAAAGAGATATAAAAACACTTTGGGAAATTAGTGTATAAAGCATTTCTATGATGTTCTTCAGCATTATGAGTGCGTATATATATGCACACGCACTCAGGTATTAGACGCCACAGAAATGCTTGCATACGCACATGCATACACAGAATACAATTTATATATTTAGTGTATATATATACACACACATGCAGGTATACATGCACGTTGAGCAAGGACAAAGGAAAAGAAAGGTACCAGCAATGCATCCTCAAATATTCCATGCACACACACCCCTCCTCTTGCAAAGTGAGTCGCCCTGCCCATTAAACCGTCTGCAACAACTTGGCTTCACAGACCCTACGTGAGAGACGTGCAACTCTACAGAAATTTAATGGATCACCATCAAAAGGCTGGAGGAAGGCATCATTTCACATCCATTCAATCTCGTAACAAGTCAAACAATTAGACTAATTATTTCACATGCACACATGCAGAAAAATTCAAGCTGTTGCCCCAGAAAGCTTTTTGATTATGCTTAAAAGAGACACTATCACTCCCTCCTTCCCCTGGGATTTCATGCTATTTGCATTAGATAAGAATCTCCATTGTAGCTCAGAATTTGCCCTGCAGCCTGGAGTAGTTTGTGCTCCTGGTTTTATTTATCTGGAACAGGCGGAAGGGGAAGGAAGAGGGATAAGAAATCCTTGATACCCAAATGAATAAAATTGAAGTATATTCCAACAGATTATTAGGAATCATCCCAAGGAGACCCGTCCCATGTTAAGGGAAAGTAATTACTGGCCCCATTATCACATCAACTTAAACCAAAATACATCACAAGTTCTCTCCTCCTCAGCAATCTGTGTTGATGACTGTGGAGTACCCAATATAGGGCCATATATGTTTTAGAAGGATTTCTTTAAAAAGCCAAACACCTAAGTGGAGTATCCTGTAAAAGTCCCATCTGCTAACTATACAGCGAATTTCCACAGACAGGAGGAGACCTGTTATCTTGTAGAAGTCAACAGTGCTGCAACACAGATATTCAGCCTGCTCCATAAAGCTATTTCCTACTCAGTGTACTCTGGTCATCTGACTGACAAAGGATGGACGGTAGGGGGTATCAAACCCCACAGGTAGCCCTGTTCTGGGTGGATTGTACCATCGCTAACAGAAACTCAAGGGGTCGGTCTTTTTCTGAGGCTTTTGGCAAGGCTTGCATAGCTTGTCCAGCCAATAGAATCTCATTTAATTTGACTAGCAAAGCCAGGAGGAGAATCTCTTATAGTTTTCTCTGTAAGACCAGAGACCGCATTTGCTTCCCTCATTTGTTGTAAAATTGCATTGGCATTCAAGACACACACACTCATACACACTCCATTACATATTTCATAAGAGCGCTGGCACAATCGGTGGCTGGTTTTTTCCCCCAGCTGTTAAAAGAGGCAGTGTTTCTGGTTGATAGACACAATTGTACAAGCTACTTTTAAATTATAAAGCTTAGCTAAAAGACAAAACTAGTATCTCTGACTCTCCAATTTACTTTTCTGTATGTTCCCAGATTGCAGGGTACAAGCAATCCTCACCTCACAACAGCAGTATTCTTGCAAAGATTTTTACAACGTTTATTAATGCATGGTCAAAAAATTATGTGACTTGCATCTCTACAGCTTTGCTTCCAGGCACTATGGTGGACTCCCAAACCTTTAACGTTTATATTTGATTATTTGTATTGCAATAGCACCTAGATGATCCAAGTGTTTGTGCTTTTATTTTAATTGAATGGCCCCTTTGTTTGACCATGGGCTATCTGCTTATGCCAGTTTAAAAAAAATATCAAATTATAAAGCTTGTTTCAGCTTTTTTATTCACACCACTTATCCCTTTTCACCTCCCTCCTAAGGTGATCACAGCCTGTCTGTTAACAGAGTCAAGTCCCTTCCGCAGCTCATTTTGCACATGGAAGCAAAGGGTGAGGGACTTTCAAATGCCAAGTCTGCGCCCACTGAAGTCAATAGTAAAACTCCAAGCAGAATTAGCCTTTTGACAACCCCAGCCAAAATAAACCGTGAGCGAGTGGGTTAACAGCTTAAGTCCTCGCCTATGTATCACTCCTCTGTAAGCCTATATGTCATTTTAAAAAATTAGGTCGTGTTTGCCAGGCCATCAGTTTGTGAAGGGCTCTGAAAGTGGGTTAGAGATCAGCACCGGATGGGTTATCCTTCCAATGTCCCTGTATGGGCCCAACCCACCCAAAGCTGGATGAAAGCAAATAGACGCTACCCGCCATCCTGGCAGCATCCAGTGCTCATGCTGGCAGAGCAAAAAGCGAGTCACAGGATCTACCTGGCTCCCAAGCAAAGGCCAGAAAGGCGGCAGAGAAGGGGAGGGCAGAGAAGAGGAGGAGGAAAGCTGTAGACTTTACTTCTTGCTCAAGGCACTGGGACTTTCAATTTTGCACCAGGGGAGAAACATTTTCATCAGCTGCCATGGGGAAAGTGTTGCTGCACTAAGCGGCATGGGTCCCAGGATACTAGAGACAAAGCAGGGGAGAGGCCAGATCTTTTTACTGGCCCATCTTCTGTTGCTGAGAGAGGGGCGCTTTGGAGCTTGCCCCCAGCTCTTCTTCACGGGGACTCTCAATTCACGTTTGCAAGGCGCTTGGAGATCCCCGGCCTCAGGAGGCCCTAGAGATGCAGCTTGCTTCCCAAAGGGGCCGGGATTTCATTTCTGCGGGGGGGGGGAACCCAGATCTCCCTTGTTGAGGGGGAGCAAGGGGCCCTGCGCACCATGCAGCTGGGGAAACGCAGCATCCAGCCCCCCCTCGGCCCCGCGCCTCGCCCAGCCCCGCAACGCCGCCGGGGGGGGGGAGCCGGGGCCATCCCCGCTGGCGGATGCGGCAGCGTCACCCGCCCGGAGCAGCCACACGCGCCAGCCACGCGTGCGGCCAGAGCGTCTCGGGTCAGGCGCGGACACGCCGCGGCGGGGGCGGCGCATGGAGCGCCCGGCCCGGAGACGTGCTGGGGGCCGGGGGCCGCCGTGTAGACGCGGCGCGATGCGTCCCGCCCCGCTTCGCTGGATGCAGCCCCGGGGAAACCCGCTCGGGGGGGGAGAGGCGTCATTTCTAGGGAAACCCCCTCTGCCCCCAGCCCGGCCCGTGTGGGGTTAACGGGGGCCCCTTGAAAGGGAGGGGGGGCCCCATCCCGCTTAGAGCAGGGCTGGCCCCGCCCGCCCGTCCCCTTTACAGCTGCCCTTCCTTTCCCACGCATCTGGCCCCCCGGCCCCACATCTGGCCCCCCGTACTCACAGCGGCGGGGCAGCGCCGGGTGGTTATCGTTGGGGAGCCAAATCTTCTGGATCCGGCTTTGCGTCAGCTCCATGGGCATGTTGGACACGCGGGGGCGGCTGGCGGGGGCGCTCGGGGTCCGCCCGTGTGGACGCGGCCGGGGACGAGAGAACCGGAGGGGGGGGCTTTAAACCAGCCGGCCCGGCCCCCGCCACTCGGGACGCGTCGCCCCTCTCTCGAAAGGGCCCCTCAGAGCCGCGCCGCGCTTGCTCAGCCCCCGCGATCCTTCCTCCGCCTCCCGCCGCCGCCTCTCTCCAGCCGCTCCCGCCGCGGCTATTTCTACAGCAAAAGACCGGCCGGCGAGCGCCGCGTCACCCGCCTCCAGCCCGCCCCTCGCCCGGCAAGGGGCGGGGGAAATTCTCTCCTTCCCCCGGCCCGCAGCAGCTCCGGGGAAGCAAATCGTGCTGCCGCCGCGTGGCGGAGAGCCGAGCTGCGAGCCTGGCCGCAAGCAGGGGCCGGGCACGTTTGCTCAGACCGAGGACGGGTCCCCCCTCTCGAGGAGAGAGGCTTGCAAGAAAATAAAATTCAGTCCGTGGCAGAGAGGCTCTGCTCGAGTCGAGGATAACGTCGAGAGATCGCTGCCTCGCCCCCATGCATGCACTCTCTACCTCGTCTTCTGCGCAAGTCTGTGCAAAAAAACACACACACAAAACCCCTGGTAAATAAATACGGGGCATGCCTCGTTTAGACACACACGCCGCGTGTCTCAGACCAGAGACCCCCGTTTCTTGCCCGGCCCTGTATACAGATCTTGACCCCATGACAGAAGGCAGGGTCCAGTTCTCACAGGCAAGTGTATAGGTACAGGGAGGGAGCCATTCTAGTCTTTGGTCTACCATAGCTCTACAAGACAGTGGCATGGAAGTATTTTCGCCCACCTGGGTTGTGAAGGCACTAAATCCCACATGGATCATTTCCCTGAGAAATACGACAAACACTAGTGGGTTATTTCCCTGCAGACTAGGTATGCACTAAATATGAGCGCCAGAGCATGATCTCCTCCCCATGAAGGGGTGAAACGTAAATGCAAAGGTTTTGTCTTTAAACCCCGGCTCTGTCCTTTTGCTTTCTGCCCCGCTCAGCTCCTGTAGCCTGGATCGGAGATCAGGCAGTTATTTTTCATAGTAAAATTGTATTTTATATACAGGGTCGAGCCTCTCCCTCCTCTTTGAAACACGGGCTGCATTTCAACGGGGGAACTGATTTTTGCCCACACACACACACCCCTCGGTCTCTAGGACGCGACCACAAGAGGCAAAAAACGCAGCCAGGAGAGATGTGGGCTGCTGTGCGCCCAGGCACGTCCCTCACGTCCCGCATGACTGCGGGGAAGCCTCACCCCTAGTTACAAGACGCTCCTTTCACCACCCAGCAGCTGGATGCACTTGCTGCTGCAGAGAGATGCCGCCCTCGGAAGCGGCCGGCGCTGGACCGGTTTGATCTCTCGCTACCGTCTCTTAATCAGCATGTCAGCTCCCTCCATGCCCACATAGGGGCTTGCTGGCTGAGGCAGAGCCCCGTAAACATGCCAGGAGGCTAGACAACTTCACTAGTCAAGATTTAGTTCGGCTGGCTTATTACAGCAGGGGCAGTGCCTGGGTTCTGGTACAACCCACGTACTCCTCTTGGTCCAGCAGCCATGTCAGGAACAGCATAACCTACTTACCCGACGTTTTTATTAATAAACATAGTCATTTACATAATACAATAATAAGATCAATGGGGAAAAAGATGGCTAGTCTCTAATATCCAGGTATTAAGGACACAGAACCTGTGAGGTGCTGTGAGGTGAGCTATGCCCCGTGAAGTTACTTCTCACTGCAATCAGTGGAAATTTTAGGTCTCTCTCTCCAAATGGACACAGGGGCTTAACCCAAAACCCATGGAAAGGGGTCTTTCTATTGACTTCAATGACTGAGGCAAGGGAGAGAGATCTTGTGCACAAAACAAGAATAAATCATGAGGGTGAGAAGGGAGGGGAAGGATAAATTCTTAATATTGTCCTTGGCAAAGTTAATTTCCTGCAAGATTAATGACCGATTAAGATTAGATTCCAGGGAATGACCTATAGGGCCCATTAGCTTGCTGCTGCCAGGTCATTATTTCACAGGCAAGGCAATGCACCAGATTGGTTAAGGTTTAATTTTTTTTAATTGACATTTTTAGCTGACAGCCAGATTTGTACCAGCGACCTTTTCAGTTTAAAACAGTGCATCTGCTAGAAGCAACTGCCTTAATAAAAGCAATCCCAGGGTGGTCAAAATAAATTAGCAGCGCAAATAAAGGCGTGAAGGTAAAATTCCGGAACAGCCAAAAGAACATAGCCCAACCATGCCCCCATCATTGCCAGAACTGCTTCATTTAACAATGATATCATGGGGCAGAACTTTAGCTGGAGGAAAGTGTCATACAGTGGAGCAATGACAATTTACACCAGGTGAGGATGTGCCTGCACACACAGACTTCATTTATGTAGACAGTTTAGAAGCTGTGAAGAACTCAAGATGTGGTGATGAGCACCATGTAAATACAGATAGACAAAGATGCCACAGGTATTGGATGCTACATTATAGCCCCTTATGCGACATTAGGATTCATGTGTCTGCTTTAATAGTTTTTAACATATCCGTCACGCTTGAAAACTAAACCATTCCAACAAATAGGAACAACAACGTTTAAAGCGTTAACTAGTTTCTTACATTATATAGCGCACCCTTGATTTCTGGAAGCCTCTATATTTTTGTTACAAATATATAGCAGGAACATATAATTGGCCACAATTTTAGTTTGCAATAAATATACAATTATCCATGTGAATGTAGTCTGGACTGAAGTGGGAAAAATGCATAGTCCCAAAAACCACTCTCTTACAGAAGGGGGAAAAACCTAGTAAGGGAGTTGGAAAAAAAACAAACCCAAAATGGTTGGCTGGTGAAAAACAAACAAAAATGTATGTCAAGAGCAGGAGTTGTTAGAAAATCTGGGAGTGGAGGACTCTGGATCACTCATTTAACCCACTACAGCATACAAGTTATGTACCAACCATCCTTGCTACATCTATAGGACATAGGTACAGTACAGCGGTACAGCCTTTGATTTGTGTGGATCCACACAGGCAAAGACATTAAGTTTTCTCCATTCCATCAGTGAAAGGATTTCGCATGTCGGCCTTCTCCCAGGAGTCACAATGAGTTGCAGGGAAGAGTTCAGTTGTGTCTGAACTGCAACGGGCTGACTTGATGCTGTTACCACTGCAAGTCCTCTGGGGTCCATAGTTTTGCTCTTGATTTAAAGGTGACCTGAGAAGGCAGGGAAACGTTTGCATGCCTTTATTCTATGATGTATACGCTTTTACCTCTGCCTTTTTTTTTTTTTTGCATGAAAATTTCAAATCTTGTGATGGGGGATTCACCTCCACATTACCCCAGAAAGGATTAAAATGGCTGCGGAAGGGCGGATGGGATGTTAAGTCACCTGATAATCCACCCTTGAAGAACAGTGAAGCTTAATAGGGAAGCACCCATTGAGGATGGAGCCCAGCTGAGCAGCAGCAGCCATGGCTGGTAGAAGGCCAGGGCAGAAGGAGACCGCAATGTGGAAGCCTCCAGTCAGTCCCTAGAGAGGGAAAAAGAGGAAACCCAAGGAAGAAGTCCTGGGCTCCAGGCCCTGAGGGAAGGGTGTGGAGGAAGAAGCCCGACAGAGGTGGATAGGAAGCAGCCCAGAGAAATGACAGCAGGATTTTGGGATGGAGCAGACCGAGGCTGCTGATTGTAGGGTTTCTGGGCTGGAACCTGGAGTAGTGAGTGGTCCTGGGTTTCCCTCCCTGCCATTGGTGAAGTAGCATACGCTTGAATTGGAGGACTTCTGGGAATGATACCCGGTCAGTCAGTCCTGCGAGACTTTGGAAGGAAGAAACCACGTAGTGACCTGGCTGAAGGGCTGAGTCACGTAGAAGAAACAGCACAAGTCCTGGAGCATGCGCAGAGCCTCAGCGCAGATGAGAGATGGAAAAGGGGTGTCAGAGCGGGCAGAGCTGTTCCCCAGATGCAGCCACAAGCAGGCACCCCAGAGGTGAGCAGAGCACACTGGGACACTTGCATATCCTGTTTATCCTGGAAGACTTGCGGATGACTGCAGAACTGGTCGGGTAATGACATCACAAGTAGCAAGGAAGTGAAACCTGACCATTAAAATCAGATCCCCTTTCAATTAGGCTGCATAATAATTATTAACCAAGATTCCCAAAAATAGGAGCCTAAAGTTAGGTTCATACTTAGGCACCTAAGTGGCCTGATTTTCAAAGGTGTGCGAGCAGCCAGCTACACCCGCTGAGTCAAACGGAGGATACGTGCATTGGTGTTTGTGCCGCACTCCGATGCCAGGATGATGAGGCCATATAAGTAAGCAGAACACAAGGAAAACCACTAAGTGTTCTCTCACAAGTCCAGTGGTAAAAAGCACAGCTTCACATACACCGACATGCTTAACACACTTGTAAGTAAACTTTCACACACAGCTCATGCAGGGGCCATGAGCTGTTCAGTTAATTCCCTTTTATGAGGGCACGAGACAGGAAGTCATTTAGCAGTGGCCATCTGCGTATTGCTCGGGACTGCATGTCAGGCAGCCAGTCACGCAGTGTTCCCCCACAGGTCACCTAAGATAAGGAATGCCTCTATCGAACGAAAAGGTAAAGTCCATTCTCTCTGGATCGTGGAGCCAGCGGGAACGGACAGGATCTGGATGTAAAGAAAGAGGCAAAGGAAGGAATACAAAGAATAAAAGTCATTGTGGGATATTCAGGAACGAAAAAATCCTGTGATTGGAATCCTGTCCATTTAAATAAGGGTGCGACTGGAGGATTTAGATAGAGATTGATCTGGGTGGTGCTTTATCCGTGAGGAGGCTACGTTCCTTTGGGATTTGCCGTGCTGCGGCTGGAGAAATGAAATTACACCACACAGGGTTCTTATCCTTCATCAATTCACATGCAACACGACAGCCCCTTTTCTACTGCAGCAGCTAAGGCCCGGTCTGTCTTGGGAATTCCATCCAGATTATAGAGCCCTCATCACTACTGCACTGCGTGCTTCCAAGCTGCCCCAGTCCTAGCCATCAACAGCCAGCCACTGATGTCACTGCATCAGTGCAAAGCTCGGAGAGCTCACAGTGCAGGCAAGGGAAGAAGTTTGTACGGGTGCAGCTCTCTTGATTGCTGGGATTGGGGCACAATCCCAACATAGACCAGGCCTCTAGTAACATGTGGATAAGGAGGAAGCCCATAAAGCAACGAGATTCCGAGCCTCTTCACAAACCATCACCAAGGGCATTCCAAACACACAGGAGAGCACAACACCACTTCAGCCGAAATAGGCCAAGAGGCCACGGCTCCCTTTCCATTACCAAATAATGCACTAATATTTTCCCTTTGCAGAGTGGGTTGAAATCCACCTAGTGCCTCCAGTCAAAGCGTAGTGGCCTCAGACCCTAGAGGATGCCTGTCTATGTCACAACAACATCGGTTTGACGCCAGAGGCAGTTGCTCTTCAGAAGACAGCCAGGGTGGAATTCGAGATTGGGGTCCGTTGGCTAGGGCTGGAAGGAGGCCCAAGAGAGGCAGGTATCATCTAGTGGTTAAAGCACTGGTCTAGGAGTCAGGAACGCTGAATTCTTATGGCAGCTTGGCCCTGAACATGCTGTATGGCCTCGGATGAGAGGCTTGGTTTCCCAATCTGTAAAATGGGGACGAGAATACTTCCCTCCCTCCCTGGGATGCTGCAAGAATTTCTTAATCTGAGTGCAGTACTTTGATGACGTAAAGCTTTCAACAAGTGCTAGATATTACTATACAGGTGGAGGAGGTTGCAGGTTAGGAACATTGACAGAGCTCAGGACTGGAACAGCACCTGGTGCCAGAGATGTCTTAGATACTTACATTGCCCCTACCACCAGAGTATCTGAGCATCTCACAATCGTTAATATTTTTCCTCCCACGAGGCAGGGCAGTACCATTATCCCCATTGTACAGATGGGGAGCTGAGGCACACAGACACTACTTGACTTGCTCAAGGTTACCCAGGCAGTGCTTAATTTGTGCCACAGCTAAGTCGCAGTACCTCCAGGCTTGCTGCATCACTTATGAATGTAAAAAAAAAAATTGCTTGAGCCCCAGCAAGCCCTTGCTCCCAAGGCTGAAGTAGCAGTGGGTGTTGCAGGTGAGGATGTATGTACCTTGACAGACTTTAGGGAGTGGATAGGATGTTTGCATAGCATTTCCACATAGCATAACTCGCTCTCGTCTATTCTAGTTCCTTGCTATCAGGAGAACCAAATGTAACTGTTTAAAAAAATTAAACGAGCACATTTGCATTTAAAAGGAGCCTAAAAGAGGCAAGAATCAAAAGGAAGAAAATGTGTGGCACTTCAGAGAAAAATAAGGATCTCTTGTCAACCCCAGACAGCAGGACTTGGAAATACAGCACACTACCATTTCCATTATACGTCTCCTTTTGCTCGTTTTAGGAATTTAAAAGTCAGCATTTAAAATTGGCAGAATCACCACGTGGGAACATTTCTGGTATTATTTTTGGGGGCAGGAGGGATGCGACTTGTCCATTTTCACTTGGGAGGGGGAAATTCTATGCATGATATTTTGGTGCATTTCAAATGCTTTTTAGTCACTACCAGATTCTACCAACATTACTCACGTTGAGTAATATCTTCTCCTTCACATAGCCCCAATGAAATCGACACAATTCAGAGTGCCAGAATTGGCCCTCGATAAGCCAGGGCTCTTAGGCTGGGTCCATACTGATGGCGGCAAATTCGTCACCATCAGATCGACCGCTCTGGATCAACTGAGCGGTCTGTATAGACGCGCTCAGTCGATCCAGCAAGCGACGAAGGAAGACCACCCCGCTAAGTGGCGTAGCGCTGCGTCGAAGGGAGCGCTGTTCCCGTCGATGCAGCACAGCGTGGATGGCACGCAGAGGAGACACTGCAAAGTCAACAGGAGATACGCAAGTGATTTACATCACTTGCGTATCTCCCATCAACTGCCACCGAATCGCAAAGGTAAGTGTAGACCGGGCCTTAGCCCTGCTGGAGAGAGAGTAAATTGGGAAATGCCTTGAAATAGCTCTGGGCCAGTAACCTTTTAGTTCTGATCTCCTCAGTAATAACTTTTCTCCTTCCTTCTCTTGTTGTTGAAGGATGCTGTTGTCCTATAGATTATTATTACAGTCCCTATGGCAGCTCTGGACATCAATTCAAGTTAAAATTAATGAGAACTGCATGTCAAATATCCTTTTGGCCACATTGAAGATTCCAGCAAAATCAGTTAGAGCTGCTGACCGCTCAGCACTTTTGACAATCAAGCCACTTATTTAGGTGCCTTTGATTTATGTGCCCAACTCCCACTGAATTTCAGTCCCCTGGGTGCCTTTAAAAACTGAGGCTTGTGTTTTCAAAGTCTGGGCCGAGGGGTTAAATTCTTTTTTATTTCTCTGCTGTTAGAAACATGAGTGTCTGGCTCCAAACCCCACATCTGTGCAAGTCTTCTGGAAGCATGAATCAGGATCTAAACATAGCAGTTGGGCCATGTTTCTGTGATGGGTCAAACCAAAATCTCAGAGCTAAATGCTCCAGACTTTTGGAGGATCCTGTACCTGAATTTGGCAGCTTGGGCCCTTCTTCAGTACAATCGCTCCTTGTATTAATATCCACTCTATTGAAAAAAAGAATGACAATGATTTATTTTTGAGACCGCTGACTCCAAAGGGACATGACTCCTATTCTTATTCCCCAAGGAAACTTAAGAGGAAACCTTATGTCACATGCATGTTTCATGGTCTGAAGTTTGGAGAGGAAACCAGAATCACTTCTCCATGTTGTGGCACAAAAAGCGCAGAGTACAGATTGCAGAGGAAGAGACCGGCTGGGTCTGTCAGAGCAAAGTGATGATAATATGCAAAATCGCACTGACTCAGAGGGAGACTTTACATATTTATCATTACAATGTCTCTGGACTTAGCATTCATGCCAGATGACGTCAGTGTGTATTGAGAGTATTGTGCAAAGGATGCCCAAAGCTTAATGGTTCCAATGGCCAATATCACACTCAAAAGAGAGCCAATTCCAGTCAATGAGGAGAGAGAGAAGAAAAATAGTGGACATTCATTCGCAGGTAGCTTCCGCTATAACTACAGATTCAGCGCATTGGGAACTACTTCAGATGCTGTTACAAAATACCTATATCCTCTGCATTTTCCCCCAGGGATGCACAGGAAATGACTGAAAGCAACGTAATGAGGTAGCAGGAGAAAAAGGCAGGGTTTCAGTTTTTTAAAGGAGCTAATAAAGACATGACCTGAATACAGACCCAGGAGCCAGGACCCGAGGCCTAGATTCAACAACGTACTCAAGCATGTGCTTAAAATTAAGCACACGCTTATGTACCACTGAAGTCTTTAGCACCTGCTTAAGTGCGTGGCTGAACTGGTGCTCAAGAACCAGCTCCTCAAAGCTATCTAGGCCCAAATTCCTACCTGAGCTTCAATAATGACTTGGAGAGTCACCTATCCTCTATAGAGCCTAAGCCTGCGAAGGTTTTGCCACTGACCTCAATGGGCACAGGATGGGGGTTTTGCATGTGCCTCAGTTTCCCTATATGATATAACTGTTATTACCTATAAGCTAATGCTCAGAAATAGCCATTCAGGTGCTAAATGTTTTATATTACAATAGAAACAAATGTATCTCTTGTTCCATTTGTATAACAAATGAACCAGTGTTTCCAGGACACACATATATGTATGGTTTGATTTGGTTTCTTAAAAAAAAAAAACAAAAAACCACACACAGACCCTTGGGAAACCCTGAAACTTGTCTGACACTTCCTGGGAGAATCCAGGACTTTCAAAAGCACAATGGAAGAAACATGGTCATTTTATTCTCTTGGGACCCAGCTACTCAGCTATTTTCACTGCCAACAGTTGGACTTTGGAAGAAGTTGTGAAAATCACAGATGGGGAAAGTTTGTGAAGTGGGAAGTTTTGCGAACATTGAGAAACATTTGTATTAGGGTTTGCAAAACTAGATGAAGTACACAAGGAAACCAGTGCAAATCGTATCCCATCCCACAAGCCAGGCTGGTACGAGTGGGATGCGAGTATAGGAGATATAAACGGTGTTCTCCTAGATTACTTCTCTTTCCCTGCCAAATCTTCAAGCTTCTTTGTCTTGTTGGTCTCTCCAAACTTCACAGATTTTAAGGCCAGAAGGGACTATTAGATCATCCAGGCTGACCTCATTCATGACACAGGCTAGAGAATTTCTCCCAGTGATTCCTACAGCAGAAATAATTATTCTGCCCTCTTCTCCATTTTTAACCCTATATTTCCATTGCATTTCTCTCTCTCCTACCCCTCGCCTTTCCCCACACAGCCTTTGCTGTTTTTAGCCCAGGCTCTAGTAAACAGATGATGAACTCATTAACTTTTGAAGTGCAATCAAACCCATTAGACTTACGTTAGTTCAAAATCAGGCAGAACAATTTCTTATTGAGTTCATGGAGTTTAAGGCCAAAAGCAGGTATTAGACCATCCAGTCTGACTTCCTGTCTATTCCAGGTCATTCATTTTACCCAGTTAACCCTGTGTTGAGCCCAGTAACTGGGGTTAGAAGACTAAAGCATTTGAGCCCTCAGGAGCCTGAATTGTTGTGTGCCACACGCACAGAACACAGAGACCAATGGTGTCGGTTATCTAAAGGGGATGACAAAAATGTAATTAGGCAGGCCAAAAATAATTTGAAGAGCAACTAGCAAACACCACAAAAACCAACAGCAAATTTTTTTTTTAAGTACATCAGAAGTAGAAAACCTGCCAGGCAATCAGTGGGGCTACTGGATGATTGAGGTGCTAAAGAAGCACTCAAGGAAGGCAAGGCACTGAAGAGAAGCTAAATGAATTCTTTGTATCCCTCAGTCTTCACTGCAGAGGATGTGAAGGAGATTCCCACATCTAAGCCATTCTTTTTAGGTGACAAACCTAAGGCGTTTGAAATTAATTGATAAATTGAACAACAAAGTCACGAAGACCAGATGGTGTCCACCCCAAGTTCTGAAGAAACTCAAATATGAAACTGGAGAACTACTAACTGGGGTAGGTAATCTATTCCTTATATCAGCCTCTATACCAGGAGACCGCAGTATAGCTAATCTAATGCCAATTTTTTAAAAGACTCTAGAGGCGATCTTCGCAATCATAGGCTGGTAAACCTATCTTCCATGCCAGGCAAGTTGGTTAAAACCACAGTAAAGAACAGAATTATCAGACACACAGGTGCATATTGTATGTTGGGGAAATCACCACAGCTTTTGCAAAGGGAAATTTACAAACTGGAAATTGTCCATTACAATTCTTTGCGGGGGTCAATAAACATGTGGATGAGGGTGATCCAGTCAGTATAGTATCTTGGACTTTCAAAAAGCAAACTAAGCAGTAATGGGATAAGAGGGAAGGTCCTCTTATGGGTCAATAACTGTCTAGAAGATAGGAAACCAAGGGTGGAATAATTGGTCAGTTTTCACAATGAAAATGATAAATAGCAGGGTCTCCTCAGTATATGTACTGATATCTGTGCTGTTCACCATATTCATAAGTGATCTACGAAAGGGAGAGAACAGTGAGGTGGCAACATTTGCAGACAATATAAAACTACTCAAGAGAGTGAATTCCAAAGCCGACTATGAAAAGTTAGAAAGGGATCTCACAAAACTGGGCAGGTGGGCAACAAAACGGCAGCTGAAATTCAGTGTTGATAAATGCAAAGTAATGCACACTAGAAAATATCATCCCAACTATATATACAAAATAATGCATTCTAAATTAACTATTACCATTTACGAAAGATGTTTGCATTATCATGGCTAGTTCTCTGAAAACATCTGCTCAATGTGCAGTGGCAGTAAAAAATCCTAACAGAATGTTAGGAAAGGGATAGGTAATAAAACAGAAGAATCCTAATGCCAGTATATTAATCCACAGTACACTCCCACCTTGAATATCAGTGCAGCTGGGTCGCCCCATCTCAAAATATATATATTAGAATTGGAGAAAGTACAGAGACGGTAACAAAAATTATCAGGTGTATAGAAAAGCTTCCATGTGAAGAGAGATTAAAAAGACTGGGATTGCTCATCTTAGAAAAGAGATGACTAAAGGGGGGGATGTGATAGAAGACTATAAAGTCATGAATGGTGTGGAGAATAGGGAAGTGTTATTTACCTTTCCTCATAATACAAGAATGACGGGTCACCCAATGAAATTAATAGGCAGTAGGTTTAAAACAAGGACTTCTTCACACAGTGCACAGTCAATGTGTTGAACTTGTTGTCAGAGGATGTTGTGAAGGCCAAGGCCATAACTGGGTTTAAGGAAAAACTAGATAAGTTCATGGAGGATAGATCCCCCAATAGCTGTTAGCCAGGATGGGTAGGGATGCAACCCCATGATCTGGGTGCCCCTAAACCTCTAACAGCCAGAAGCTGGGCCTGGATGACAGGAGATGGATCTTGATAATCACCCTGTTCCGTTCATTTCGTCTGAAGCATCTGGCATCGGCTGGTGTCGGAAGGCAGTATATTGGGCTAGAAAGATGGATCATTGGTCTGACCCAGTAAGGCCGTTCTTATGAGATTCTACCAGCGCCAAAGGTCCCTGCAATGGCAGTGAATTGATTAGGTCATATTCTCGCAAAACCCCTGCTCCCCATGAGGTAGAGGAAAGCAAAAACAAAAAAAAAAACCCAACCAAGGTCTCTGTTAATCTGATTTAGGGAGAAATTCCTCCCTGACCCCACATCTGGCAGAATTTTCCCAGATCTAATACAAACTATTTTTAAAAAAATCCTGTAACAGCATTTATTTTAGCCTGACAGAGTCCAGCCATGTATTCAGAGTAAAATTACATTCTTCTGCCCCACAGGAAACAGGTTTTTGCTTCAGGTGCCATTTAGGATGAGCAGGTCCTGAAAATTGGACACCTGGCAACCCTAAAAGGCACCCAGACACAGAAGCCCAAAACCAGGCTGTCTGGGTAAAAACTGGATGGGTGGCAACCCTAGCTAGAGCTTCTCACATCATCACAAATGGACCTCCAGTACCCTCTGAAATCCCATCACCTGAGAGAAAATGATGGGAACCGGCAATACTGTGACACCAATGATCCTGAGGAACAACACAGCCAGGAAGAACAAAGAGGCATGTTGACTTCAGCTTCATGAAAAGAAATATACAGCACGGAGGGGGAATAGTGGTGTCTGGGACAATGGGAAGATCAACATCCCCTGTGCGGAGAAGATCATTTATGAGCTCCTAAGAGACTGTCACAAATGGAAAGTCAATCAAAGAGTACAAAAATGCTTTTTAAGGTAAGCAATGGCATTCTTTCCAATCTGTTACTTAACTAAATGTAATTTGGCCCTACTTAACCCACTTTACCAAGACAGCTAATTAAAGGCCAATCAGAAAAGGAAGTAGAAAAAAAATGCACAAACATGGGGGAAGGTAGATATGTCTGAATTGTACAGAAAAATAATCACGAACCATCAGTAAAGTGCCTAAACAAAAATGGGAGACTTGATTACTTAAGAACCCAGTCAGATAGTAACAGAAGCAGTATGAACTGCAGAAGACTAAATTTACTATGTACACAGAGGATTAGACTTTACCTCGGGGTAAAATATTTAACATTTAAAAACATTTAACATTCATCACAGCATTTGTCCTAACATGAGGGTGTGCTTAGTCATCCAGGCTCTCTTGTTGGCCTGCAGTAGAAGCCAGTGTGCAAGATTCAGGAATAATAGTAGTTAGCAATTGCACAGAAGTTGTAATCTTTAGAAACAAACTCAATGGGTTTAATCCTTGCCCTGTGGAAGTCAATGGGAGTTCTGCCATCGCCCCTGGAGCCAAGATTTTACCCTATGACCTCAAAACTTCCCTGAGGTAGGCATTTTACAGAGGATATGGAGAGAGAGAGAAATTGAAGCCAACATTTTCAGGTTTGGGAGCTTAAAATGGAGCACCTTCAGCCATATGTTAGGCACCAAATTAGAGGGCCCAATCTGCCGAGCTCCCAGGTCCTGGTGATATCATGCGTCTGGCCAGATGTCTAAAGGAGCAGCAGGCCTCAAAGTCAGGCCATTTATTTATGTGCTTAGCTTGAGGCACCTCTACTTGAAAATGAAGGGTTTAGTGAGATGCCCAAGGCCACAAAGCAAAGAAGAGGAAGAACTCGGGAGTTGCTGCGTCTCCACACTCCACTAAATCCATTAGACTATTTAGAGGCATATTTCCATTTAAGAAATGTGATTGTCAACAGCTGGGAAGAGAAAATACATAGATCGTTGCTTTTAAAAGAAATGACTCACTCTGAGGTGGCCAACCACTTCTCTCTGGAAGCCTTCCAGATAGCAGACTTATGAACCACAGATTTTACCCATTCGCTGCTGGTCCTCCATTCTACCGACTGCGCTGCCATAACGCCAAGGAAATCAGTGGAATGTTGGGTCATCATAACTGGTCCATTTGGCTATCTGACAAATGTATTTCACAGGATAAAATGAACAGTTGGCACCAGCCAAGTCGTTTAAAGCTACATGTGGAATCTTTCCTTTAGTTTCTGCACAAAGGGTCTTAAATGACACAATGTCCGCTGCGTACGTCCATCCAAAGACAGCATTTAGAACTAAGGGTTAGGACAGGATCATTTCCCAACAGCGAAAGGCCTTCTAGGAAGAGCACGCAAGAGGCTGATGCAATGTACTCGGAACGTTCTGCACTCACAGATCTAACACTGGGCAAAAGCACGGCATGAGGCCATTTAGCAAACTCCTGCGTCATGAAGGTAACTGACTGTGGCTCTCTAACCCGTGAACGTGGTTCTTCTGTCTCACGTGGGCAGAAGGTAAAGATGGGGCCCAAGCATGTTTCCATCTGGGGAATTTGGTCCAGTCCTTTATAGAAATATGGACTGGATGCAAAGTTCCGGTGTGGACCCAAACGTCGATTTTAGGGGCATTCAGCTCACTCTCTGATAGATGCTGTTTTCCACCTGCAGTTCCCAGACACTTGTAGCTGTACGGACAGGAACCGAGCCTTCAGGGTTTTGTAACCGGGGTCCATTCCCAGGTCTGCTATTCACCCACTGTGACCTTAGCCAGGTCACTTAATCACCATTAGACTTGCATCCTCTTCACGGGAAAAATGGCACCCGTAATCCTTTACCTCACAGGAGGCATTCGGAGATTTAATCAATTAAGAGTTTGTAAAGCAATTTGAGATCTCGGATGGCAGGTGTGATGGTCCAGTTTCGCAGCTGTGAAAATGACAAGTCACCCATGCTACCCAGCTTTACATCAGGCAAGAACCTGCCCTTAAAGAGCAGGGTATTACTATTAGTCAGACAGTTTTAATAATAGTGCCCCACTGGCCTCTCTTAGGGTCAGATTCTTACATCTTTACATTCAGATTAAGCACCTGATCTACACAGCCCATTGAAGTTAGTGGACTTCTGATCACGCCCTACTACCTTAGTCTGTTATCAGTCCCATTCATTTTAATGGCGTTAATTGTGCTACTCAGCATGAGTACGGGTGGCAGAATTAAAATGCAAGTTACTCCACAGTCCAATGGATTTCACTGCTAGGAAGCCTTTTCTGCTCTCTCCATTTGCACTTACCTTTCTTTCGGCTCAGGGTCCATTGTCCAGTTATCCTGTCACCGCCCTGTGGGCAAGTGGAAGCTTGTGTCTTTTTCAACCCAGCTATCTTCCTGAGCCTAATTGATTCAGTGATGTCACAAGCCAAGGACAGTGATGTCACCAGCCAAGGGCAGTGTCAGCCCCATGCTGCCATGGGAACGAACAGTGACCCCCTACATGAACACAACTTGGGGACTCCATTGACTGGGTCAAGTAAAAGGGTTACAGAGGCAAGAGCGCCTCTTTAGCCTGAGACCATCTGAAAAATCAACAAAGACGCAAAGAAAATAGACCTTTTTAGCCAAATCAGCAATTGTTTAGAGTTTGCCTGTGAGCAGCTGGGGTTAAGCAAGGAAACAAACAAAAGGGGAAGAAAAAGTGTAGTTATTATTAGTGATCAGTGGCTTTCAGGCAGCACAGTATATCAAGCCAATTTCCGGGCTAGAAACTAGGAAATCCCAAGTTCTAACTCCAGCATCACCTCTGGCTGTGAGAGTAACCGTGGGCAAGTTACTTACAGCCCCTGCACCTGATTTTCCTTTGAATTGGAATGGCGAGATTAAACCTTAAGGGGTCAAGAACTACACAAGATGCACCATAGTGGAGAATGAGACCTGCTGTGCCTCAGTTTCCACCCCATAAAATGAGTGTAATACTTAGCTAATGGGATCACGGAGTTAAAATCAGTTCAGGTTTGCACAAAGCTTTGAAATTATAAAGCACTATGTAAGTGCTAATGATTACAAAGCTGCTATGCTGATGGGACTTTAGAGCGGTATGTAGTGCATACAGGTGGTACTGAAAATTCCGATCATTTTGAAGGATCTAAGAGACTAAACTCTTTACTCTTAGATTTTAAGGCCAGAAGGGGCCGTTATGATCAACTGTTCTGACTTGCATAACACAAGCCTCACCCTGTGATTCCTGCATAGAGCCCATCACATCTGATTGAAGTCTGGTTCAGTTCAATCTAAACGGAACTGGCTGTCTTCCTCCCTCCCTCCCCAATGGTGACTTCTGCTAGAAATGGCAGAATATTCCAAAATGGCAGAGTGTTCTTAAGGGCAGACTGTCAGAGGGAAACCGGGTCCAAATGATCTGGGATTGTACGTCTAGCACCTTGTATGTATAGCGTGTCTCTGAATTGGCTCTCACCACCTTGGCCCTGTTTCAGTCTCCAAAACGCTGGCTCATTTAGTGGGAGGCAAAGTTAATCATTTTTCACAATTTGCATTTCAAAACAAAGTTGGTGCGGTCACAAGAGATCGCTGGCCTGCTTCCAGCAACCCATTACCTCCCAGTTCTTTATACATATAAAGTGAAAGTGCCAGTGCCACATTAACTAATGCCAGAGCCTGACCGCCTCTATTTACCCCCAGAGCCGGTACAGTCCAGACAGCAGAAGGGCAGGCTTCCCCCACCCTAGTCCGCCAATGAGCCTCAGCCCTGACCTGGAGGTCCCGCTTTCAGATGTGAGAGGGGACAATCTTTGGTCTCTCTTCTATTGCCGGTTGTGAGCTGTGTTCAACAGGAACAGGACTGAGTCAGAGAGCTAGTTTTACAAGGACTCCTGCATCTCACCAAGGGTCCCTGTCATGCCATGTTCTCCAAGGAGGTAACATTTATTAAGTATGCCTCACAACAGCTTAGAGTTACTATTCCCATTTTTCAGATGGGCAGGTACGAGGCACAGATGTATAAGGAACAGAGAAGGGAAGTGACTTGCCCAAGTCCATATAGCAAGTGAGTGTCAGAGTTGGGCATAAAATCCAAGAGTCCATACTGTCAGAACTGCTTGATCATACTCTCTCTCTCCTTATCATGTGGCAATGACTTTTGGATACTACTGGCTAGGGCCAGAATGATCAATAAGCTAGAAATGAAAAGCTCCATATGCCGGTATCTCTCATGCAATTCAGATCCCAGGCAACTTATTTTTAGAAGTGGATATGGTATTGAACCTAGATGCCACTGGATATTAACATAGCTATTTCCTGTTGAAGCCTGCCATATGTAATCTTCCAGAACTTCAATTTTTTTATTAGCTTTCCTAGCCAATTTTTGGGGTACAAATCAGATAAGACTAATTGCTGGAATGCAGAAGTTGAATAACAATGTTTCCCCCACCAGTGGCTGCTTGAATTTTCCTTAATACAGGGCAAGGATTTCAAGTAAACTAATTTATACTCCATCTTGAACCAGCTGTTTTTAATTTGTATATTTCATTTAATGAATTTCCAGCATTCACTAAATGAAGATCTGGCTGGAAAATGGGGAGAAAATTGTGCGAAAATATTCATACAGTTTTGTTTCCACTTTTCACAGACATTTTCCAACGAACCCTAATACATGTTCACAGGAAATTTCAAAATAAGCTAGAACAATATTTAATACTTAGTGTTAACATTTTCCCAAAGCTATTTACATTCACCAACTCACAATGACATACTTAATAGTTAACTGGAAAAAAATAAAACTTCATTTGGATGTTTACCTATTATGTTCCGGGGTTATTACGTAACAGGGAGTCGGAACCTTGGGTATTTCAGAACTTCAGTTATCGTCAGCATGCTGCAATACATTATACTAGTTGGCTCTTCAGAGCAATAGCAGGGCTAGAACTCTAGTCCTTTTACTCCAAATGCAAATGCAAAGCCTCTGTCACGAGCTAAAGAAACGTCCTTTTTAGAAAGTTAGCAGTATCGGGTCTATAACATACAATTGAGGAGAGCAGCTTCCATAACTTAGATGGCATTGGTGCATCCAGATGCAAATCAGTGCATCACAATATTTACTCACATCCTGTTAAGATGGACAGGGGAAATTCACACCACTTTTATTGCTGTGGTTCCAGTCTTGCTGGCTATAAAACTGACCCAGTAAACCTCACACATGGATATACACAACCGGAGCTTTTTGCACCCAAGAAGGCTGAAAGTTTATCTTTTCCATCCCTCAAAACAAAATTTTAGATTCCAGAGGACACAGCACAGCGTGCACATTCCTTTCCATGCAGGCAGAGGACCACAGCTGCAGTTTACTAGTTTTGGTCTCATGGCTTTGCTTGGGCCATGGATGCCACAGCAAGAGCAACGTCAGAGCTCCCGTTTCACATTTCACAGCCCTGCAATTTGTCCAGAACACTTGCTGAATCAAAACAACTGTTACAGAACTGTCTGAGTCAACAGGAGATCTGAAGACTGTTATACAGTGTCCCTTCAGTGCCTGCTGGCAATGGCCTAATAAACAAATCGACCAGGGTCAGCCCCAGGGCAAGACATTCCTTAGCTTGTTCAGTAGGTTGATCAGTTTTATGGCAAGGATTTTCCAAGGCACCTAAGCAAGTTGGGCATCTATCTTTCACTAACAGCCAGTGAGCGGGTGGTTGGCTGCCTACCTCTTTTAAGCACCCTGGAAAATCGCAGCCCTTTATGCCATAGAGATTTTACTGAGCAAAGAATGGAGCATTTCCAGCTAATGTATAGCTAGAACTTGGGCTGAAGTCAGACTTCCAATGCAGAGTAGCAGTTTACATGACAGCAGGGTGGAGGGGGTTGTTCGGATTGACAACTGAGCCACCGTGGATGTTTTATGAGTTCAGCATCCATAGATGTGGCACTGTGAGGTTATCCCAACACCAGTGTTGCAACATTACCCGACAGCCCATGCCCAGGTATGGCAGCTTTCCCCCTTCTCTCTGCAGGTGGAATCCTGGAGCACAGGCGAACAACGGACTGAGCTTAATGACTACCACCAGACCCCGTTCTTCTCTGGGGTGGGCTAGCCCCTGTGCGAAAGCTCATCTCACAAAGGAAATGTGCGAGAAGGAGAGGCTCACAAGTGCTGTAGCCAGGATTCTTGGAGGGGCCGTCGTACGTGATTCTCAGTTACGCACATGATGCATACATGCCGCTGCCTTTGCATAAGAAGTGGATTAAGGCTAGCAGAGGCGAGGCCTCATTTGCCAGGACTCACACATTAAAAAGGCTCAAGCGCAAACTGAGTATTGCTCTTCGTGGTGTCCAAGCATGATATCTGCAAGGGCTGCCTGACTATTTGCCCAATTTCCCATTCAGAGTGTGATGGCAGACCTTAGCAAGCACTGCCCTATCCTTTTCCCACTCTAATGTGCGTCCTCTTTATTTCCCCCACGACTAGAGTTATTCACTCTGACAGATAACCAGGCAAGAACCCCTGATAACAAGATCACCTGTGGTTGATTCAGAGGCCTCTCTGCTCACTGAAAACCCAGGTCCCTCTGCTGGTCTGAGCACCCCAAACCCACTTGAAACTTGATCACTCGCTGAATCACTTTCTTTTTCTTCTTCTTTTCAGCCCAGAGCATCTTTGCAGACACCGGGAACATACAGTGCCCTATTCCTTCCTTCCATGGCTTGTTCCTCCATTAAGACCAGCTTGGTCACATCCTGCATACAGTGTCCGGCCATCTAGTCAGTGGTCGGATTCTAGGTTGGACAAATGTTGGACAAGTCTGCCTTTATTTTTTTTGGCATTTATCATCAATTTGCCTCCTGTAGCATCCCCCACTGTAATCTGTAGCAGGCAGCAGCGCTTTAATCTCTAAAAGAAACACAGGCACCACTGATCCCTGACCTTCCACTTGTAAATCATCCCAGCTCGCATTCACAGATGAGAGGTGGAGAATCCAACTCCTTCCCTTGGAAGACTATTCCACAGGTCACTAGGTATCGCTGTCAGGAACGTCACCTCCATATTCAACCATTTGCTCAGGCTTAACCCCAGTTACAACCTCCTGAATTGTCAGAGAATTGGTGTGATGGGTGACGATTACTTTTACAGTATCCCTAAATGTGTTGGGTAACCTGTTGGTCAGTGTGTGTTACAGGCCCCTTCCGCAGGTGATATGAGTCTGTTACAGGCCCAGGCTGAGCATCTTAATTTTTTTTCGCTCAAGCTGCTCTGGAGGTCCTCGGCCATCACATTAAGAGCTTACAGGGGCTGATCGCGCACCTAAGGCAATGACAGAACTCTCACTGTATTCAAAAGTGAGCGACTGGACCCATGACAAGGAAAACAGAAATGCACTTCCCTCTGATGAGCTATCGCCATGTAGGGGCTGCTGCCGATCACGCTGAAAATTCGGCACCATATTGTTACACCTTATTTCATATAGCGGTTCTGAGGCCTTTGAAGAGGAGTGTCCAGTTTGAGACAGTAAGTTTGCGTCACAGCCATTGCCACTTAGAACCACATCAGCAGCACAAGATACACTTTTTCCTCCAACAGCATGACGCATTGCTATAGCCTGGTTCAGAACAACTCCAATACAGCATGGGCACGTTGAGCTGGCCTACACGTTTTGCCTTCTTTATTTTATCCACAGATCTGTTTGCGGTATTTATCTGACATATAATTTAACACGTATGCAAGTTATACACATGTACACACACCCCTGCTTCAATGTTGTCTTCTGAAGACAAATCAGCATTGCCCATCCAGCCCCCATGAGGCCCCTCAAACAACAAATTAGCGTGTGCCTGGCATTCAGGGACTCGTGTGACTTAAAGAGGTTTCCATTCTAATATATTGAAAGCTTAGGTTAAGGAGCACTGAGTAAACAGCAGTATTTGTAGGAATAAAAAAATCCCTCTATTGAATCTGCTAAAACAAGCCAAGATCATGGAATCATAGAAGATTAGGGTTAGAAGGGAACTCAGGAGGTCATCTAGTCCAACCTCCTGCTCAAAGCAGGACCAACCCCAACTAAATCATCCCAGCCAGGGCTTTGTCAAGCCAGGCCTTAAAAACCTCTAAGGATGCAGGTTCCACCACCACCCTAGGTCACCCATTCCAGTGCTTCACCACCCTGCTAATGAAAAAGATTTTCCTAATATACAACCTAGAGCCTCCCCCCCCACTGCAACTGGAGACTATTGCTCTTAACTTCATCCTCCCTGGAACCCCCTTTCAGGTAGTTAAAGGCTGCTATCAAATCCCCCCTCATTCTTCTCTTCTGCAGATTAAACAAGCCTAGTTCCCTCAGCCTCTCTTCATAAATCACGTGCTCCAGCCCCCTAATCATTTTTGTTGCCCTCTTCTGGACTCTCTCCAATTTGTCCACATCCTTTCCGTAGTGGGGGGCCCAAAACTGGACACAGTACTCCAGATGTGGCCTCACCAATGCCAAATAGAGGGAATAATCACTTCCCGCGATCTGCTCGCAATGCTGCTACTAATGCAGCCCAATATGCCATTAGCCTTCTTGGCAGCCAGGGCACACTGCTGACTTATATCCAGCTTTTTGTCCACTGTAACCCCCAGGTCCTTTTCTGCAGAACTGCTGCCTAGCCCGTTGGTCCCCAGTCTGTAGCTGTGCATGGGATTCTTCCGTCCTAAGTGCAGGACTTTGCACTTGTCCTTGTTCAATCTCATTAAAATTTTTTGCGCAATCCTCCAATTTGTCTAGGTCGCTCTGTATCCTCTCTCTATCCTCCAGCGTATCTACCCCTTCCTCCAGCTTAGTATCATCTGCAAACTTGCTGATGGCGGAATCCACTCCATCCTCCAGATCATCAGTGAAGATGTTGAACAAAACCCGGCCCCAGCACTGACCCCTGGGGCCCTCTGCTTGTGCCATCTAGACATGGAAGATTTTCACTAGCATCAAACTCCAAGACTGAACCGATGGGAAACTTTTAAGGAACAATTTCCCTCCAGTGGTATGTTAGTCTTTTCTTAAGTGAATTTTGCGATGGTGCAATGTGCATCCTGACATCCTCGGCTCATCTCCAGAATTAGACCCGCCTGGCAGCAAGACAGCCAGCTTTCCCCACACTGTCTCCTCCCAGTGCAGTTCTGAACCCTGCGCCAGTGGCAGCGCTTTCAGAGAGGAGAGGAAAACCGAGCCTCCATGACCCAAACCAATCCGTGACTCTTTTGGCAAGGTTGCCAGCTAGGGTCATGCATTGTCTGAGGAATTGGATGGGCCGGCAACTCATTTCACATTGGCCTCTGTGAGACAGGTTGACTTTCTGTCACTACTAACACCAGGGCTGGATTCACACTGGCAACCAAGAGATTAATAATATTAGTTATAACTTTTGCTTATACTAGGTATAGGAAGTGAGGCGACCAGAACAACCTCAGCCATGAAGGATCAGCAGGAAAACATTAGGGCCGGTGGGAGTGATGTGCTATTTACTCTCCAAGGCTTTGACTCTTCCCGGCACTAGCTCCAATTCAACAATCAGAGCTGATTTTAGATATCTCCACGGCCCCCAATAACTGAGTGTTTCGTCATCTTTAATGAATTTGTGCTTACAACATCCCAGGAAGGCAATGCAGTGCTGTTATCCCTACTGCCCAGATGGGCAACTTGGGGCTCAGAAAGGCTAAGTGACTTGCCCAAGGCCACACAGAAAACTTATGCTGGAGAAGGGAATTGAACCCTGGACTCCCATTTGCAAGCTACTGCTCTAACCACTGGGCAATCCGTCCTCTAAGCACAAAAAGGGGCAAGCCAGAGTTTGCACCAACTGAACTCATCAGGACTTACCCCTGCTTCAAACAGTGGTAAAGCCCTGATGAGCTCAACTGGTCCAAACCCCCGCCCTGCAGAACAGGGACTATTTCCAAGCCCTGGGAATGCCGTTTTGAACGTCCTGTGCAACAATCAAAGGACAGCAACAGTTTAGATGAAAGTTGCAGCTTGCAAAATATGTTTTCTCCCTCAAGGGCTCAACAAAACATCCCAGTACCAGCCAGTTAATTCTCCTCTTGTTTACCATGCTCAGCTGTTCCCAAGGTTTCTTGGAAAACAGTTCTCAGCAGAAGAGGCAGGAAGCAGTCCCAACAACAACTGTTCATGCCCCTTTCACATGTCCAGGGAGGAGAAACAGCTATTAAGGGAGCTGGCTGATAGCATGGTCAGGCTTGGGAGGGAAGAGAACCCAACAGCACTTCCTCCCGTGTTGCACATGTGAACAGGGCATGCACAGCCAGTGCTGTGGTTGGAGAGCTCACATGGCTGAGGGGGAGGAGAGCTCCCCCAGCAGCCGTTGCTGTTTACCTACATACTAAAACCATTGTACTTCTTAGGAATCAGGAAGGATGCAGCAGGGTCCCTGCCAAATGCCAGGCCAGGGAACTTTCCTCAGCCTGGAAGATCTTTCGATAGCCTTGCCCCTGCAAAAGAAAACTGCAGTGAAAGGCTCACTCCAGTCCAGTTTGATAAACAAGTTTACAAGCCGGCCAGCAGCACAGGCCTGGGGAGACACTGGGGAAAGTGTTGACTAAAGGGTTTCACATTTCAGCTGCTGAATGGCCATGCCCGTGGTAGACAGGCACCTCTTAACTCCTTCAGTGCCAGCCCCAGGGCATGCTGCAGATTGGAGAAAGCCCTGTACCCCGGGAGCCTGCCTCACGCAGGTCGTCTGAACAGAACCTGCCTGGCCCAGGTTTCTATCAGAGGTTCGATTTTTGAAACTCTGCTTTGCAGTGCTCGGGTGCTGGTCTTAGTAACAGGACAGGCCATTTGGGGCTGTAGTTTGGACGGGACTGCGAGCCGGGGGTCTGGGTTCCGCCCAGAGGAACAGTGGGGTCTTCAGAACAGTGCGTGGCCTTTGTACATTTCCCATCCCACACGCACAAGAAAGTATTTTTTTCTTCTTGTTTTCTTGGGGTATGTCTCCACTGCATTGTAAAGATGGGTCTGTGGGACCTGGGTTTGTGGTCTCGGGCATTTCCAAGCCCGTGCTTAGTCACCTACAGTGCATTGTACACCTGGGGTTACAACTGCTGGACCCAGGACTTACAGCTGTGCTAACGTCCAGACTGCAGTTGACAGACCTTCTGGCGCGGGTCTGCGCATGACCTGCTTCCACACTGCAAAAATCACAGGGCTTGGACCAGATCTAAGCAAGGTTTGGGCTCTGGCCCACCCTCCCAGCTTCCAAAGCTTCTAGAGATCATCTAAACGCTCATGGGAAAAACCAAAGCTAAGTGAGAAAAGATCATTAAAACCCTTCAGGATCCGAAAGGAGAGGAGGCTTAGAGCTCCTAAGTGAGCAGCATTGAACAACGTTTGCATCTCCAAGATCCATCTTAGACCCAGCTACACCGAATAAAAAAACAACCCAATAGTTAAGATCCAGCTCTTCGGTGCCAGTAATTTCTGAAATAGAGACCCCAGACCTATCAGATGGCACACACTGAACAAAACAGGATAGACAGAGGAAAAAAGGCAACAGGATTAAGGAACTGTGGTCTAGTGGATAGAATAGGGGGCTGGGAGCCAGGAATTTCAAAGTGCTGATCCTGGATGTTACTGATTTCTGTGGCCTTGGGTAAGTCACTTAAACGCTCTGTGCCTCAGTTTCCCCTCATCTGTAAACTCAAGCTAATAATCCTGCCCTTCCTCACAGGGGATTTGTAAGACTAATTGAACTAACGTATGTAAAGAATTTTGAAGATGAGAAATGCATTGTACTATTACATATTTAAAATTAGTGTCCATGGACTTAGCAACCCAAACATAACACCTGGAAACCTATCAGTGCCAATCAGCTAGACTCAGTGCTTAGCAATCCTGGGGCAAAAAGGAAAACAAACTAAAACAAAACCTACCCAGTGGTTTATGATAAACCCATTGTCTGGTCATCTGATGCATTGTCACATGTCAGAGTTAGGGCTGCTCTACACGACAGAGTTTTGTTGACCAAAGTCAGCTTTTGGCAACAAACCCGCAGTGGTGCACACACTGCAATGCTCCCCCCGCTGACCAAACTCCCCTGCTTTGGAGACAAAATAAACCCCCTCGACGGGAGGCGTAGAGCTTTCTGCAGCAAAGTTGGGGCGACAAGGCGACAGCGTGGATGCCGTGTGCCGTCTCTGGGCTCCAGGAGGTGTCCCACAATGCCCACCCTGCCCGCTGGTTTGAACTCTGCTGCGCTGCCCTCCACTCCAGCTACGCAGGCAGGCGCCCCTTCCCTTTCAAAGCCCCAGGAAGTTTTGACATTGCTCAGCCTGGAGCGTTCACACAGCTACTGCCCAGCTGAGCTCGCCGGCTCCTGGCAGCAAAAGGGTGGGAGTGGATCATTCTCCTGGGCCTGTGGGGAGACGAGGCTGTGGGAGAACTCGGAGGGAATTGATCCTGCTTTCCCATGGCCAGCACGCGGTGGCGCGGGCTGCTGTTGGGGGAGGAGACGGAAAGACTCCTGATGTGCTGTGCAGAGCCAGGGAGGGAGGTGGGGACTGATGGGGGGGACGTGTCCCCCTCCTCCTGCCTGTGTACAGGTCTCTGCTGAGCCGGCGTGGGGGGACGGGGAACACCAGCTGTTTGGTGTACCAGCTTCTGCCTCAGGATTGCTTGCTTTCGGCTGTCTGGACTGAAAGCGACGTGTGTGGACACACTCACTGTCCCCCCACTCTGTCTCGGTCTCTCTCTCACACACACTCCCTCCCTGTCTCACACTGTCTCCCCCCGAACTCACACACTTCTGGGAGTGTCCTGTGTGTGTGTTCAGCAGCGTCAGTTTGGCCGGCAGGGCAGCTGAGCCGCAGCCGTCGATCTAGGAGGAGGCCCATGGAACGATGGGATTCAAAAAAACCTCCATCGTGGGAGGCTGTGCCTGCCCCACGAGGCACTGCAAACCCTTCCCAAAGCACCCGGCTACCCACAGGGCACTGCTCCCTGCATCAGTGCAAGAGCTGGCGGTGTGAATACACTCCACTGCCACAGGGAGCACAGTGAGGTCATGCACCAGCGGTTTAATTACAGCGGCGGCTGTCCGCCGGCGTAACGTGTGTCGACAAAACTCGCTGGTGTAGACGAGGTCTCTAACATCATAGTGATAGAAATACCGCAGATAGCGACAATAGAGCTGCCTTGTCTGTCTGTGGATTATTCACTCCTTGGCGCAGTCATCGTCTGCTCATTGGACACTCATACCATAAATGAGTACGCTCAGCGAGGTCTCCAGCCATTCAAATCATGCCTCATCGGGGTGTTGAATGGGATCTCACGTCCCTGTAAAATAACTGACCGCTCAGAAGCAAACATGTCCCCCACTCATCTTGGCCTGTCCTGAACTTCAGACCCAGCAAGCTGATTGAGAGAACAGCTACGAAGAATCAGCAGGTACTGGTCTGCAGATGTTCCCCATGTCTGTAGCACAAAGAATCGGGGCGCCTAGATTCTGCACCCTCAGTAGGGCTCTCTCTTTGACAGTGAACACTGAAGTCACAGTCGCCTTTGCTTATTATAAGCAGCATTGCTGTGGCAGCTAGAAGCTCCAGCCACGATTGGGGGGGCCCCACTGTGCTAGGGGCTGTCCACACACGTTGTCAGTGACAGTCCCTGCCTGGATCGCAGTCTAAAGAGACAAGACAAACACACACAGGCTGGGAGGAGACAGTGAGGCCTCGAGAATCATGAACAGAACCCCGGGTTCCCTGGGTCCCAATCCAGTGCTCCACCCACTACACCGCACTGCCTTTCTACGGAAGCCCTGCCCAGGTGTCCCATTGCAGACAGCACACTCACTGGGGCTAGGATGGGATTAGACACAGGGAGCGAACCATCCTGAGAGGCTTTAGGGGTGGCGAGGGAGTGGGAGGGGTCAAGCTCGGGGGCTCTCGAGATGGCCCTGTTTAAACCCAAGAGAGGTGCTTGACTCCGTGCAGACAGGCTCGGGGGAGGCCTCACTCCATATACAATTACAGCGCTCCTCATGGCTGCTGCTCCAGTCTGTGCTGCCCCCTAGTGACTGCAGCCAGCAGCAGCTGCGGTCTTTGGGACAGTGGAGCGCAGCCAGGCCTAGATCCTAGCACACTAAGGGTCCCCCGGGACTCTCCAGCCCTCATCTGGGTGGATGGGGAGGGAACAGCTTCCTGTATCTCACCTGAGCCAGGCAGGCCAGAGTTTTACCCCAAATATCTCGGCGGAGCCCAGCTGCCAAGTCCTCCCATAGCAACAAAATAACTCTCGAAATGGGGAGACGCACTCCAGAGAGGAACGAATGTGGCGGGTCTGAGAACATCCAGGGTGTGAAGGGGGAACTGAAAGCAAAGGGAGCGCACGTCACCGGATGGGCAGTGTGTCCGTCGTACGGCAGGGACACCAGTGATGCGTCCAAGCGCTAACAGTTGCTGCCTCTGAAATCCTCCTCTGCACTCCCTCTAAAATGCTGTGCTCTTTTGATTTTATGCTAATCCACCTCTGAAGGCAAGCTTCAGGTGAAAAGGCGTGGGAGCCTTCCCTTTGTCAGGCTCCTTTAAAGGCGGGCTGCATATCTGGGCTCACGCGGCATGGATGACTCAGAGCCCCACTGTTTACCTGACAACCATCTGCATTTAGGGACTTGGGCCAGATTTCCAGCCCCCTCTCTGAGGCAGCTCAGGGAGAAGCCTCTTCTATCAAACCACCCGGCAGACCCGGAGATAAGTTAAAAAGATATTTCAACTGATCCAGCGTCCGACAGCACTGAGGCAAGCAGATCACCATGCAGCACCCACGTCACAAAGCGTCCGTCTACCCCGTAATCACCGGGTGCGATTGCCACTCGGGCAGACAGACTCAGCTCGCTTTCGTCTCACTGGGTTAGGTTCTGGAGCAGTGAAGCCACGACAGCGTGCGCTTCAGCACGTGCCGCGCAAACCCGCCCAGAACCCAGGGTAATTACTTACAGGGCTAGCCCAGGCTGCCGGGCCTCACTGCCCCAGTACCTGAGCGTCAATCACACCCGCTGATGGCAGGGCAGACATATCCAAACACACACATCAGCAGCGCAGCCACGCAAGCTCACCAGGGGACTCCTTGAAACGGGCGACTCACAACTGAACAGGATTTCCCCGCAGGGGCCAGGCGAGGAGAAAACAAGCACGTCTTGTAACCACCCACCTCACCTTTCCAGCTCAGTGATTGCCCGGTTCCAAGACAGCACGAGACACAACTAAGAAACAGAAGAGTTTAATGGTCGGGCCACAAAAATCAGCAGGGACTGGGGAGGGCAGGCATAGGACAGATGGCTACTTTGGCCACACTTTACGTTAAAGGTACCTTTCGAAATAGCTTCTAAAAGGTTAACAAACAGTTAGAAATATGACATGTGTTATAAGAACATCCGTGGAAGTCGCTATAGATGGCTAGGAGCCTCCTGCTGATCTCAGAGAGTCTATTAAAACATCTCCTAATCATTTCTTAACCCTCTATAACCAGCCTTGATATCAAGGGAGATAGCTACTTTTAACTCGTTTTTTTAACGGACTTGATTTCTATTTGATGGTGTCCCTTTAACACAATGGTCCCCCAAACTTTTTCTGCCACGTCCCCCCTTACCCATAATGGAACCTGTCTTCCCCCTGTTTTCCCACCACCACCTTCCGGGAACTGAGGCCAGGAGCCAGAGGCGGTGGCCAGTCGGAGGCTGGAGCTGCGGCTGGGGCTGGGTTGGAGTGAGGATGGGTGATGGAGCGAGGTTGGCTGGCCCAAGCCCTGCTGCACCCCGACCCCCCGAATGTTCTTCCCACAGTTTGGGGACGGCTGCTTTAACTCATAGTGTCTCACCACGACCTTGTAGGGGCACAGATACATGCAGCTTCAGCAGTTACTACAATGCAGCCAAGTCCGTGATGGAACGCAGGCGCTGCCAAACGTCACGCAGGACCACCTCATGACAACCTGCACAGGCCTCCTAACGGCCACTGGACGGTGCTGACTTTGGACAAGTGACCTAAAGGATCCGTGTCATGCTACCAAGGCCCTGAGTTATCCAGCCCCCTTCCCATCTTTCCTTCCCATCTCATGGCTTGTGAGACTGATGGATGTAACCGGCATAGGCCGAGTCCCCTCTTACTACAGCAAGTCTACGGAAGTGAGCAGCGCTCAGCGCAGCACCGTCAGGCCCTGAGTAGGTCAGGCCCTATCCTCTACTCCAGCGCTGGTCCCACGGAGGTTTATCCCCAGGACAGCAGCCCTCTCACAGAAAGAGGCTGCAGAGACCTTCACAAGGAAGTGTTGGGGGAAGAGGGAAAGGAACGGGCTGCCCACGTAGCCACGTTTCCACATGGGGAAGATAAGGTCTCCCCTGCGAGGGGTGGGGGTAGGTAGGGTGTTACTCACTACCTGACACCAAGCAAACAGCTGCAAGGAAGTAACCGGCACTATCCGAGGGTGGGAGGAAAGGGGATTTTCCAGCCTGGGATCACTGAGCTCACTGGATATGTATTTATTGAAGGCAAGATGACCATGGGGTGAAGCCACTATCCTGTGACTCAGAGGAGCTGGGGTCCATCCATGTCTGGCTTCGTCACAGGCTTCCTGCATCCTGTGCGATGCTGAGCGCTCACCGCCCGTCCAGCTCATGGGAGGATGTCACACCTCATGTCCCAGGGTCACCCCCTTAGCCTCGCGGAGCCTCGATCTCCCCATCTGTAAGGCACTGACTTCCCAGGGGCGTTAGGTGCTTAATTCATTAGCGTTCATACACCCTTCTGAGCAACCTTGATGGAAAATGCTGCATCGGTGCAAATCATTATTATTAAAGCCTGACATCCGAAGCCAAGGATGATCTGGATATTTAACACAATGGCGCACGAGTTGTGTCCTGCAGGGCTTTGTGACCAAACCAGACATTGAACTGGAAGATAGCCCAAAACAGATCAGGCCATTGTCGTAGTGAAGATCTAAAGAAAGGCAAATTCTACCCTCAGACTTCGTCACCCTGCTACAATGAATAGTTTCCCGATAGGAGGTGCTATAGCACAATTACGTCTAAGAACTTGGACAGTCTTTTGCTTGATGAGAGAGGACAGTGTAGGTGGAGGAAGGAATAAAGCCTGATTGTTGCGTTGGCTTGGCCCTGTCCCTTTCTCAGCATTGCCAACCTCAACAGAAGGGATCAAGACAGGATGTTTTTCTAAAAGTATCTGCTCTAAGAATGTGGTGGGGCGCGCAGTTCTCTGGCCCATGTCACACAGGAGGTCAGACTAGATGATTACAATGGTCCCTTCTGGCCTTGGCCTCCGTGAAGAAATCAAAAGCCATGAGTCAGACCCCAAAAATCTTTTTTTTCCTTTTCTTTTTTAAACAAAGCCAGTAATCTGTTTCTTTGGTCTGTCTGTTGCTTTGGGCCTATCACCACAGCGAGTGCCGCCCACTCTCCCAAATGTATTTGGGTCAGGAGATTTTGTCCCCCGCTGCAGGAATCTCACCCCGATCTCTGCCCTCTTCTCCTCCCTAGCTATTCATTCTGCCTCCACCAGTCCAACCCCTCAGCCCCTACCTCCCTCAGTTTTGTCCCTCTCAGCTCCCACCCCCGCTGTTCATCTCCCCCAGCCTCACCTCTGCTCCTCTTGGGACTCTTCACTCCCCTCTCCAGGCCTGGGGGGCTGCAGCAGGGTCCCCCACCCCCTTCTAGGTTGGGGGACAGTTCCAGGAGCTCTTCACCCCACTCTGCCCCTCCCTGATGCATGCTGAAGGAGTGTGAAAAGGCACCGTCCTGTCCCCATTGCTCACAGGAGGAGGGGAAGCGGGGCCGGAGCTGCCCTGCTCTATTGGACTCCTTAGCTCCCTGATCCCCTCCTGTGAGGGTCGCTATGGGGTGAGGATGAGAGAGCGCCTGCCCCGCCAGCAGCAGCTGTTTGGTTCTTCTGCCCCAGGAGGTGGGCAAATGGGGCAGGCAGCCAATCTGAGGGCTCCAATTTTCACGCAGGGACTGGGGCGTCATCGGGAGACTGGCTCCAGCCCCATCCCTGGTGACAGCATTGTGACAGTCGGCCATGCTGCTTCATTCTCACCCACAGCACACTCCCATCGAGGACAGCAGAGGGTACCCGTGCATTTCGGAGAGCAGAATTTGGGCCAAAGAGCACAAGGCTCTCGGACACCACAGCGGAAGACAGGCTAGCATCAGAAGCGTTGTTGTAAAGGCAGACCTGCTGTCCCACCCTTCCCCACAAACACCTTTAAATCAGGGTCTGAAACACCCCAGAAAACACCGCTGCAGCATGACGCACTGTTACATAGACATTTTGGGAGGGTAGCTGGGGGGGGCGGGAACCAGAGGACAAATGTTTGGCCCAGTTTAGCAGAAGACGCTTCCCTTAGGGCAACACGCTGGTAGCAAAGCAGCAGCGCCTGAGGCGGACGGAAGGAGTCGGGGAAATTTTGTTTTGTAAAGTAGCTGATTTTGTTGAGCTCTAATGGTTCTGTGTGCATCTACCTAGGAATTTCTCTTCTGCCCATCACCGTGGTATTTGAGCACCTACAACAGCTTCCATTCAAAGATCTCAAAACGGTTTGCGAACGAATGACTGAATCCTTACAGCATCCTCAGAAGGTCAATATTATCACTGCCATTTGGCATGGGGAAACCGAGTCTGGGACTTTCAAAGGAGTGAGGAACCCATTGTCTTTCAATGGGAATCGGGTACCTGGCTTCTCTAGGCTCCTTTGAAAATACCAAGCTACATGACTTATCCAAGGACGCACATCAACTGACTAGCAGGGCTGCGGACACAACCCAGACCTCCTAATTCCCTGTCCTGTGCTTTAGCCACTAGACAATACAGCCTTTTCTAGTGTATTTCAATGTTCCCTGGAGACAGCAATGGCGAAGGGCAAGGCTCAGATCACGACATGTACAAAAATGATGGTACTCCAGAGTCGCTAAATCCAGTTCAATTTTGCCAACGTTCATTTCGCCTTCCTCCCTTGTGCAAGTTTCACTTTCCTGTAAAGAAGCGCCACAGAAATTGAAACCATTCCATTTGCCTTCCAAGAAAAACATGCTTTGCCGCTAGGTAAAAGCTCACTTGGCTCTCTGTGCTGAACTGCGATGACCTACAGTGACCGTTTGGTGCCGCACAGCAGGCACTGATTTGTGGACATCCCAGAAAATGTACAAGCAACAACTGTATTGCATATGTAGGTAGCGTCTTTCATCTAATGGGCCAGACCCCAACGTGCTTGAGCTGTAGCTAAATGCATCACTTTGCCTGGCACTAAAAAGGAGCCATCTCAACAGTGAAAATGTGGCATCTGTTTTGCACCTGACACATCACATAGGAGCGGGGCTACAAATAACTTCTCCAGTTTAAACCGCCAAGGGAATTACCCTAGGTTTCAAGGCCAGAAGGGACCATTACGATCATCTAATCACCTTCCGCATGACAAGGGCCAGAAAATCTCACTCAGGGATTCCTGCATCAAGCCCATGACTTCTCTGTTAGAAAGCCAGCCAATCTTGAAAGACTTCAAGTAATGGACAAATCCTAGCTCAGCTCAAATGCAATTACCTTGAGTAATTAATCGTTCAGATATGATGGTGGTGGTGCCCGGACAGAATGGGGGGAAACAGCCTTAGCATCCTAGATCTATTCTATCCCCACTCACTACTCTATGGTTTTGTTTGTTCGTATTTTGTTTTAAACCATGCATAGAATCATAGAAGATGAGGGTTGGAAGGGACATCAGGAGATCATCTAATCCAACCCCCTGCTCAAAACAGGATCAACCCCAACTAAATCATCCCAGCCAGGGCTTTGTCCAGCCAGGCCTTAAAAACCTCTGAGGATGGAGATTCCTCCCTAGGTAGTTCGGGTAACATCCCATGTAAATCACGTTACCTCCAGGAACAGTGTCTCCCAGCACTATACTGGGGTGTTGGCTCAGATGTAACTTAGAGAAAAGGTCCAAACAGTGTATCATTTTGGGGAGTACCTTGGGTTTTCCTTGTAGACCCAAACAACATTCAGGCCCAACCCTGCTTCAGCTGCCAGGTCAGAGCCCCAAGCAAAGGGATGTCCTATTAAAAAACTTCAGCTGCTTCCACTCTACAGAGGTCAGTAACATGTTAACTCAACAAGCCCACAGGGCTTCGGCCTGGATGGGTCAGATCTGTTCCAATTCAGTGTGCTTAAAGGACCAGATTCTGACCTGTCACCTGCATTTAAGTCTATAGTAACTCCACAGAAGTCAATCTGGATTGACATTAGCATTACCGAGATCAGGAAAAGTTTAGGGCCAATTCTGAACATGTACGCAGGAGGGGAGTTCATTCCCAGCCTGGTCCTCTGGCAGCCAGAAAGTCTGTGTGCTGAACAACATGGTCACCTCGCATTCTGAACTGTGATTGGTACACGTCGACTTCCATACGATCAGATCCAACTCCTACTGAATTCAACAGGATGTTTCCCATCAACCACAATGGGAAATGGCTAGGGCTCTTAAAAAAGAGTACAGCCAACTGGGTCTCCCCAGTGGCTCACCCAATGCCTCTTCTGCTGGAAGCCAGAAGCTTCAAAGGGAGGTATAAACCCCATCATGCACCTACAGCTCATATTCCCCAAGCATCAGACAGGGGTAGGATGAGGAAATTTCAGAAGCTCTTAGGACCACCCCAAAAGTGTCCAGATTTTTAGTGCTGGGTGTTGTCCATGTATCTGATCTCACATTGTTACGACATGTAAGCATTGACAGGTAACACCGACCACCACAGATAAACATACCGGGGATGTGGAAAGGAAAAGGGAGGGATCACGCCTGCCAGAAAGCAGACAGCTTGAATCTTGCTACTGTCTGGATTTACTTAAGGGGTGTGTGTGTTGTGGGGAGAGGGGAAAATGACATCATTTTTGTAGATATTTTATTGGATACCAGTGTTTTTCTCTGATGGTGAAAGGAAACCGGGGGACGGGGAAGGCCTTTGGCTGGTCAATTTTCCCAGAGGCAGCCCTGCCAAGGTCCTCTCTGCACTCAGACCAAAAGCTACACTGGCATCTTGTCAGAAAACCCATGTCTAAAAAAGGCTGGGTGAGCGCTCTGCTCCCAATGGAGCATATTGGAGCCAGCCTCCCTGCCCTGTAGCTGGAAGAAAGAAAGGGTTTATTGCTCTGCTCTGAGTTTGCTGGAATCGCCGTTTTGTCAGAACTTCCTCACCGGATCAGACAGGCTTCCTGTGTCCCACAGTGACCTATGCCTTTGTAATGGAGCCTTATGCAATAATACGGCCACAGAGGAAACATCTTACTTCACCCTGAGCAATAAGTTATGTTCTGACTCTTAAAAGTTAATCTACCTTAGATGCAACGCGGCCCACTAGCTAGCGCCCAGCAAATCTGCAGATATCCACTTTATATCATGTTTGCGGATGGAGGTGGAGCCAAATTTGGTATCTAGAGCCTTGCAAATCTGCAGATATCTGCTTTATATCCACGGACCATGTTTGTGGAACGCAGATAGGATCCGGATACAAAATCTGCATCCACACAGGGCTCCACTCCAGCTGCCAGGAGTGGGCTTACAAAGCTCTGCCCTCTTCTTAAGAGAGCGGATATGACTCTCCTCCTGTCTCCCTCTGCAACAAAAAAAAAAAAAAAGGCAGGAAGGCTCCTACTGGGCCCCAAACAGAGCCCTGAGGCCACTGATCATTATTATCTTGCAAAAACAGAACATAAAATCCCCCCCCAGAGACCGGGTTGATATTCCACCACTGTGACACACAAGCTTGGCTTGCACAAGACATTTACAGAAGTCGAATTAAACCCAGTCAAGGTTAGAATCAAAAAGTCAGCAGTACTGTGGCAACGCTTCCTTCTATCTGTACTCCAGCAAAGCTCTGTAACTTCATGGAGTGGTTGGCAGGAGTTTGGGGTGCTGTTCTGCAGCGATGCAGTCAACCTGCCGCAGTTTCTGCCTCGCAGGACTGGCTTTGTCGAGGACTGTGCCTGCCAAGTTTAAATGTGTACATGGCGGTAGGTTTTCTATAAAACGCAATCAAGGTTTGTACTCTCTCTCAGTTCCAGTGCAGGAGATTGCAAGACTGGCTGATTCTTGGGCCAAGGTCCCTTTGTACAGTGGCCTCTCTCTGACCAAAGAGCCCCACCATCAGCAGAGCAGATCTCATAAGAGATCAGCCCCCAATTTAGGCACGTAAATGAAAAGCGCATATAAACACAAGTGCTCAAGGCCCATCATTCTCCATGGGAGCCGCTGGGTGTTGAGCACTTGGGAAAGTCTGGCTGACCCGCTAGTCTTTCCTCCCCCCAGGCTTGCATTTCTCTCAGTCTGTTATAAATAGTTCCATCCTACACCTGACAACAAATATAAAAATCTGAAATCAGCTGCACAATCCAGCTGCAAAGATGTAAACCAGGACATGCTGCTCCAAGTCTCAAAAAGGAACGGCAGTACATTCCTAGGCTGGAATCTCATTCAGTATTAACATGTCTCCAGGCAAGCCCGCACACACCCTGATCCCTCTGACAGTTAAACAGAACCAGTTCTCTTCTCCCCACATTCCCCATTCCTTCTTGATAACCCCCGTCTTTCCTCAGGCCTCCCCTTGCATTGCCCAGGCCTGGGGAACTATTTAACTGCATTATTTTTCCAAGCCTCTCCTCTCCTGCCTGCAGTTGTCCTGCTCTGTCTTACTCTTCCCACACTACATCATCATCTCTGCACAAGGCGCCTCTCCTCGTACAGCCCAGCTGTGCTGATCTGGTGGAGCGAGAAAGAGGTGCACCACTTCAAGGGCTGGAGAGGAGAGAGATCACAGCAGGATAGGATGGAGGCTCATAAACTCAAAATCCTATGCCCCAGCCCTGTTGCCTTTGCACACACAGATCACCTACTGGATTTAAAGGACGTGCTCTAGCCAGCTCAGCGGCCGGACTCTCATGCCAGGACAAGAGAAGGAGAACTATGGAAAGCTTCTCAACAAGGGCAGTCCTTCCCTCCACTTCCTTGATAAGATTCTGGAACCAGAGCTGGCATGTTGTTCACCACAGACTCGAGAGGGGGCAAAGACCGATGAGATCATCCCGTCTATCTTCCCACCCAAACAGCTTGTTCCATAAATGTCCAAAGCATGACCCTAACTTTCGGTGGGAGGCTATTTCACATTCCAGCAGATCAGTCTCACCATCGGGAACCGCCCCCCTCCACACACACACACCACCCTAAAAGCAACCCTCTCTCAATTTCATCCCTTAATTCCTATTTACACCACCTTATACAGTTCCTTCTCCGAGCAAAACTGCCATGTTACTCCCTTCAAGCATGTATAGTGTCTCTGCATTCCCCCCTTAGCTGTCACTCAGCCAAGCTGTACATATTCAGCTCACCTTTCCCTTATTAGCCAAGCCCCCCAGCCCTCAATCATTTCGGTCAAACTCTGCATCCAGATCTAACCCCCACACTATTTTGGTCCACCAGGGATACAGAACAGACACCTATTCTCCCAGAGAAGCTTATGCTACAAGTGTTTCGATGGACAAATCCTTTAAATGTGCATGTGCATTATTTATAGCCGCATGTTAATCCTACTTTCCTGAGACAATCAGCCCAGTTCTCCCATCACACCCGTTTTATGCCGTTCACTTCAGTGGCGTTACTCCTGATGTCCTCCAGCTTCAGTGAAAGGAGAATATGGCCCTTTATTTTCAAAAGGCAACTGGAAAGATTAAGCAACTGTGGAGTTCTACCCTACGCTGCATCTGCTCAGCCCTACTCATTGGTAGATCTCAAAGCACTTTATAAAGGAGGCCAGTATTCGTTCCCATTTTATTAATGGGGAAACTGAGGCACACAGAGGTGAAGTGACTTGCCCAAGGTCACTCAGAGAGCCAGTAGCAGAGCCCAAAATTGAACCCAGGTCTTCAGAGTCCCAGTCTGCTTCCCTTAAAGGCAAGGCACTACATTGCGGCAGCGTGAGGAGAAGCATTGACTCCCTCTGCAGCACCCATCACTCCTGAACCTATCTGTGGGTGGCTCACAAGACAGTCAGTAGGTGTCTCTGCCCCCTGCAAGCTGCCTGCACTGCCTCCTAGCACTTACACCCCACACTGGCAGGCAGGGCTTTGCGACAAGAGGACGGGTCAATCGCCGGAGTGGAACCTCACAGAAACCAGAGGTGGCTTCGACCCTGTAACAAATCCAGGGCCGGCTCCGAATTCCAGATTGTCCCATTGTGACAATTACCCGGCGGCCCTTGCAAGAGAACTCAGCTCCTCCGGCTCCAAAAGCCCCGGCCCCTCCATCTGCAGCTAGAAGAGAATCTCTACTAGCAGTACAGGTCCTATGACACACAGCTGAGCGGCTCTGGTTCTCTCCAGCAGACAGCAAGGACCACACAGACACACACTAGCCAGGCCTCTCATCCCAATCAAAGCCCGGCTCGGGTCCCTTCGGTCTATTTTCCCACTGCTTCCTCCAGCCTGTACCACTCTCCCACACTCGCCCACCCCCCGGAGGGGAGAAGTGCTCGGCGCTGTGCCAGGCACACACGGTGCCGGGGGGGGGCAAACACCCAGGCCCTGCCGTACGTCAATGAGACGCTGGCTGGGGTCGTGTCCCTGCGAGCGGGGGGACCCGCACCCCCAAATACCCACGGCCCGGCCCCCACGGCTGCGGGGGCCCGAGTCAGCGCCTGGGAAAGCACCAGCCCCCCGGGCGGCCCCTCCCGGCTGCACCCGGCCCTGGGCTCGCCGGGGACCGGGCGGGGGCCACCCCTTGCCCCGCGGCCCCGGGCCGGCTGCCCCGCGCTCCCCGCCTTACCTTTCCGGAAGGGCATGACGGGGAGGCGGACGCCGGGGTCCCGCGGCCGGCGGGGCTCGGCAGGGAGCGGCCGCGACGAGCGGGGCAGCGGCTGCTGGAGGAGGAAGCGGAGGCGCCGGCGGCGCTGTCGGGAGCCCTGAGCCCGCCCCGTGCAGCGGGCGCGTCCCGCAGCCGCCCGGCCCGGCGTGCGAACGCCCTGCCTGGGGCGGGGGGCTGCGGGGACCCGCCTGGCTGCTGCCGCGGGCTGTTGGCAAGGGACCGGCTGCAAAGGAGGCGGGGAGGGGGCCGGCGTTGCAAAGGCAGGGGGTGGGGGGAGCTTGATCCGCTGCGGGGGTGAAACCGTCTTGCTTTGCCATGGGGGGGACAGAGACCGGCCCTGCCTGGGTCTGGGGGTCGCCCTGGGTTGGGATGACCCCCCGATGGCAGGTGGGGGGCTCCAGGAGGAGGGTGACCGCTAGCAAGCGGCTGGGGAGCAATAGGCGTCTGTGTAAGACAAAGCCCCCCGTATGGGGACGGTCCCCATAAAATGAGGACATCTGGCAGAACCCTGCAGCTGGGACGCCAGAGCCGCAGACATCGGAGGGTGCGTGGACAATGCGTGTGAGCGCAGGTGCCAGCATTGCGTACAGGGAGGCGTGTTTGTGTAAAACACCTGGTCTTGGCCTTTATGGACTTGCAAGCAGCAGGCTGGCTGAGAAATGTTGGGGGGATGGGACTAGATGACCTCCTGAGGTCCCTTCCGACCCTTATATTTTAGGATTCTTTAGCACCCAGGAGTCCCCCAGCCGGAGACTGAGAGTTGCCAACCCTGCAGGATTGTCCTGGAGTCTCCAGGAATTCAAGATCATGTTACCCGATGAAAGCTCCAGGAAAAGGGCCAAGCAAAAGGAGGTGTAACCCGACATCGTGCTAGGTGCTGTAGAAACACAGGGCACAAAGATGGCCCCTGCCCCAAAAGAGCTAAGAGATACAGACACACTTGCAGTGAGTTGGTACTAAATGTATGAATTGCAGGTGCCTGGGAGGGGACAGCTGTAAAGATAAAGAATTTCTCTGGCCTTGTGTTTGCAAGTTGAAACCTCCAGCTCCACCCCACCTCTCCTTGCATTTGCAACTGCTGTAGTGCAAATATAGCTAACTCTTGCCCCTACCTCAATGCATCTTCCTTCCAGTCCGTTGCAAAGAGTTGCATATGCAATGGGGGTGAGGGGAGGGAGAGAAGTTATATTTCGTATGGCACTGCCAGAGCCTAGAGGTGCAAATGAAATGGATGGAGGAACATGGATTATTATAACGGATTATGGTGTGTTAATATGCAATGAGAAAAGTGATCTTCATAAGGCCATAGGACTAGTCTATATGCTGAATACCACAAGGTGTGAATTAAAACCAGTTTAGTTATTTCAGTGCAAGTTTGTGTGCACAGCCCTATTTCAAATGCAATTAAGTTGAAATATATTTTTCTCCAGGGTTAATGTGAAACCTCTCATTTAAATTGGACCAGGATAGGGAATTGGAATAGGGTATTAGGAAAGCACATGAGGTGAGCCAAATACCCTTGGAAATTCAGCATAGTTACTCCTTGCCCTCTCTAGCCATTTAGACAGATCTGAGCCTGGCCCTGATTCAAGAGAAACTTCTTATGCTAACCAGAGCTGGATACAATATATTTTCTTCCAAATAAACAATAAGAAGCTGTCTGGAGTATTGTATATTGCCATTGCTCTGTAGTACTGAATGAAATCAGAACAGCTTGACTGTGTCATGGGGTCATAAACTAACTGGTAAACAGTGATTCTCCTTAATGCAGCAGAATCTGAGATCTGTCCCTGCTGTTGCTGTGAAATCCTGAAGGCAATGGTAGCTGCAGAGCAACACCCATGCACTGCCAGTGGTCATAGATTTATTACAGATACCGCACTTCTGTGACTTTCAAGGGAGGCTCTCAAACCATTCTGTAGGCAATTAAGCAGGCAACTGCTGCTGGTTATGATATAGTCATAATCATCTCACCTTTACCTTGTGCTTCCCCGGTCTCTTTTATTGCATCCCCCATAAGCTCTGTCTGTTACCTGCGTGTACCGTGCCTATCACAATGGGGCCCTGATCCCTGATCTACAGCCTCTAGGCACTCACAGAATACGAACCATTGATGAATCCTCACAGCTCCTCATGTGAGGCGGGTTAAATATTAGAGAGCTAACTACATAAAGAGCAGTATTAAATACCAAGCTAAGGCACCAAGGTACATTGATGGGTGCTATGGAAATGCCTGTGCACAATAGTTACAAGGGAAAGGGGCAGCCAGAGCTTAGGTACATGGTTTTCAGTAGCCCTGCTTTCTTCGTATTGCAATCGTGGTCAATGCAGGGGGAAAAATACATTAAGCATAAATGTTTCTACTGTGTGTTTAAAATCACAGTAACTGCTACTTAGATTGTAAGATCTTTGGGGCAGGGACCTTCTTTTTGTTCTGTGTTTATGGAGCGCCTAGCATAACAGGGTCTGCGTCTACGACTGAGACTCCTAGGCGCAACGATCATACAAATAATACATAATAACAAGACCCACATTCTAATCCTGCCTTGCTGTGGGGCACTGAAGTGAATGGGGCTTAGCTGATGCCAGGATCTGCCTGTGTGGTGCTTATTGCAGGATCAGGGCCCAAGTCAATAATGAACCAATAACAGCATGGTGCTTGGAAGAAGCATGTTGTTACAAGTGTCACAGCAGTTCTGGAGAGCGTGGGTCCACCCAGTATCCAAATTCCCCATCTGAATCCTTGCATTCTGCCTAAATTTCCTCTGGCGGTTCAATTGGTTGCATGCTCCTTAACTTCCCACTGTAAACCTTGCAACAGTGCTGCATGCTGTGAAGACAGCAGTCCCATCCCATTTCAAACATTTGGGGATGAAGTATGCTTTAGAAGATTATTTATTTGACCTAGGCTAGGGTTTTCCCTGTGCTAGGAGCCTGACTCCTCCATAACTAAACACAGAGGGGAAAGGATGTTATTCATGGGTATAGACCCGCATCTCTATTTTAAATTCCCTTTAGCAGGCATTTTCATCATACACCACCAACTGAAACACCAACTTGAGCAGGTCCTCAAGGAATCCATTTTAAGGCACTTAAAAGAGAGGCAGGTGATCAGGAGCAGGCAACATGGATTCACCAAGGGAAAGTCATGCCTGTCCAACCTGATTGCTTTCTATGAAGAGGTGACTGGTTCTGTGGATGAGGGGAAAGCAGTGGACGTGATATACCTTGACTTTAGCAAAGCTTTTGATATAGTCTCCCACAGTATTCTTATCAGCAAGTTAAAAAAGTATAGGTTGGATGAATGGACTACAAAATGGATAGAGAATTGGCTAGAGCAAAGGGCTCAATGAGTAGTGATCAATGGCTCCATGTTTAGCTGGCAGCTGGTCACAAGTGGAGTGCCCCAGGGGTCGGTCGTGGGGCCGGTTTTGTTCAACATTTTCATTAATGATCTGGAAGGGGGGGTAGATTGCACCCTCAGCAAGTTTGCAGATGACACTAAGCTAGGGGGAGTGGTAGATACCCTGGAAGGGAGGGATAGGATTCAGAAGGACCTAAACAAACTGGAGGATTGGGCCAAAAGAAATCTGATGAGGTTCAACAAGGACAAGTGCAGAGTCCTGCACTTAGGACGGAAGAATCCCATGCACAGCTACAGACTGGGGACCGACGAGCTAGGCAGCAGTTCTGCAGAAAAGGATCTGGGGGTTACAGTGGATAAGAAGCTGGATATGAGTCAGCAGTGTGCCCTGGCTGCCAAGAAGGCTAATGGCATATTGGGCTGCATTAGTAAGAGCATTGCCAGCAGATCACTGGAAGTGATTATTCCCCTCTATTCGGCATTGGTGAGGCCGCATTTGGAGTATTGTGTCCAGTTTTGGGCCCCCCACTACAAAAAGGATGTGGACAAGTTGGAGAGAGTCCAGCAGAGGGCAACAAAAATGATTAGGGGGCTGGAGCACCAACCTTGCCTGAAACGCCACCGAGGACTTTCAGGGTGAGAATCCGCTAAAGAAGTTGAAGTGAAGTTTAGTTTCTAGAAAGCATGCTATTATTTTGTTTTATGTGCAACTTTTTGCTTCCAATATCCTTACTCGCGATCTCTTGAATTGTTGATGATGAATGTATTGTTCTTTTCCACTATAAACTAGGTCTCAGTGCTGGGATATTAAGCGAGCTGCTGATCCTGACTTGAGCTATACAAGCTGGTGTGTGCACTATTCCCTTGGGGACAGCACACCTGCTATTTCTGTGAATGTTTGGGGACAAGGGGCTGGCTACTACAGGAGAACACTTCAAAGGGACCCAGGGACGGGGTGCCCCCTACTGTTAACCTCCAAGGTGAAGTAAGGGCTGGCAGAGCCCCGAGGAGAGTGCTGGGGTCGCTCACAGGCTGGTGATGTGAGGGAGCGGATACCCACTGAAGCACAAGCAAGTCTCTATCCTTCCAGAGGCAGGGGGGTAACAAGGTGACTCACGGTCCTCGATACCCCAAGAACCAACACAAAAACAATTAAATAATTATCACACAACTGATGGAGCATGGGGTTGAAAATTGGAACTGAAATGTCACTGGGCTACAAGACTTTCAGGAAAAAAGGGAAGAGTATCATGGTTTCTACGATGTTTTTAAAAACAAAAAACAGGGGCCCTCAAGATCTGAGCAGTTTAAAAGCAAAAACCCTTATTTGTTTTGCTGCTAATGCCAGAACTGAGTAAATTAAAATGGCTTTTTTTAAAGCCAATTTACTTTCACCATGCCTGCTGCTTGGTTACAATTGGCACTTCTGCAAGTTACAGAGTGAATCTTCAGACTTTTGTGTTTCGTGTCAGTTTAATTCTCTGCTCCTCATGCAATACAGCCATGCTGTTTTGTATTGCTCTATCGTTACTGTGTCAAATTCACCCTTGCAGTCAAAGCAGTTATACCCAAGATGGATTTATATGACAATCGGATTAGACTGTAAGCTCTTTTGGGCACAGACTATTTTCCTAGATGTTTTTACAGCACCTCCTACAATGGAACTCAGATCTACCTATGGGGCTCTTGGGGTTACCATATTATAGCTAATAATTTGGGGGCTAGCACTCACTGATGGTGTCCCTTCAATAACAGACAATTCCTCTTCAGTACTTGCCTGCCCGGTACCTTAGCTTTCCTACTACAGGCTGAGGGAAGATGCAAACCCTTGTTAGCTCTTGAAACTTTTATGTTCCTTGAACCCTAGTGAGCTGATTCCTGTCTTGTGGATCCTCATAAATATCCCTTCCCCCTCCCAACTTTGACAAGCGCATCCTCAGAGGTCTGGGGACAACTCTTCAGGTCTGTGCTCTCTAGGGCTTTGCTGCAAGGCTGGAAGGTCTTATGCCATCTTCAAAGAAGGGAAGGGGAGATCAGTGCCGTGTATTGTTTCATACTGCAAATGCATAAAAGGCAGATTTCTCCCAGCAACCCTTACTCAAACACATGCACATATGTCAAGGCATGAAAATGCACATCAGCTAAGACGTTTGCTTCCACGTGCCTTACTAGTTTGCAGGGTGGATAAAAATCAATGATTTTAAAAAATAGGTTTTTGTTTGTCTTTTTTTTAATCAATTTAAAAAAGTTACTCATCACAAACATGCTAAACCTACACGTAGTCTCCTAAAAATGAATTAATGGCTCTAGTCTGTGCAGCCTAACTACCAGCTCTTGCTTTTGAAAGTTCTGGACTTTCAGTTTCTGTTTCTCAGAAGACGAAAGTCACATGTGCAAAGAAAAAGACAGGGTGGCTAGGATTGTGGTTGTTCTGTGATCATGTGGTGGTGGAGCTAGGCCAAGCAGGGCAACGGAGTTAGTTAAGACGCTGTCTTAAAGACAGAGACAAAGGACAGAGGCAGAGTAGAAAGGAACAGTGGAGAGGAAAGAAAAAGGGAAGACATTATTCAGTACACACACAGCTTCCTATATTCCCTCACACTTTTGCCACAGAAAAACTGTCATGTCTTCCGGGCATAACAGCAACCCTAGCAGGGAATATTTTAAAGAAATCCCTCACCAGAAAGTTAAACTGCAGGCAATAAAGAAGCGAATGGATCAAGTACTAACTCCACCTCATTTTCTTGTGAACATTCTGAACCCCAGATATAAAGGTAGATGCCTAACTTCTGAAGAAAATGATGCTGCCATGGTATGGGCATCTCAAAATCGCTCCTCAGTTATTTCAGTCATAATAAATTTCAGGGCTGGAGCAGAACCATTTAAACAGTACATGGTTACTGATGATGTTTTGAACAAAATCACTCCCCTGAACTGGTAGAAATCATTAGCCAGGCACCTTGAAACAGAGTTCCTTCCGCTGCTAAGCCACATTTTCACAACAGTAGCTTCCTCTGCAGGCACACAGAGAATATTTTCATCATTTGGTATTATTCATGCAAAGCTAAGAAATTGACTGGGAGTTGGAAAAGCAGAAACTCATACTTCTGTTTCTGTTTATGAATAAAAATGACAGTGGGAGGGGGGAAGATGAGAGCTAGTTGTAGAAGTTTTAAGGACACCGCACATTTAGTGTTGTGACAGCTTGCCTTTTAAACTTTGAAAAAAAAAAAAAAAAACACAACTCTAAGGACAGCCATCATCCAGCAATTCAGGAGACTGTTGCAATTGCAAGTGTGAAACATTTCTGTAAAATTTAAGATTTAGTTTAATAAAATATAATTGCTATTGTGTTTGTGTGTATGATTGAGTTCTTATCATTCCAAATGTACTGCTGCTGCATCTGCAGCTTCACACAGGTAAGGAGTTTTATGTACTATTTCCTAAATTAATAAAAATCAAGTTATCTAAAAAATTACACAAAGTATACCCTCCTAGATGTTGTAAAATGCTGTACTGAGTTGTAAATTAACATGTTATAGTGATCAGATTTGCACCTTTGTTTAAGAAATACGTGAAGTACCAGTGGGAAACTTGATTTAAATCAATTATTTTCTCTTAGTGATTTAAATCAACCCACCCTGCTGGTTTGGGAGCTGGTTACCTAACACAGTGGCTCTCAATCCTTCCCAGACTACTGTACCTCTTTCAGGAGTCTGATCAAACTTGCGTACCCGCATATTTCACCTCACTTTAAAAATTACTTGCTTACAAAATCAGACCTAAATATACAAAAGTGTCACTGCATATGATTACTGAAAAATTGCTTACTTTCTCATGTTTACCATAGAATTATCTAATAAATCGATTAGAATATAAATATTCAATTTATATTTCAGTGAACAACGTGTAGAGCAGTATAAACCAGTCATTTTCTGTAAGAAATGTTAGTTTGTACTGACTTCACTACTGCTTTTTATGTAGCCTGTTATAAAACCGGGCAAATATCTGGATGAGTTGACGTATTCCCTGGAAGAACTCTGCCTATCCCCAGGACTACGTGTACCCCTGGTGAAGAACAAATGACCTAACAGATCAGCTCTCGCTCACTCTCAGACTGATGCTATTGCAGTTGCAATCAGCAGAGGCACTCAAACGGGAGCCCCCTCAGACTAAATATGGCAGAGAAGTCTCTGAAAAGCGCTTTAGCTCTGAAACTCATTTTTCTCCTTAGCCCACCAGAGCCCAGACTTGTTAGTCTTCCAGGCAGCCTGTAAAACCCACCTTTTCCTCAGGCATTGAGGAGGTTGATGTGCTGGAGTAGAGAGTCATTACATTCTGATCAATGGGCTGACTTGTGGAATAGTCACAACTTCATTTTTTATACTGAATACTGTTGTTTTAATCCGTGGGGAGTACCTAGGGTATAAAATGGGTACTATAAAGCTTAAACAGGTAAATTAATGAGTTAGGGAGAGCTGAACCATAGTCTTGGATTTCTTGATCATTATACCTTTAAAAACTCACCCACATTGTTGCAGGGGGACACCTGTTTGCATCAGGTTAAAAAAAAAGCAGTCATTCCAATAGATAACAAAACATCAGTTGAACTAAACAAAATGCAATTCAGAGGCAAAAAGCTAGAGAGATTTTTGCTCTTACCTGTCTGTGCAACACTAGAACAGAAACAACATTGGGTTTCTCTTCTTTAACGGGCCCAACCATGCCCCACATGATTTCTCTTAAAAGAGTTCACTCAGCTGATTCTAGGACAAGCTGAGAAAATGGCTGTGAATTCTCTTTCCTCCTTATGTGTTCAGTTATTTTGGTTCCCAGATTTAAAGCACAAGATTGAGTAAGATCATCTGATCCCAGATGAGGTGTGTAAGGACAGAGACAGCTGCTGTGTCGCAGGATAAGCCGCAGCCAGGTGATGGTAGCTAGCTGCATGTAAAGTAGACTTGGGGGACAGATCTTGAAATTCTTCATCAGGCGTAAATAACTGGCACTGAAACTGAGGAGAATTTTGCCTGAGACACTGCTTAAGAATTTAGCCCTCAGTCCCTCAGAGCTGCTAGTCACTTGAAATATTTTGCCTTCCTGGGCATGCTGCTGAAAGTTAAATAGGCTGATGTCACAGGAGTAATGAGCATGCCAGACCTTTCAGTGTACATGATTTAATGGGTGATTTCCCCAGTCTCTACTACTCATTACCAGTTTTTGCTCTCCACACATTCAATCTGATCCTGTGGAAAACTCCCATGGCTATCGGACCAGTTCCTCCCTGGCTGGTGACACAGGCTATCAAGTCAACCTGGGAAATAGAAAACAAAGGAGAATTACAGGGCCTTCTCTTGTCCAACAGCCTCAATAAAGAATCCCCTTTATATTAACTACAACCAAACCTTCTGGTTCCTTACATAGAGTTCTCTTTTCTAAGACTCTGTGGTATTACCCTCATCTCCTGCCCATCTTGTGTCCACGCACTGAACAAATGATGACATTAAGCATGTCCTGACTTTCCATAACCAAAGAGCATGGGGGCTAAATGTAAGATCAAGATGAATTGCTCAGCATTTATTCCTTAGGGGAGGCATAGAGAGCGCTCTGGCTTTTCCTAGGGTAGTCAGTGTGGAACAGTAGATTATATCGGTGTCTGCCCAGCCAGGAAATTAATATTGAACTACTCTAACATTTCAGTAAGCACCGCAGTGACAATAGATGGGAGCCGGTGTTAAACTATGGGAAGTGAAAAGTGATGGGAGTGGGGGCTGTGATGCAACCAGGGCACTAGCCATGGATTAAGGTAAAGACCAGATTGTGTCCCTTGATCTTTTTTGAATAACCAACATCTTATGCTGCCTAACCCCGATGGATTGCTTTCACAGAACTCCAGCATTAGCGCTCGCCTCTTCCTATCAGAGAGATTGGCGGTTTTTACAAGTACCTTGAGACAAGACATCAGATTAGAGTGGCAGCTGTCAAAAATGCAAGTGCCACACACCTTCGTACAAATCAATGGCCTCACTAATCTAGTTTCCTGTTTCTAACAGAGGGCAATTCCAGATGCTTGAGTGGACAGCATAACACCCACATAATGGACCTAATTGCATTTCCCATGGGCGATCTGGGGGCACTCGCTTCTTCATCTTCCCCTGCTATCATCACTTTCCATTTCTGCAGCTGCGCACCTGAGCTAATTTATAAGCGCCACCTCGTCTCTTACAAACATTTAGTTCTCCCTTAGAATCTGACAACCATTCTATTGATGCCGATGGTTTAGAATGGAGCATGCCCACTACTGCCATGAAATATAAGATACCTGATTCGATGAAATCTCTCAGCTGTTCTTACAGCACATTTTGGATGAGATGTGTTTAAAAAAACAATCCTGCTTCATGTCACCTTGGCTTTGACCACCCTTATTATGATGCGGGTTATTTATAGAGGGCTAAATCCTGAAGTCTTTATTCTGTCTCTGTTCAGGCAAAACTTTCCCTTGAAACCAATGGGAGCTTTGCCTAAAACAGGAATGCATAAAAGCAAGGTAAGGCCTTCAGGATTTGCACTGATATAAGGCTCCTTTGTTCGACAAACTTGAAATAAAACTGGGTGTAGCATTTCTAAACCATTATATGGCAAGTAAACCAGAGAATGAAAAACAATCATACATGTGACTTCTTACTGCTGCCCAATTTTTCAGGACTAATTTTGTTTTTGTAATTGAGCTAAATCCCCGATTTGCTCAGGGTATTTAAAGAGCTGAATGCTTGCAGGTGAGAACAATGCTTTGTTTGTATATTCCTAAAGGAAAGTGATATTGACCCAGTGTGGGGCTCTGGCCTTTTAGTCTCATAGACTCATAGACTCATAGGTCAGAAGGGACCAATATGATCATCTAGTCTGACCTCCCGCACAAGGCAGGCCACAAAACCCTACCCATACACATAGTCTAGATTTCACTGCTGCTGGCTGCTAAAAGGAAGAGAGAGGAAATGCTATAACACAGAGGAGCAGAGAAAGCAGATGTGTTTATACTGAAGAAAATAATACTTTTCATCAGTCAATCTCAAAGTGCTCTACAAGTGAGGTCATGATCATTAGCCCCATTTTACAGAGAGGGAAACAGAGGTATGGGGAAGTGACTTGCCAAAGCCCACCCAGGAGGGCAGTAGTAGAGCCAACACTAGAACCCAGTTCTCCTGAGGCCCAGCCCAGTGCACAGCCCACTAGGCTATACTGCAGCATAAGAACATACCATTGGCCATGCTGGATCAAACCAATGGTCCTTCTAGCCCAGTATCCTGTCTTCTGACAGTGGCTGGTGCCAGCTGCTTCAGAGGAAATAAACAGAACAGGGCAATTATCAAGTGATTCATCCCATCATTGAGATCCAGCTTCTAGCCATCAGAGGCTTAAGAACTCCAAGAGCATAGGGTTGTGACCCTGACCATCTTGGCTAATAGCCATTTATAGACCTAGCCTCCATTAATTTATCATGGTATCACACCCTCCAATTAACTGTTCTCTTTGGCTCCTTTGGCTTTCGCCTTCTCTCAATTTCTATTTCAGTCTTCCAAAAGTTTGGACCCATTATTTTTTCCCTTATTCAGGTGAAATCGTGTTAGTATTTTAGCTCTGGCTAAAAGATACAAGAGTTGAGCTCCTCTAAGCACCACCCACATTGTAATTGCAAGACACTCCCACCTGACATGGAGTCAGTAAGCAAACAACGTCGTGATTAGTTTATGTTTGAGAATACATACGACTCACTCCAACAAGCTGTCTGCAGAATGAAGTGGCATGATCAAGTTTGCTATAAACTCTTGCCACTGTGTGCGTTGGGAGAATCCATAAAGGCTGTGTCTATGGAGAGGGGCGCCTGTAATCAGATGTATCTGTGGAGAACAGAGTTGTCAGATTCACCCAGCATTTTTAAATAGATCAAAAAGCCCTGCCCAATTTCCCCCACATTATCTTGCTCACTGAGCTGTGATTTGAGTGACTCAAAGACTCGATAAATGGTGTATAAAATCATCTAATTAAAATGAATAATAATAAAGGCAAATCCATTTTATCTAGTCCAGCAGGAAGGGAGCACTGGGGAAAGAGAAACAGGAAGGTGACCTTACAAGAATTAGTTTTTGATTAGAGAGAATTTCAGAGTTTGTGGAGACTTTGGAGGTGGGGGAAAGGAGTGGGGGGGAAAGGGGAGATAGAATTAATCCTTAGGATACAAATATTTCCTGACTACCAGATAAATAAATGGATGGCTGTATGCGTGTGTATACACAGAAACCTACAAAAGGGCTAGAATTTTCAGGACCACTGCAGTAGATTGTTATAACAAACTATTATAATTACACACAGTTAGCTCATCTCTAGCACAGTTCATCTAAGAAGCACAAAACCCCTTTGAGGTCACCGTTTATTATTAAGGTAATTTTACAGATGCATAAACAGAGCTCCAGAGAAGCAAAGAGATTTCCCTAAGATTAGACTCTCACAGCACGTCAGAACAGAGCCAGGCACTGAACTCAGGAGTCGTACCTCCCAGCTCATTGCTCTAAGCACTGAACTCCACATTTTCTCCCCATGTAGAGAGACCCCCTCAGCCATCCCTTGCAAAGTCATGCACCCATTAGAAAAATGGAAAAGCAAACCTATTTCTAAAATAAATTGCTTTGCCAGTGAGAGGAATGGAAACCACCACCCCTTGAGGACATTCAGTGTTCTAAGGGTGAAACTCACCCTTGTGCTGAAGGGCAGCACAGGGCTGGATTTTATCTAGTACTATGCGGTACAACCTGATAAGCCACTTCAACAAGACAAACTGGGTTCACACTAGATTCTCTGTTACTCACTGGCCTATTCTCTTTCAAAGTAAATTGGTTACCAAAGTCATTGCTGTTGTGTGAGCTCTTTGGGGCAGGGGATGTCTTTTTGTTCTGTGTTTGTACAGAGCCTAGTGCAATGGGGGCCTGGGTCTTTGACTCCAAGATGCTGCTGCATACAAATAACAAATATTTGCACTGTAAAACACTGAGCTAAGATTTGTGTTGGAAATGGGTCAAATGGAGCACAGATTTAGTGCATTAACTTTCCATAATACTGTAGCTATGGAACTTTCATGATGAACTCAGTCCTGTTGCCAGCCTTGCAGATGAAATCTGCTCTCCACAGACCCGATACAGCTCAAGAAGCTTTAGTGCAAACTTCCCCCATTGCCAGCTCTGCCCACAGATCGACTTAGTGACACCATCACAGACCCTAACCACATCAGCCACATCCTAGGAGCTCATTCACCGGCACATCTACTAATGAAATATATGCCATCATGTGCCAACAATGCCCCTCTGCCATGTACATTGGACAAACCGGACTGTCACTATGCAAAAGAATGGACACAAATCAGACAAAAAATGGGAACATCCATATACCAGTCGGAGAGCACATCAATCTCGCAGGAGACTCTGTAGCTGACTTGAAAGTTGTCATACTTCTAAAAAAAATACTTCAAAAACAGACTTCAGCAAGAAACTGCAGAGCTCAAACTGATCTGCAAACTTGACACAATGAAACTGGGTCTGAATAGGGACTTGGAATGGTTCTCTCATTACAAGAAGTAATTGTCACTGTTCACACATTCTCCCCTTCTAATCAATGGTTGTGAATAGGCCTCAGCTACTCTAACTGTATGGACTTTGTTTTACCCACACACACACTCTCCCCCCGCCATCTGATTTCCATTCCCTGCATCTGAGGAAGTGGGTTACAGCCCATGAAAGCGCATGCCTGCAGAAATTAAATTTGTTAGTCTTTAAAGTGCCACAGGACTCTTGTTTTTGCTGTATACAGACTAACACGGCTACCCCTCTGGAACTTTCCCCCTTACTGCTACCAAACTGATGAGGAGTGACCCTCTCTAGGGGTAATGAAGAAGTGGATTTTCTATGTTCTTTCAGTCCTTGGCCCCTCTGCTGAAATTTCTAGCTGGGGGGTGGAGGGGAGCCAGTGGAGATTGTAGTTTCTGTGACACAGACTCCAGCTCCCAAAGAACGGAACTGAAACCAATGTCATTTCACACAAGCTACAAAACTCATCAAATGATAAAGGCTTCTGAGCTTACCCCCCCTGACTCTGAATTTGAACCATTAATGTGTAGGTGACAGGCATCATGTCCTCAGCATCACTGATCAACACGCTGGCTGTTGTTACTTTCAGGATTGTTCTGTCACAGCCACAAACACCAAAGCTGCTTCTTTAAACAAGGAGTATATTTATCACAAGCTCTTGGCTACATGAATCAGCAAAAAAAGGTGTTTGCTATTCTCCGAACTGCTGTGGGAAATCCATCTCTTATATAGGCTCCACTAATGTCCTGTCAACACCAGACAAAACCAAGTCCCTCTTCCAGAAGATCTTACCTGGGTTCTTAAAAGTGTTTAGAAAAGAGACAGCCTTTGCTTTAGTACAACAGAAAAACCCTAATTTTGGTGCTGACAGTTGTCTGGGGGAACAGGACATTGGCTGTATCAACAGACAACCACAGTCACTCTGCTAAGCGGTAGCACGGCCTGCGTGGCCTGCAGAAGGCTGTACTTTTATGTGAAATTGCAGACAGGTGGCTTATAAATCAAAATATTGCACGACAAAATTGCAGGAATTTTCAAAGCAAAAATAGCATCAATAAAGCCCTCAAGTCAGAAATAGGACATATGTACAGGCCTTGGACAATGTCAAATTAACATCATAACATCTTTTTGGATCAGTCTGCATGGCTCATGTAGAAAAAGCCAAAGGCACAGCATCACTAGAGCTACAGACTTTCTCTCATAAGAGCCTAATCCATTAATACACTATAATAAGCACCTGCACTGAGATTTATTAGTATTTATATCTCACTTTCTTCCAATATATTAATAAACCTCTTATTCATTTGTTTTTAATGTTCATCTGAATTAAGTACATGAGAAAAGGGCTGGTTTGACAACCTTGTAAAAGGAAGCCCTCTATTAAATAGGAGCATGGGCCGTTTGTGCTTTGCCATGCTGCCCCACAACCCTTACCTGGAGTAAGCTGATGCTCTAGTGCTAAGAAGCCAGTTTGGCTGCCATGGGCCATTCCAATAAAGAAGCCAATTGTGAGGCTACTGTAAGTGATGTGGATTGCAAACACCAGCCCAGTATATCAGCAGAAGATCTTTGTTGGCAACAGTAGCTTTAGGTCCACTAGGTAGAAATGGGGAAAGAGGCAGTAAAACCATTTCCCCCTTCCCCTTTACATATACTTCAGACAATTATGATTTGGTACAGAGCCACTTCTCTGTTCCCACAGATCGCTGAACCAGATTATCAAAACAGCATGAATCTGAGCATTGGTGCAGCAGCATGAGTGTTATTAATGGCATGAACTTTGTCTCAAGGTGGAAGCCAGGGGCTAGACCACAGGACTGAGAACACAGATACAGATTCCCGTCCTAACTGCCAAGACTCCATCGGCATGTTACTTAGCTACTCTCTGTTGCCTCCATTGTAAGAGCAGTTCCTATATACCTCCCAAGTAATGCTCTTTCAGCTCCAGAAGTACAAAGTGTGACTTTGATGAACTCTGTATGATTAAGGAAATAAAAAAGGGATTAATTAGAAATAGGATTTTTTTTTCTATTTCCTTTTCAGTGGGTTTTAGAGTTGCAGCAACATTTTGTTTTACTGCCACTAATTCACCATCCAACAGAGCCCTCGAGCAGGACCAAGACCTCAAAGGTGCTAACTTCTGAAGAAACACAGAAAGAAAGAATCCCTTTATGTTTTCTTGTTCTGGAGAATTCACTCAATTCTGGAATCACATTCAGCACTAAAGCATGGGTTTCATTTCCAGAGAGCTTTTAAAAGAAAGATAAAATGGAAGGCTTCACAAAGGTGCATGTTATCCTTCTGAAAACACCAGGCTAATGAAGTGATGTTCTTTTAACTGCCTATTCTCTACTGCACCCCTCTTCAAGTAAATTGGCCTGGGCACTCGCCCCCAGGGCAAACATAGGAGTTTGATTTCAAATTGCAAATGATTCAGACAAGGCTACCGTTCATGCAGAGCGCAGCACAAAAATCACACCCACCTCTTTCTTATTTTAGAAGATGCGGCAGAGAATCTGACATTTTTGTCAGTTATTAAAAAACAAAAGCTCTGCAAGCAGAAGTGGTTCTTTTGTTTCTACTGGATTTCAACATTTTTACCCCAGGACACTGGATTACAATCCTGGCTCTGCCACTGACTTGTTTGGTGACCTTGGGCAAGTCACTTCCTGTCTCCATACCTCTCTTCCCCTACTCACTCTTTGCCTATTTAGATTCAGGTCCTTGAGGCTGGGACTGTCTCTCCTTATTTGTACAATACCTAGCACAAGGGTGGCCCAAGCAATTTGGGCTTCTAGGTGCTCTCAATACAAACAATGCAAAACACTTTTCCTTGCCTGTTTGGGCTGGATGGCGGTTTGAAAGATTGATATTGAACATGGAGTACATTTCTTTTCCTGCCTGGCTATAGCACAGCCATGAAGATCTTAGCCTGGCTTTAAGGCATCTCCAAATACGCCTTGCTAAAGTTCAGCATCAAAGCCCAATCCCTAGCGGTGCAGAATAGTCACAGCTTCCACTGCCTGAAACAAAGTAGCACATTGCTTCAAGCCTCAGGCTAATCAGATTCTTTGCTTAAAACACACAAAGAGATGGGTGTGTATGGACTGTGTCATCCACTTGTCACTATTAATAAGGGAGCAGTGGATCCTGTGGGTGATGTGCATCAGCAGGTGATGAATAGCTGAGAGAATAAGAAATGATAGATGTTTAGAGAGTGGTTAAGCTGTAGGTGTGTAATTTGAGAAGTTAATTGGAATATAAGGAGGCCTTCGCAACAAGAGCTTTTAATGCTGGATAGGGGGGAAAAAACCACAGAGTATTAAATTGAGGAGGTTGCACAAATTACTTGGGGGGTGAGATCTATGAAGGAACTTAGACAATGCAATAAGTGAGCATCACAGCACCTAACTTTTAAGACACCTATAAAATCTGGGAACACTGCAATCCACAGTTAGGTGCCCGGGCTCCCCATACAATAAATGGAGAGAAGCGCGCCCAAGAATCGGATCTACAAAAACCAGCATACTAGACAGAGTGCTTAAGATAGCCAATGGGAGATGCCAATAAGAGGAGGCGTGTGCTAAGTCCTGCCCCCCTCTCAGAAATAGGCACCTACTCCAGCTACAGGGAGGTGCCTGTCTCTGCCAAATGGTCCATGAATGGGCACCTACTGCCTGGAGCCTTAGGCACTTTTTGCAGGAATAAGTTAAGCACCTGTCTCACTCCACACAAGACAGGAAGATGAGGTGGGGATGTTGCCAGAGCCCACCTTATAACTTTTAGCCCAGGGGTTAGAGCACTCACCTGGGATGTGGGAGACTAGGGTTCAATTACCCTCTCTTAGGCTATGCACACACTCACAGCAGCAAATTCGCTGCCGTCAGATTGATTTTTCCGGATTGATTGAGCGGCAGTGAAGACTCACTCAATCAATCCGGAAGTTAATCTATTAAAACCACCTCCGAAAAAGGTGCAGCGCTGTGTCGACAGGAACACATTTCCCGTCAGCACAGCACAGTGGTAACGGCGCGCTAAAGGGAAGTTATGAAGTCGACAGGAGTTACACAAGCTACTCTGCAGAGCTTGCGTAACTCCTGTCAACTGCCGCCTAATTGTGCCGGCAGTGCAGGCCTCCCCCTAGAGAGGGAGAAAAGATTTGAACAGAGAGAACACCCACCGCTCAGGAGCGTGCTCTAACTACCAAGCTATGGGATATGCTGTTGTGGAGCTCCTCAGTGCTTCCTGTTGAAGCTGTTCCACTGTGGATAAATAACGAATGACTGGAGCAGGGGGACAGCAGCTGGGGTCTTCCACTTTCCAGGTGGGTGCCTTGACCAGTGGGGATACATGGAGAGACAGATGCGCAGACTTACATACTCAGGAAATGCTTAAAGGCAGTATTTGCCTGGAGCTGAAGCAAGCACCATTAAGTTACACTGCTTAAAAGCCATTTCAGGGCAGCTGTGGGTAGAATGACATGGGAAGATAATGGAAGGGTACTTCTATAGTGCCTTCATTCTAATGATCAGACTTTTACAAACACATTAAGCCTCATCCTTATTAGAGGCATTTCCTCATTTTAAAGATGGGAAACCTAAGACCCAAAGAGGCTGTTTAAGGTCATAAAGCAATCCAATGGCAGAGCTGAAAATAGACTCCCAGATCTTCTGCCCCCAATCTTGTGCTTTATCCATAGGCCATGCTGCCACTCGTTCAGGAATAATTCCTTAATGTCTGTAGTCAAGGTTTTGTAAGAGTAGATACCAACTGTCGCTGCCAAGAACACTGTGTTTAACAGCACACAACATGACGTGCAGGTGACTGATTTGGTGGTTAGGTCCTGAGGGACACAAAAGCTGCATTTAAAACTGTGAAGTAGTGGACACACACTAGGTAGAATACAAGTTTTTTAAAAAAAGATAGCTTGTAGAACAGGACACAAATGTTCATACAGAGATAGCTGGAAAGTAAATAGCTGGCAGTATCATAAGCAAAAAACCCAGCAAGGTCAAGGTGTTTGTTTTATAAGGGATCAGCTGATAAAATGCAGTGAATTAAGGTATTCACAACACTGATCAAATACTGGCCTACATCCATGAAAATACATTTATAAAGAGGGAAAAGACAACCAAGAATCTCATCATCCAGCAAGCTGAAAGGCTCTTGAGGCTGGTATCCATGTGAAACCATATGATTCCAGTGGCACTTCTGTGATCCAGGTAGTGAGAGAGAGAGAACCATCCAAGGGCCATCTCTCTCGCACACTGATAAGGAAAAGTGCCCTGAACTGAAGGCATTTGCTATCCCACAAAAACAATGGAGTAAGCTGCTACGTACGAGTCAATGTGAAAAGGAACGCAGAGTTTTAGTGTTCTGTTTATCCAACTCTTCACAATCTTTTGGATTCTTATACATAGATTCTTTTCAACATACTGATATAGCTCACACTACATTTCAAGATGGGTTCAAATGGTAGGCCCTTAAAAAAATGTTCCCAATAGATTTTTCACACCAAATAATGAGACAAATAGAGTCACAGAAGCCATAACTATGTCACTTAAAAAAAAACAAAAAACAATTAGTGGCCAGATTTGGTATTCAGGGGAAGTGAAAAACAGATGACTAGCTAGAATCAAGCATGAAGACAGGTTCCCACAGATTTATATACTCTTCAGTACTGACCTGTAACTCTTCCTAATATGGGTCCTGGACCTTTCAAGCAGACTGCCAATAACACCTGATAGCATGGTGGTTTGATGAAGTGTCCACTTGTAGGAGACCTTCAAAGTAGAGGTAAACTGGGGGTGTGTACATAGGTCTCCAGTTCTGAACAGCTAGCTGCATTAAGTTCTCTCTCCCAGTTCTCATAGGTTTAATTTATGTACATTTTCTAGGTTCAGGGGGAGGAATAAGAATTTCAAATTCTTTTCTTGGTACTTTTTCTCTGAATTCTAGCATAGAGAAAATTTTCCCTAAAACAAGTTCTTAATGAGTCAAAAGAGAACAGACAAGCTGCTGACTCACTGTCCAGAGTCCTCAAATTACTTTGGATTGTGGAAATTGGGGGTTTCTGAGCTGAGCGGAGATTCTGCCACAAAGCACCAGAAAAGAAAAGCATCCCAGCCCACAGTTCTTTCCCAAAGCTTGCCGTTCACAGCAGATGCAGCCGAATGGGCTTCATACTAAAGCACTAGACCAAGGAAACCAGAAATAAAGACAAAACAACTCCTCAGTGGTGGGTTTTAAGAGAGTGCAATTAATTGAAAGCTACAAAAAACAAGTTTCCAGACCAGTAAACAGAACTTGTGCAATCAAAGCACACAGATGGACTCTTTCAAAGGAGTTTATACTAAAAAAACAAAATAAGCATCAGTCACAATGAATGTGAAAAATCCATTCAAGGGGGCGTGTTTCCAGTTTGCCAGGAATGCTGCCATCTCCTTTCCATTCCCAGGCTCCATTTGAAAACGCAATCGCCAGAACAGTGATAACTTGAGCGAGGTCCTTAAATCAGACTAGCTCTGCCAGATCCAGTACTCGGAACTTATCCAGGTTGTAGAAACAAGCCTTCACAACTCGTCCACCAAAGTATCGTCCATTCAAATCCACCACAGCTGGAATCCAAGCCAAAAAACAGGTCATTAAACACCAGCTGAGTAAGGTAAGCTATTCTCAGGCTAAACACAGTTCTGCTGACAAATAATTTAAAAAAAAATCAACTTTTAGTCATTAACAGGGCATAACAGTGCAATCTCTTACCTTTAATTGCTGATTCAACCCTCTCAAATTCTAAAAATATTCTCACTGCTTCGTCATCAGGTGCACCAGGAATCTGACAAAAGAGACAATTGATTAGAAAGGTGAAAAATACAGCAGTGAACTGTTGGGCTTTATAGGAAAAGCAGGAAGAATTAAAAATATAGAGCAACTAGGTGTGGTTGCCATCAAGCTGCCAGTGGGGTGCTCAGTGCTACCAAGGTGGACTCTCACTTCTCTATGGGGAAAGGCTGTTCACTGGAATATGCTGCTGTATGCCACACTTTGCAATAACTTGACGTGCAAGGAGTGGCTATCGCAGCATGAACCAAATGACCACGAGTACTCCAAGCTCAGAGTTTTTGCCTACTACCTAATCTGAAAGGTTAAGCATTTATAGATGTGGTGGAGAAAGAGGCAAATTAATTCCTACCTCAAAGATGACACATTTCCCAACCTTGCCATATTTTTCACATTCTTCCTTGGTTTCACCTTCTAGATCTTCATCAACCTCTCCAGCACCTACCATGTTCTGCAAGTAAAGGGAGGAAAACCAGTTCAACAGATGGATGCTAAACAAAGTGTGTACACTGCCATCACGGGGAGCATTATATTGAAATTATGAATGAGTTATAAGTGTCAGTTCATCAAGTCACAGGCCACCCACTCTACCATGAAATGGTGCTAGACATTAACCCTGGCATTAACACACTATCCTTGAGTTACTGTTTTCTTTGCAGGGCGCCAAAGTCATGTGAACTAGTTAATACAGCACAGACCATCTGCCTTATCACAAGTTATTGAACAAAACCCTGTACTTTTAATGTACTTTGAAAGTGGAAAAAACAAAAATTTCTCCTCTGTCCCCGACTAGACACATTAAGACTAATAATTCCAGGTACTATGGCAACTGCTAGGTATTTTCCAACAACATAGCAGGACAACAGCGAAGACATTCACATCCCACGGAGCTTTTCTAACAGGAGAAAGAAGTTTGGGCACTAAAATTGAAGCACACAGTACATATTACAAGATATGAAGTTAAATGTCCTCCTGACTCACCCTTAGTAAGACCACTTTAGTTGGGCACTTTAGTATCTCTGTTAATGGATTTGAATCGGCTTTCTTGGATGCATCTACTGTAAAGAGAGTAAGTCATGGTACATGTTAAAAATTTTTAAAACAGATGTTCAGTTGGAGGTTGGGGAGCTACCCTCGGCTGTTCCAATAGCTGCATTCAGTTAGGCACCACTAAATGTAAGAGCCTTTCACTGAACCAAGTCACAGCATGGTTATTTGTTATTAGCAGAACAATTGGCTCTGTTTTATCAGGCTGTTCAAATCACTCTGACAGCATGACTATCGAGCTGAAATACAGGCAAGGCAATATTTGCCAATAATCCTCAGTCAATTTTAACAGATACCAGATCTACTAAGGTTCACTGACTTCAGATCATGGGCCTCTGCAGGGAAAGCATGATTTAAGCCATGAATATAAAGTGTTACCAGGAAACAAAGGAAGGAGAATGAGATCAGAACAAAAAGCAGCATTTACATACAGAATCATAGAATATTAGAGTTGGAAGGGACCTCAGGAGGTCATCTAGTCCAACAAGGCAGGACTAACCTCAGCTAAATCATCCCAGACAGAGTTTTGTCAAGCCATAGCTTAAAAATCTCTAAAGATGGAGATTCCACCACCTTCCCAGGTAACCCATTCCAGTGCTTCACCATCCTCCTCGTGAAAAACGTTTTCCTAACGTCCAACCTAGACCTCTCCCACTGCAACCTGAGACCATTGCTCCTTGCTCTGTCATTTGCTACCATTGAAAACAGCCTAGCTCCATATTCCCTGGAACTCCCTTTTCAGGTAGTTAAAGGCTGCTATCAAATCCCCCCTCATTCTTGTCTTTTGCAGACTAAACAAGCCTTGTTCCCTTAGCCCCTCCTCATAAGTCTTGTGCTCCAGCCCCCTACTTGTTTTTGTTGCCCTCCACTGGACTTTCTCCAACTTCTCCACATATGTGCAGTAACTTTTGCACATTATATTTAACTCTGAATTTCCCAGTAGTGATAACCTGGAAGACGGCTGTTTTTAAAGGCTGTTAAGTGAACGTGCTACTGTAGGGAGGAAGATGACTTTTACTTGGATTGTGTCCCAACTCACTCTGCCCCTGGAATCCCTCCCTCCATGCTTGGGCTGTGCTGACCTAGAGCTCACCTCTACTAATCCTTGACCTGTGTTTTGGGCTGGAAAGCAGCAGGGGAAAAGAGGCCTGCATCAAAGGTGCACGCTGGGAAGGAAACCTGCATTTGCAGGAAGCACATTTTAAGGATATGAGATGGCAGGAAGGTGGGGGGACCTGACTGTGCGGAGGAAAGGCAGAAGATGGAGCTGGAGAGGGTAATGGGGAAGAGGATGAAGAGCAGAAAATGTAAAGCAGTAGGGCCCAGTGCAATTGTTAAAACTTAAATTCTTCAGTGTACACAAAGAAAACTGCCACTAGTCATCAATGTTCCACAACTAGCTGACATTGTGTACAAAGATATAGGGTAAATAAAACAAGAAAAGCCACCACGGAGCCAGATCCCTCACTCAGTTCCTGTTCCCTTCTCAGAAACCGTCAAGATGAACAGCTTCCCACTTCCCACGGAAAAGAATTGAGTTACCTTTATCTGCAGCATCACCAACAATGATCTTGCCACCTCTCTTGCTTGTTTTCTCTACTGACAGCGCTGTGCTTAGCCCTTGTTCATGCTTCCCCAGCCCTTGGCCTTCTCTGAAACCATACTTCTGCATGATTTTATGAGCTACGGTGCCTCTGTTGAGAGAAAGTGGTCCGGGTTGTCAACCATTCATCTCATTTCTTAAGCAGCACTGTCAACACATTTCATTCTCATTGCTTAAGGAACTCAACGTAGGCCCTAGCAATAAGCAAGTTCCAGATACTGCACTGCGATACCAACTGTTGTGTGCAGATGGTATCTAAAGCTTCTCTGCCAAGGATCTTACAACCCATGTCTTAGTTTAGTGTTGTCATAATATTTAAAAAAATATATAAAATAGTCTAACTCCTAAAATCCTATTCCATGCAGATCGAATAGAAGAGCCCATATAGGGGCTTACTACACCTAAAGATTTTACAGAACTATTATCATCCTTGTATTACAGGTAGGGACACAGACAGTTCAATCACAGAATAAAGCTGCTTGCATTTGTTAGGTATGGCATAATTTTCATTAGTGATTAACATTAGTGTCACAGACTGCACAAGACCATAGGAACTGTCAGAATAGATCAGACCCAAGATCCAGCTACTCCAGTATCCTGTCTCTAACAGTGCCCAGTATGAGATGCTTCAAAGGAAAGTGTAAGAACCCTGCAGTAGCAGATGTGGGGAAACCTGTCCCCCACATTAGGTCCCAGATAGACTTAGGTCCTGAAACTCAATATTCGTTCCACAACACTGTTATAATTAATTATAACAGCTCAAGATATTCTTAATACCCATTCATGTCCAACCCCTTTCTGAATCTTGTTCTTAATGACACCCTCTGGCAGTGAGTTCCACTGTTTAATTATATGTTGTATGAAAAATTATTTCCTTTTATTTGGTCTTGATTTTTCCATCTTTTAATTTTCCATGAAAGAAATTGTGAGAGTCAGCAGTTTGCTACACAATCAAACAAGTACAGGCCTTTTCAAACACAACTTGTGTTTTGTCTTTCAAGCATTTAATTTGGCTATCTTGACCGGATGGGTCAAGATGTGAAAGGCCTTACTAGACTAGTTTATCACACTATGATAAGATCTTTTTTTTTACTCGACAGGAATAAAAGATCATACACAGAAATGAAAGATCAGCTATTTAGCCATTTAGCTATTTCCCAAATATAAATGTAGTACATTCAAAGCATTCAAAAGGTCAGGCTATGTAATTTAATTGCCTGCGAGCACAATGTCAAAGATTAAACAATTGCCAAAGACCGTGTAGTTGGATAACATTAAGGTTAGTAAAACAGCAAGTCCTGCATCTGACGAAGTGGGTTTCTGCCCAGGAAAGCTTATGCCCAAATAAATTTGTTAGTCTTTAAGGTGCCACGGGACTCTCGCTGTTTTGCTAAAAACAGACTAACACGGCTACCGCTCGAGAACTCATTAAGGTTAATGTCTCACTGACTCAAGATAAGGTCTCCAGACAATCCTAACCAGAGAAAATAACTAGGTCTCACTCAACAGATTGGGGGAATCCTTTTTCAGATGGTTTTAAAAAAAATTTACCAGGAAAACTGCATGAGAAACAAATAATATAAACAGAAAAAGTGGATTATTAGTATTTTATAAAATACTTGTACACTTTTAGGACTCTTGGAGATGCCAGTATTGTAATTATACTGCAGTGACAGACAAATTAACATGCATACCATTTAATATAATCATAGTAAACAACTAAATATTACACCTTTTAGTTGAGATCTCCAAGCACTTTATAAACATTAATTAAGCCTTGCTATCTCTCTCTAGATGGTGTTATAAGCTTTTTTACAGAAGAGTAAACTGAGGCACAGAGAGGTTAAGAGCGTGGCACCCACAGCTGCCACTAACTTCAAATAGAGTTGAGATCCTCAGTGTGTCTGAAAAAAAAAATCAGTGATTTTCTCAAGGTTACACACAACACGGCTCTGACAAAAGCAGGGAAAAGCACCCAGGGATCCTGAACTAATCACATGTACTTACCACTAGACCACACCAGCCTGGAATAGTATCATAGAAGTTACGAATGGAAGGGACCTCAAAAGATCATACCGCGCAAGCCATAAATCTTTATACTGGAGAGGGCTCCAGAACTCACTTAAACTAGCCATTCTTCCTCAGATTCATTGGTCCAATTCACACAAAACCACTGTGTACTCCATTTCCTGCTGGATAGGCATGCATGCATTCAGATTAAGTTATTACAGTGTTAAGTTATTACAGTGAAGAATATACATGCAAAGATTGTGTGTTCTTCTCCATACTGACAAAGCATTTTTAGCCTTCAATGAAATTTTTACTTGTCAAAGATATTTACCCCATGTTAGCAAGGAAAGAATTACTAGGCCCTGTTGGGGACCGGGGTCTTTCTGGCTCATCATACACCGGGGGAGGAATAGCTGCTTTGGCAGATGGTGCACGAGGTCTTGACTCCTCTTCAAATGGAAAAGATGGTACAGCTGGAAGGAATATGAGACATTTACTGTTCAGTCAAAATACATTTGATGAACTATATATATATCATCACCTCCCACTATTCTCAAATCTCATCTGAAAGTATTATAGGCCTCTCTCTCATTTACACTGAGGCCTCTTTACCAGCAAATTATATTTACACTACCTTTAAGGTCCCTTTATGCTGCCATAGTAAGACCACACGGTCTTAGTGTAAATGAGAATCAGGCCCTTTGTTTTCCTTGCTCATACAGCTTACAATGTCTCCTCTCCATTATTAATTCTCTCTGTAACTAGATTTAAACTCTGAAGTGTTTGGGGATATATTTGTATGACATATTACACTGAATTGTTCTTTCTACGGATAATAATGGTTCTATAATCTCTATTTATCTGCCCTTTGCTAGTTTGTCTCAGTTCTCCAACGCATCTCAAAAGGCCATTTGTTTCCTCAGCAGTAAATTAAATGGAAAGCGGGAACCCAAACTTAAAGGTACATCTACACTAGAAACCTAAGTCAACCTATATTAGGGCAACTTACAGCCACTGCAGTAATTACTGAGGTGGTGCATCTCCACACTACTCTCCTCGGGTCGGTGGTGTGTGTCCTCACGAGGAGTCCTTCCACCAACCTAAGAGGGGCAGTGTGGAGAGCTCAAGGCCTGGTCTCTCAGCTCTGCTGGCAGCTCCCCGCCAGGAGTCTGGCTGCCCCACAGGTTCCCAGAATCTTGCCTTCCCGTTCCTTGCCAGGAGCGGAGAGGAAGCCAGCCGGGGCTCCTCACGTCCCCGTTCTCAGCCGGGAGTGGGGGGGTCCACCCACCTGGGCTTCTCACCCCAGCAGCCGCCCGGAGCAGGGGGATTCTGTCCCCCCAGGGTTCTTGTGCCAGTCCCCAGCTGGGAGTGGGGGGAGGGAGCGGAAGGCGGGAAAGCTGCCCAGCTCTCCACAAGAACAGGGGGCAGCAGGGCTCTAGCTGCCCAGCTTTCCTGCCAACAGCCTATGTAAGTAACACAGCACCCACAAAGACACTGCATCACCTTCACTACACCGACATAAGCTTTATGCCTCTCATGGAGGTGGAGTTATTCTGTCGGTATAATAAGGCACTTACATCCGCAGGAGGAAGGCTGTCTACACACTGGCATAATTAGGTCTATGTAAACTGCCTTACATCAATCTAACTGTAAAGTGTAGACCAGCCCTAAATGTTCTTTAATCAGGAATTAATTTATGGAAAGATTGGGTTAATATGCAAAATTTGGTAATAAGAGGCTTAAAAGGAGCGGTCTGTACTCTTGCGCAAAGGAAGAATGACTCCTTAAGACAGAACTGATGCAACTTTAGAACTGTGTGTGGAAAGGCTCCCTTTTTGTTGATAGCTTTGGAATAACAGATTCCCAAGTGAGATGAGCGTGTCAGAGACTAATGGAAGACAGCATATCAGTCTCACAAGTCAAGTCAAAATGTGGTGGTGCTAAGGAAAGTGGCAGGCAAGTGTGAATTTGAGTTTGTTTGAATATTTAATAATACAATTTCATTTCAGAGTGATTATTTCTGTTAATTACTAATTGTACCCAAACAAAAAGTTCAACTTACAGTTTGGGGAAATTACAGAAGCTGAGGCAGAAGAGATCTCACTCGGGGAATACAGTCCATCTACTGTCCAAATGCAAGAATGTTCCTGATAGTAATTTTTTTTAGGGTTTGTCCAGTCTAGTTTTAAGTGTCTCAGGCAATAAGGCTTACATTGATTTCCTTATGAGATCATTTCACACCTTAAAAGATCTCAGCCTTAGGCTATATTTTCCGGAGTCCAGCCTATATTTACCTTTCTTGGATTCCATCCAATTGCTCTTAATTATACTCTCCTAAACAATTCTTCATCATTGGTGTTTACATCCTTAAAATATTTGCAGACAAATTATGTTCCCACTTAGTTTTAGTTTAGCCAACCTTTACATATCAATTCCCTCCTCTGCATCACAAGCTTATGATAAATAAATTCAGGACTGCCAAGGGAAAGAGGTCTCTATGTATGAAATATTCACAAATAAACACTTTTAGAATTGTACATGCATAATGAGATGTTAATGGTTTTAAATTAAAAGCTAAAACTACAAAACAAATGTCAAAAAAGTTTGAGAGTGTTTTTGATCTTTTAGTAGAGTTATGCCTCCTAGTGGAAGAATGAATACCAGGTTGGACAAAAATCGATTCTTTTTTGACAAAATAAAAAAAATTGATAAATTGTAAGATGAAATCTGAATTTAATACGAAATACATTAAGACCTAAACTTATTATAATCTCTCAAAACATTTAAGTAAAAATGAATACGCTGAATCCATAAGTTTTTATCAAAAACTCCGATTTAAAGGTTGCTTTTCTATATAAAGAAAGATATTTTTCCATTGATTCTAACCTGTAAGGTCAAGCTTTATAAATATGACTCAAAAGGTCATGTACCATATTTAGGGCTGGTTTTGTTTAATAAAAGTAAATTTTATGTACTATTGTGTGTGTTTAATTAAATTCTAGTTACCATTCTAATGCAGCTTGATGTAAATCATGAGCAAAAAGTTAATTATCTAGTAAATAAGAAATGTATCATTAATTGTTTTCTAATAAAATATACAATTAATAACAACAGGAAAATATTAAGCTATATAATTGCTTAAATAAATTCATATAGTTATAATGTACCCTCATCAGTAGCAAAAAGTAATATAAAGGCTCTAATTAGTTGTAAAGCAGCTTGCTTTAATGGATGTATCAGCCAATAAAAAGGCACCTTCCTTCAGAAAAAAAACTGAAGTACAAATGAAAAAGTTGATTAAAATTTAGGATTTAAACTAAGGCTTTCCACTCAGTGGTTTAAATTGCCTTGATTTAAATTATTCCATCCTGATGCATACATTACAATCTTTTCTTTAAAACTAACCTCACTGAGAAACTGAGAACCACACCACCTTCACCTCCAAAGGGTGAAACTCCCATGCCTACACACAGCCCCTTGAAACAGAACATGTACAAGAGTACTCTGAGGTGTGGGAAGGGTGAAGCAATCCTCCCCTGCCCATCAATATGGAGTGGAACAGCTTTGCAGCTGCATGCGTGGTCTACCAACGGAAGTCCATTTGCTGCACTTCCTCCTTTATGTAGCATGTGAATGGCTGATACGATCCAAGTCATCATCGATCAGCCAGTTATAGTACTCTTCACGGCAAGATAGAAAAAACCCCTGTGAACTGCAGCTTTGAAGCGCACAGGAGGGGCAAATCCTCAGCTCAAGCTCCTAGCATCCTGTCCCTCTACCCTCTGCAGCGGTTCCACTTAGGGCACAAACCTTCATGCCTGTGCAGCGGGAATAGCAGGATCTGTCCCTTGCTGAACAGAAAGCTGTTTTGCCAGCTTAAAGAATGTAAACGTTAATCCACTGATTTTGGTATACATACGTTCTTTGTCCTTCTCAACAAGAGATGTAGGTGGTGCAATTGCAGCTCCTCCCATATCTGTGAATGAAATTAAAAAATCACGTGACTGGAATGTAAGGCATTCATGTAGATGAAGTGTTTTGTCACTGGAGATAACAAAACTCTTCCTGACACATTAATGCAAGGGCAGCCACTGAAGTGCAAACATACAAGCCAGGACTCCTTCAAGAAATCACGAGGTACGCTGAAGGCCTTTGCACCCACATTTTTATATAGCTCGTTGCCAATAACAAATATCAAAGGGATGGAAAAAGTGTCTGATTCCAAAAATTTTGGTGGTGATAGTTAATAATTTGTTGCAAACATAAGGTTTCTAATATATCAAATGGTACCATATCATACCAAGCTGATATGCTATGGGGATGTGAACAAAACAAATTATGCAATAAAATTGCCTTAAAATCAATAAATACCAGTGATTTTGGAAGACTGTAGTAGTAAAGACTGCACCAATAAAGACTGCATTCAAATGGAGCTTCAACAACTCGAAGATTAATTGTTTGATCATCCAGCCAACTAAAAAATTATATTGTACTCAAGAACAATTAAATTAACAGAAGAGTGTGAAACAGAGGGCCTTGTCCAGTCAGGGAGGCGTGAATGGCAGAGTAGTTCTAAATGGCAGAAGTAGTTCATTACAGAATGTACCCATTTTACTAAACACTACTCTGTTTCAAAAATGAAAATCTAACTAAAGAAGTGGGTCTGTATTACCAACTGTGAACCTACTATTGAAATTCAGAGAAGATATTTAGTTTGCTTATCTGAACTGAGAGAGCTATGCATCCACACAGAGTCACATTTTATTATTTGGCTCCAAGGGCTTTCAAATAAGGAGAGGAGCAGTGACTGCACTCATTAACAGCAATTAACGTTCAATCTTTAAAAATCAAGCCACAAGAATGAGTTCATGCATCTCTGTTCACTGGAACCTACATCATTTAGAAATCTCTAATGCATGTATCTACAAACCAATGTAAAAAGGGAATTTCACAGGCAAAAAAAGCGTCTCCTTTACCTCTGAAAAGAATGTGGTTTCCTACTCTACAACACCTACTTCATAATAAAGTGACAAATGTATAAAAGGAGGCCAATGAACGCTGGATTCTTCGGGTGAGAAGGGAGTAATAGTTCACAGCAAAATGGCAAGAATCTGACTGCAGAGCATTTGGTTTGCCCAAAGCCATAAATTTAGACAATTCTCCCCTTACTTCTTTTCCTCCTCTCTCTTTCATAATCTTCATCTTCATCAGAATCTGGATCTGGTCTTCTTGAAAACCCGCTGGCTTCATGCCTGTCTTTACGTCTCCTAATAATAAGAATAGGAATTATGGTAAGAAACCATCAAATGAAAAAAAAACTAACATTTCAGAGAAATGCTTGCAGTGTGGATTACAATACCAGCTTCTGATCTGCATTTCATATCACACTTTATCAGCTAACATGTCTCTTCTAAGCATACTGCCTTTTATTTGTTGATTTTATTTATTTATTGATTCAGCTTTTCACGTTTTCTGCTTTCATCTTTTGTAGAACAAATCATTTTTAAACACTAGATGGGTCCAATCATCCAACAGACACACTTTCACACTGAAACCAAGTCAGTTCAATCAGCCAAAACATTCACCAAGAATAAACTTCAAATTGGTGAAAATGCAGATTAGTAAAATAAAGAAGTTTGTTTTGACTTTAGGGTCATGTTTTAAGTCATGTAATATCTGTACGTAATTTAATACAAACTTAAATGGGGATCACGAGAACTCTGATTGTGTTCATTTTAAAAAAAGAAAAAATATCTTCCTGTAAGACATTTACAAATATTACACAACAGCCTCAAACACAAAGGGGAAAAGTGCTGTTCGCAGCACTAGCCATGGAAGTTGTGCTAACAGAGGGTAGTTAAAAATAGAGGTCCCTCAGTTAGGTATCACTGAGGCACCTGACAAATGATCATCTCACTGTAATAAAAAGCAAATGTCCCCAAATATATTTTCTAAAGACAGCACTAAACAAATATTTGTGTTGCTGCAACAATGCATACAAGCTTATATAAACAGATTTGATTATTGAAACACATTATAGAGTAATTTCATGTTCAAATCTCAATTTAAAATCATTTTTTGAAGATAGTTTGTTTCCTGAGATTGTAGAGCCATCAGTATTCAATATGTATTTCTCTCTCTCTTTTGCTGGGTTTTCATAAAAATAAAATGAGCCCCATTCAAAACTTAGGCGTACAAGACAAGATAAAAGAAACCTAGCAATCAGTGGTGAAGCTGTAATAAGGGTAAATCTACACAGCAGCTGGAGGTGTAATTTCCAGCTCAGGTAAATGAACGCAGGCCAGCTTTGATCAAACTAGTATTTAGAAATTGCAGTATAGCCAGAACAGCACAGGCAGGGGTGACTAACCACCCTGAGTACAAAATTGCCTGAGACCCTCAGTACTTACTCCGGTGGCTAACCTGTCCTACCATACTTGCTTTTAGCATGCTAGCTCAATCAAAGCTAGCATTCGCACATCTAACCAAGATGGAAATTACCCCTCCAGCCTGAGTATAGAGTTACTGTAAAGTTAATCCAGATTTCAGTGACCCTTCATGCCAAAAAAGCATGGAAGGGCCTCAGAGAGTGTCTCAGGTAATCCGCTTTCACTGGAAGAATGGTGATCAAAAGAAGAGGAAGCAGTCTATTTGACCATAAAGGTGGAGGGAATTAACGTAAGTAAGACTTTAGGTTATCCCTCTTGTAACTTCATTAATTCCAGGGAACACGCGTTATGGAGGAATTTGGCCCATTAACCCTACTAATAAAGGTGGACATGTTTTCAGTATTGTATTGAAATAGCAGGGGAAACATCTGTCAGCTATCCAACAAGATTAATCAGCTACTCATTTAAAATACACTATGATACAGGAATCAAAGAGCTGTGGAGTGAATGTTTACTTTAATTACACCAGTGCTTTTACCTGGAATTTGGAACATGTAACAACATGCAATAACTTGAGAATAACAACATGCAATTCACTTATTTTAACTGAATGCTGATTAAAAAATATCCCCTATCAGGAATCCAAACTAAAGTCTTACTTTTCTCTTTCTTCAATCTCTTTTTGCCTCTCCAGCTCACGCTGTCTTTGTCGTTCCTCCCTCTGGCGTTTTACTACTTTCTCATAATCGTTGGGAAACATAGGATCATATTCATCGGCCAAAGGAATCAGCACGTCTCCTGCAGAAAAACCACTAGGTACGGGATCCTTACCCAGAAAAAGCAGAAATATGTGATCAGCCATCTGAGGGCAGCAAAGGGTATCCACTTGGAATAAGCCTGCTGTTTTTAGCACTACCAACACAAAAGTTCAATATCTTCAGACTGCTTAGATAGAAGGTGAAATCGTAGGCTGGGTCTACACTGATGGCGGCAAATTCGCTGCTGTCAGATCAATTGCTCTGGATCAACTGTGTAGACCCACTCAGTCGATCCAGTAATCAACGTAAGAAAACCACCCCAGTAAGTGGCGCAGCGCAGTGTGGACGGCGCGCGGAGCAGACGCAGCAAAGTCGACGGGAGATATGCAAGTGATTTACTTCACTTGCGTATCTTCTGTCGACTGCCACCAAATCCGGAAGGTAAGTGCAGACTGGGTCTTAGTCCCATTGAAGTCAACAGAGTTTTGCCATTGACTTCAACGGGGCCAAGACTTTACCCTGAGTCTCTTTCCTCTCCAATTTTTGTATGTAGAAAACAACTATTCCACCCCCTCCCTCCCAAACACAAAGAGATGTCAAACAAGCATAGCTAAGGTCACATTAACACACAGTAAGTTCTCTATCAGAAACTATATCCTGCTTGCGTAGGGCTGTGAGGAGTGCATGGATGCAAGCTCACAGGATTCTTCCATCCGTCTGCTATTATATTATGGACTGACATCTACAAGGCAAAAAATGAACATTCTGGTATCACCTGGAAGAAATATTTGCTTTGCAGCCTGTAACTTTCAAAAAAGCTTCATTAAGGAAGTTTGTCTGCCCATTGCCAAGCACTTAAAATTTTTTCTTACTTAATGCTCAAAGATTAAATTTCTTCTGTTTGTTATAAAGGGCTACTTCTAAGGATGGTAGAGTCACAATTTAACTTTTGTTTTTTAAAACAAAAAAACCATATCTACCTCACAGAGTTCCTTGCAAAGTGCTCCGAGCTCCTCAGAAGAAAGATGCTATGTAATACGTATTTTTTAGTTCAATTCAGAACACTTAGGGCTTGTCTACACGGCCGGGAAATGAGCTCTATGGTGGTATGATTTCTAAAGCGCACTAATGTGTTGCACATTAATTGGTCTGCATATATTCTCCTGGTACGCATTACAGGTTCTCTAGTGTGCTTTAACACTGTACTGTTTCAAATGGCACTATGTTAAAGCACACCAGCAGGGTTTACATGGGCCAACTGCTGTGCAATGTGTCAATGAACATTAGAAATCATATCCCTAAAGAGCACATAACCCTACCCTGTAGACAAAGCCTCAGTGACCTATACATTTATGGAGTGTCGCACCAGGAGAAATTTGCATACAGTTGAAATTTTCATGAGTGAAAACAAGTCTGAACAGAAGAGTGGCCAAAAACAAGGAGATCAGTTTAGACCAGCAGGTCATTAAGTAAATAAGTAAAATGCAGACTACTACAGAGGAGAGAGAAAGAGAACAAAAGTTCAGATTTAGATGACAACTGCAACGTTTTCAAATTGATCTGGCCTTACCTTTAACCCAGAAGCTACATGGGGCGGCGTGTCCACAATCTGTCTCTCATCAGAAGAGCTACCTCGCTTCAGATCAATCACTGGAGCAAGGACAGTCGTTTGTTTTGTCCTCTGACTCTGAAACCCACAAAATATAAAATAGTAGGAGTAGATGATACGTGCATTTTTCAAAGAGGGGGATTTTCTTCATATTCCTAAACTAGATGTTTCCTGATTTCAAGAAAGCTTTAAAATGGATGAAAATCCTCTCTACCCCATGCAAAACTCACTATACCACGTGCGTTTTCATTTCACCAACATATAGTTCTTCCTCAGCATTTCCGACAGTGCTTGATGTGATGATTTTTCATTTCATGTGTTATTTATGCACCAGCACCATGGGTAACAATACAGCTCTGTGGCTAGGGTTTACTGACTACTGCTGAAGAGCTTTTACACAGGAACACAGATCCTACATAAACCATGACTTCTTAAAGGACTTGATCACACCCCATTGAAGTCAATGGGAGCAGAATCAGTTTCAATTTCAATGGCAGAATCAATTTCAATGAGAGAAGTGTGTTTGGTGTTTTAAGTCTAGCACTGCATTAAAATTCAGAGGATCTCCTTAGTGGAGAGTTTTGTTTAAATAAGAGCAGTAGGAGAGGTCTTTTCTTATCCTAAAGTCCTGCTGCTTTCCATATTTCACCATGTGGAAAACAGAACATTTGAAAAACAGGATTAATACATTATTATACATTTAGATTGTTTTAGAAGGAAAGACAGACTGAGACTAGTGTATCATATCTCAGTATCACACAGAAAGGGGCGCTTTCAAAGAACACATCTATCAGCTGTAGCCTTATTTCAGGTTTCATTTGTACAGAACTCATTGTAAATTAAGAACCAAATTCTGCCCTCAATTATAGCAACATAAATCTGGAGTAATCTCATTGATTTCCACAATGGCAACTGAAAACAGGACTTAGTCCCAAGAAAGGATTTTTCTGTTTAAAACAGTTTAACAATAATCCTCCCTCTTTTAATTGACCTTCTTTAAACCAGAAACTACAGAGATTTTGACAGCAGCAGTCCATTACTGTAGCACACAAAAAATAAATTCAACCTCAAGAAAAGAAATAGGACAATGATGATGTCATGTTGCAATACGTAAGAGAGAAGACAGTTCAGGACAAACGTGCACCTTAGTTTTCCCTCAAGGAATTAGCTTACACCTTCTCTGCCTCCCTTTCAAGATTTTATTGGAAATATTCTCAGCTGCAATTTCTTACCTGACTAGCAATACCGGGAATCACAACACAGCCTCCGGAGGCTTTTAAAATGATTAGCAAGAAATGATGCAAGTTTACCAACAGAAACAGTTACCAAATACCAAGAAGCATAAACAATTGAACATCTCCAATTTCCCGACAATAACTGAAGAAGTCTTGCCTATTTACTTATTTTTAAAATTCTTAAGTGCCTAATTTAACATCTTCAGGGTTAAATTTGGGCTTCATTTACTTAACTTCATTATTTATTTAAGAAATGAGAGCAGCTCCCACAGCCATGCTGCACATATATTAATTACACTCCACCTTGGAGGAAGGGTCTCAGAGGTACCTCTTTGTTCTTGCTTCTACTAACGTTGCCTACTACCAACTAAAGGACAAATCCTGGTAATGCATCCAAAAATCTACACAGATGGGGAAATGCGACACTTCACAGCGTGGTTAGTACAAAGGAAATCCCATTGAGTCCAGCATTTCAGGAGAAAAATTAAAATAGACTGCATTCCCGCAGCAAGCATCCTTGAGCCACCAGGAGCAGCAATATCTGTACCTTTGCTTGAGTGAGTGCTGCCTTCTTCACTTGCAACTGAGACTGCAATAGTTTGAAATTTTTGGACCAGCCTTCTGTTTTCGAATCGCTGGTCTCCACTCCCAGGTCATCGTAAAGTGACATTTTCCCTCCTGTTTAAATCTAAAAGACAAAGGAAAAGTTAGGCTGAATTAATAAAATAAGTATTGGTCTAATATTTATTAAATTAACTAAATATTATTTTGTATACATATTTGGACTCCATGATGTTGGGCTTTTTTGTGTTTTTTTTTGGTTTTTTTACAAAAATATCAGAGATCCTCAACAGACCTACATTACATTTCCTTTCCAGATTGACGACAAATTCAGAGGAAATGTCAGCACATTAGTTCCTAATTGTTTTTTCCAGACAGCGGTACTTCTATGTCCATCTCTCTTACTCTCTCATAAAAGCCATAGTTAAAATTCAAAAGACTTTGTAGCACTTCCATAAATGTCACCCAAGTATCAAGTAATATTAGATATTTTCTAGTATTATGCATGTAGTGTCAGATGCGGTGGATTCACCATCACTCAAAATTTTTAAACCAGGACTCATCGTATTTTTAAAAGGCATGTCACAGCTCAAACAGAAGTTAGGGGGTAAATATTGAAACTACTGGGGGTGAGGTTTCCTGGGCATCACTCAGGTCACACTAGATTATCATTATATCTTAAAATCTATGCATATACATAGATTTCTAAACTTAACTCTTCCTCTTATACCTGAGAACTTTTTGTATCATCCTATTAAGTAAAAAGCTAATATCCTTCTACACTAATAACGTATGCAAAAATATCATCTGGCATTTCCATAGCACACAAAGGTTCCCCAAATGCTTTTTCAAATTATAGACAATAAAAATGCATTATAACATCAACAGCATGGAAAAAAACACACTCCATGGGATGTTACACCTGAATTTTAAAAGGATTCAGGCAAAAGTCTTGCATGCATTAAGACATCTCAACTTACTGTCATCAGTAACACCTTCTAGCCATGGCCCTTTCACACTTGATGCTGCCTGTGTGGAATCCTAATGACACAGGAACAAGGATTTTCCTGCATGCAACCAATTGCAGGATTGGAGCCAAAGTGACATTTATGCCATGTGATAATTCATGACAGAATGAGGGCACGGAGCAGTTTGGAGAAAGAAACAGCTATATTGCATCTAGCTAGATATGATACAAGTGAACAAAAACTTTATTAACTTAACTGAGCTATGGTCAGGACTGACTATCATTCAGCTTCATGTTCAGTTTGATGCATTGTTCCTAGCAATCAGATCAGTCAAACACATTGGAACTCTGAGCCATGGTGATACTGGTATACAATGCACTCTAAGGCCTGGTCTACACTTTGTCTCCGAATCCCGAAGGTATTGATGGGAGATACCCAAGTGATGTAAATCACTTGCGTATCTCCTCCACGCGCCATCCACCACTTATCGGGGTGGTTTTCCTGTGTCGCTTGCTGGATCGACTGCGCAGGTCTACACAGACCGCTCAGTGGATCCAGAGCAATCGATCTGACGGCGGCGAATTTGCCGCCGTCAGTGTGGACCCAGCCTCAGTAGACAGTATAATTTGTGTTTAATGCTGCACGCTTAGACGCTGGCTATGCTGATGGCGGTGAATTTCAGATCGATTTCTTTGGATCGACGGAGAGGTCAGTGAAGACCCACTCTGTCGATCCAGAAATCGATATTAAAACCACCTTCTTAAGTAGCGTCAATGGAACGCAGCTCCCATCGTCAGCACGGCGCTCTGAGGACGGTGTGCAGGAACAGAAGCAGAGGCATTGACGGGAGCGAACGCAAGTTTTTTTGGCCTCGCTTATGTAAACTCCCGTCGACGGCTCGCCCCCACCGCCTCTCGGAGGGTAAGCGTAGACGGGGCCTTGGATGCTACGCGCGGACACCCTGAAACACGTAACCCATAAATTGGGGATGACACAGCAAATCCAAGACGATGTAACCACATTCGTGGCGTTCATGAAACTGATTTCACCTGGCGCCGAGATGGGACTAGGGAGGTCAGCCGGGGACACAGAGGGGTGCTTTGCTCCCCCCCGGAGCTGCTGTTATTCTGGGTATGGCGGCAGCACCCAACAGCCCCCATCAGCCCCGCTGGGCTCGGCCAGGTAAGGCACGGCCAGGGCTGGGCCCTGCCTGAGGCGCCTAAAGTCCACCCGTATAGCCAGATGGGGGGCAAGGGGCAGGGCTGCGAGGGAGCAGGGGCGAGGGAGGGGCCTGACTCCCCACGACCGCAGCGACCAGCCGCTCAGGGGCAGGCCCCGGCCCGCCCTCGCTGCCCCAGAGCCACTCCTGCCCCCCCAATCGACCCCCCTCCCCCACAGCCGCCCGGCCCACCAATCAACCCCCTCCCCCACAGCCACCCAGCCCGCCCTCGCTGCCCCACAGCTGCCCCCAATTGAACCCCCCCAGCCCTCGCCTGCCCCCGCTGCCCCACAGCCACCCCCCAATTGACCCCCCACAGCCCTGGCCCGTCCCCGCTGCCCCCCAGCTGGCCCCCCCACAGCCCCGGCCCGCCCCCGCTGCCCCACAGCCGCCCCCAATTGACCCCCCCACAGCCCTGGCCCGCCCCCGCTGCCCCACAGCCGCCCCGCCCCCCCTCGTAATCGACCCCCCCCAGCCCCGGGACGGCCCAGCCCCCCATGAGCCCCCACATG
>ML675616.1:7539479-7604017 GCA_007922155.1 Mesoclemmys tuberculata | reverse complement strand
CCCCCCCCAGCCCCGGGACGGCCCAGCCCCCCATGAGCCCCCACATGCCCCGCGCTGGCCTGGCCTCGCCATGACCCCACCGGCCCCCCAACCTTCCCCTCCCTGGCCCCATGGCGGACTCCGCGCCGCCCCCCTCCCGCCGCCGGCCGGGTGCGGGGCCTACCCCGGAAACGGGGCCTCCAGGGCACGCGCCGCCAGAGGGAGGCGCAGGCCGCGATGAGCGCGGGGCTGGCTCGCGCCGCCGGCCGAGGGGAGCGGGAAAGGGAGGGCGGCGGGCCTGGACGCTGACGGCGCAGAGCTGAGGGGAGACAGGCGCGCAAACTGCGTCAACCCCGCACGGCAGGGCGGGGGCAGGGGGGAGAGTTACGCAAACTCCGTGAGGGGAAAGCCGGTGGGGGAGGGCGTTACGCAAAAGGTCGTCTTACGTCAACGTCAGAGATCAGGGGTGTGGCTCAAATGCCGTAGCCCGGCCGTAAATAGCGCAGCCGCAGGCACCGACCCACTACTGGCCCCTAGAGCCAGCTGCCTGGTACTGCCCCAGCAAGGGAAGGCAATTGCTGCGGGAGCTTCCTCTGCCAGCCTTTCCCAGCTCTGGAGGAAGGCCATGTGCCAGGTGGAAAAGGAAGAAAGGCTGTGTGTCAGGTGTGAAGAATCAGGATAGCAGGGGAAGGGGGGTAATAGGCACCTATATAAGACAAAGCCCCGAATATTGGGACTGTTCCTATAAAATGGAGACATCTGGTCACCGTTTTCACCCTCTGATGCGCATCTCCTTGTGAGTCAGCAAAACTACCCCCTCACTCACACCTCATGACAGATGCCCTGGTTTTTCACACTGCAGCTCTGGTAGGCTGGAGGCGCTTGCTGACCTCAGCAGCAACACAACAATGTAGGAGCAGGTTTCTCTGTTCTCCCGATCCTGTGCATCCTTTTTTACCTTGTGCAACATTCTGTACTTTGTGCTGTGTGTGGGGCAGGAGGTGGGGGGGAGATCAAGCCCTTTGTGTATGTAAAGCATGTGTGTAATGTCACCCTCTAGCAGCTGGCCCACAGGAAGGACAAGGAACTTATTATTACACCTAGCAAGGGGAGATGTCCTTGATCTCAGGTGAGTATAGATGCCTGTGTTTTTGGAGAAGGACCTTAGGCCTTGTCCAGCTCCACAGGTGTGCGTGATTTGTCTTGTACTGGTGTGTTGGTGCCGCCTATAGGGGGATTCGTTACACACATCGATCCAGTTTCTTTAACAGATGCATAATGCACAGCTCTTTAAGATCACAGATATTACCTTGAGTAATATTACACCACTAACTGCCTGGGAGGAAGAGGATGTCTCAAAGAGATGACAGAGAGGGGGCAGTCTTGTACTGTGTCTGCCTCCAGCTTTGACTCCTCCAGCCACACAGTGAGGGAAAAATAGCTTTTATCTTTGAGATAGGAACAAAACCAAGTTGTTTTAAATCCCTGTTATGAATAAAACCAAAATAAATTCTGTTCCTTGTTTTCTCATTTATTGTTGGGATAATGTTTCATTGTCATAAATCATCCCCCAGCTCACCTCAGGGATGCTTTAAAAATGACATATGAAATGATGCAGTTTCTTCAAGCTTATTTGAGAAGAATTCCCTGGGTACTGAATGATAGAAACTGAGCCCAGAATATCTTTGTAATATAGAATACATGAAACCACCCATATTTGATTGTGCTATCACCAGGTTTATACTTCTATTAAACAGCAGCTAGTTCTTCAGCCCAAGCACATAGGAGAACACTTGTTGCACTATATTGAGTGGGTTTTGTCCTTACATTGACATACTTGTGTAACTTTGCCACATGGCTTTATTTTGAGCCTGATCCAAACCCCACTGAAATCAATGGGAATCTTCCCACTAACTCAGATAAGCACTGGATCAGGCCCTAGGTGTGTGCTATATGAAACAGTATCAATTTATAATATCAACACTGGGTATTAACACTGGTGAACCCCCAGTTCTAGTAGCTATTCTGAAATTCAGGTAGCCCTCCTCCCCCGGGTTTTCCCAGGTCCTAGAGCACTGGTCAGAGCCTCTTGATGGTCTGACCAATAGAACTACAGCCAAGAGGGTTACCCAAGCCCTCTGGCCCCATAGCATGCATCCCCAGGCCGGGCTGGGGACAGAAGAGACTAGAAACCCCCCTGCTGGGGAAAATTAGGGAGGCTTCTGCATGGGGTGAGCAGCTGGATGAGCAACCCAGCAAGTTAACTGGGAGAGACACAGCATGGCTCACGGAATTCCTGCTAATTCCCTTCCCTCCCAAAGAGAGTTTGCACTGCTCTGAGATTCTAGCTGCAGGGAGCATGCAGCTCCAACGCCGCAGTGACCCGTAGGTGGCAGAGAGAGAGAGATCCTATCCAGCAGTGGTTCCCAAGAGCCTGCTGAAATGCCTAAAGGATCCCCTACCCCTGTGGCTGCAAAGTTGGACAGCTACCGGTGAGTCGTGACAGCTCTGGGTTTGTGGTGGTGGTGCAGGTTTGTGAAGTTATCAACACTCCTCTACCCATGGATGGTTGCCATCTCTAAAGTTCTGGAAATTGTAGCTAGATTCCAAAGAATGCGGGTTATGAACTGCACGGGGGTTGTCGATGGCACCCAAGTCCCCATACTTTGCCCACGGAAAGGAGTGAGTGAGTACATCATTTGAAAGGGTTACTATTCAAGGTTTAGTGGATCACAGAAGCATGTTCATGAACACTAACTTGGGACACACAGGGAAGGTTCATGACGCCAGGGTGCTGAGGAGATCAGTATTGCACTTGAAGGGGGAGGAAGAGACTTCATTCTTCAGGAGCGATATGGTCTGTACTGTGACCCTGCATACCTGTTCCTAACCTGGCTAATGAAACCTTTACCTGACATCAGTGCAGTGTGCCTTTGGACGGCTATGCAGCCAACACCGTTTGCATTATTGTGACATGCTGTCCTCTTCATAACATTTGTAAGACTAAAGTTGAGTACTTTAGGATAGAGTGGGCACAGGACAGCACTGGCTTGTAAAGCCTTTACAGACAGTCAATGCTTAATTTGTAATGAAAGAGGTGCCAGGGCTCAAGCAATTTATTTATTCATAACACATGCAGCATGTCCAGAGGTGCCGGGGCTATGAGCTGCCATGCATAGAGGGGCTGGGGCTCAGCCCTGGCACAGATTAGGTACTTCAGATAGCCTGATCCAGGCTGAGAATGTCCTTCACTGCATTAGGGCATATGTATTAGGGCTTACGGAAAGACGCTGCAACCAGCAGAGGGCAAGACAATCCATGCTCATCAGCCATTGACTTATATTCCATTGCAATTAGGCTTGGCACAGCTCAATTTTTATTTTAAAAAAATAATTTAGATACATAACATCAATTGGGTAAGCATTTATTTTCTATTTTTATCATTTCGAATTTTCACAGTGACAGGAGACTACAGGGGGCAGACAATTATTTAATGGCAGTGGATTTGAGATTCAAAGAGTTAACGCTTTATAACTGTTAAACCCTCCCCTCCCCACACAAATTGTCAACATCACATGTCAAAATATACAAAGTAAATATCCTTAGATCAAACTGTAATAAGGTCTCACATGGCATTTTTCTTACTTTGCCTATCTGTACATTTTATTATCTATGGAAATATTTTTTCATTTGGTTTGTGTGTGCACAGTGAAAGTGACATTTGCCAATAAAAATATAATCCTTCCAAGCCTAATTACAATGCATATGAGTGTTACCTTTTGAAGTCTATGATAGATTATCAGCTGGCGGAGGGCCCACTGTAAAAAGTCTCAGGCATCCACGTAAGCAACTATTTATCTTACTGCACTACTGCTCATGTATGAAACCATTGAATTAGCTCATTTAAAGTCCTCTTTATTAATGCACTTTACCTAAAAATGTGGGACTCTCCTCCAAGAGTCTGACAATACAGTCATGGTGAAAGAAGAACTGAATAACATTCTAGAAATAGCTACTCAGAAGAAAGAAAGGGGAGTACTCATCTCACTTAAAACAGGCACCTGTGTCTGAGGTTTCCCAGCTAGTCATTCAGGCAAGCTTACCACCAGCTGCCTATTACTTTGGTTCCCACCAGAATTAACTTTTGCTTATGGACAATCATGTTATTAGAATAAATTAAAGGTTATTGGAGTTGTATCTAAGTTCATAGCATCATATGGGCCTGAAGTAGGTCATGTAGTCTATCTCCCTATATAAGGTCAATTTCATCATACCGAAAATATCCCTAAGGCTGGGTCCACACTGATGGCAGCAAATTCGCCGCCGTCAGATCGATTGCCCTGGATCGACTGAGCAGTCTGTGTAGACTTGCTCAGTCGATCCAGCAAGCGATGCAGGAAAACCACCCCGGTAAGTGGTGTAGCGTTGCGTTGAAGGGAGTGTTGTTCCCTTCGACGCAGCGAAGTGTGGACAGCATGCGGAGAAGACTCTGCAAAGTCGACGGGAGATACGCAAGTGATTTACGTCACTTGCATATCTCCCGTAGACTGCTGCCGAATCGCAAAGGTAAGTGTAGACCGGGCTGAAGAGATGGATGTCTAGTCCAGCTAGGAATTTAACTAATAATGACAATTTCACAGCCTGTCCTCTTTGATGCATGTGAAGAATTAATCATCTTTCTATTTATAATATCCAGGTATACACTGTACTTCTAGACATACAGTCAAATGAGCTGAGCTTTCCCAGAATTCTAGACAGTCTCAGACAAATACTGCAGTGAAAAAGCCACGTGTTAAGGTTTGAAATTAACACATTAGTGTTAAACAAGAGTCCCGAGTTATTTTCTTTTCTTCCTGAGGATGCAGCATCACCCCTTTAGCAAATGCCCCTTTGACCCTGATAGTCCTCAACAAAAGGGAGAAACACTGTTACTACAGAGCCTTCCACCTAATTCATTAACTGGGTAACTTGATTTTCCTGTTTAACTTACCCATAGCTTTTAAAGGTTTTGATTATGTCTACACTGCAATTAGACACGTGTGGCTGGCTTGTGCAAGTTGACTCAGGCCCGTGGTCTGGGGCTTGGGAGCTGTTTAATTGCATTGTAGAAGTTCCAGCTGGGGCTGCAGCCAGAGCTCTGGGACCCTCCCACCTCCCAGGGTCCTAGAGCCTGGGTTCCAGGTCACACCCAGAACTCTACCCTGCAATTAAGCAGCCCCGTGAACCTGAGTCAGCTGGCATAGGTCAGCTACAGGTTTTTAATTGCAGTGTAGACATACCCAAAGTGCCCAACTTCCTGCTTCAGAATAGGACGACTACTGATTGTTCCCAGCATGCCTGTTTTTCTTTCCTTTTTGGGTGAATACACTTTTCATACCTATGCCATCTCTAGTTATATATTTACTTAGATTGTGAGCCCTTTGAGGAATGTACCATCTTTTTGTTAAGGTGTTAGTGCTGCATTTGATAGTCCTGGTCCATGACTGGGGCTCCTATGTGCTACCACAGTTCAAATAAATAATAAGCAGACTATCTCATGCCACAGCTTTTGGGAGACACCCAGTACACCCAATTTTTTCCCACAAAATCTGCAATTTTTGGTCAAAATTCTCAAAGTATCATGGTCTCTCAGGGTTGTGAGGATTTTGCTTCATTCAGACATTTTGCAAATCTCCTGGCCAGCTGATAAGTTCCAGAAGGCTGCAAAACTACCACAGTAATTCTCGTGAGATTTTTAGCTGCCATTTATGAAAAAGTGGGCATCTGCTAACAGGAACCTTTCCCTCTGCCTCATCTCTCTCTTCCTTCCCTGTCCATCTCCACAGATGCCATGTTGCTGTGGCTCACAGCACGTGTGCAAGCCCCACTTTTGCGCCAAGAGGCAAAGGGAATTCTCTATTACTCTTCCAGAGACAAGTATGAATACTTAAAACAGTAAAATACCTAGTTGTCTATTACAGAGGACCATGAAGGTTAGTGAAACTGAGATTTGAGGCTAGCCCAGCTTGTACCCAAAGAGGTTGAAGGGACAAGGAAAGAGACTGACTGGCTACCTGCCTGACCTGAGAATCTCTGGATAGGTCCAGGAGCAAAGTGGTTTCAACATATGCCTTTTTTCCTCAGTGCTTGAAAACTGATTAATGGAAGAAAGCAACCGGGGTGAGCTGGTTGCCAGCAAAGCAAGATCTTCTACTCCAGTAGATGGCACGATGTCACCTTAGCCTCAAGGTGCCATAAATGTTACGTCCTGTTGGTTACATGATTTCTCCCCTCTACCTTAAACACTAGCTTTGCTTTGAAACACCATCTCCCCACCTGTGGAAGAAATCTATGAGAAGCGATGTGATTGAACGTTTTTCATTAAACATGGAAGAAATGCCTGAGATCTTTAGAGTATTGTTAATGACTGTATTAAAAAGTCAGCCCCTTGTGTGAAAAAAATTAAACAGAGTTAAAGCTTGGTAATATGTTCTGAGGGCTATGGAGTAATGCTGATGAAAGGAATGGACTTTGAGTGCTAAGTGGGGAAACCTACCTCAAGTGCCAGGAAGGATCCAATCTCAGGTTGAGATTAAAAGCAGGACATAAGGTCACTTTAGAGACCAGCGTATTTTTATACTAAAAAGTCTAAAACTTTTCTCCATGATAGAAGCACTCAATAGTTGTGTGGCATTTCCGTAAGAAATGCATCATAAGCCTAAAACAGGCAGAAGGGGGGAAGTTAGGGAAACACCAAACTCTCAAAATAGAGGCATAGCTGGTTTTAGCCAGAGGTCCTTCCTGAAATATGTCAGTAGCTGACAACAGATAGTGATTTTCTCTGTGTTGAAACTAACCCAACATTGATTATCATGATAGGTTCCATCTGTAGATCACATGCTGGTGAGTCTATAGATAGAATTCTTGATTCAAAGACAGACAATAGATGTGGGTAGGAACAGTATCACTGACTACTACTGTAACAGATCTGCCTCCAGGCAGAAAACATCTCTTTAATAGCACTCAACAGCCACAGGCATCTATGAAATAAAGATGAATTTAAAAGATTTTTGGAGAACCCATAACCCCATTGGATGTGGCTACTACTGCTAAATAATCCCGTGAGTCTATACCAGAACCAATCACCATCTGGTTTCACGATGCATAGTTTCTGCACATCGTTCTTCCCCAGTCCATTCAATTATAATTTCAGAGCACGTGCCCATCTCAGCCACTGGGGAACTAAGTGTGGCCAAACAAAAGCCAGATTTTAGAGACTTCCGTCCTATACAGTTGGTCAAAATTTTTCCATCAAAACATTCGATGGAAGATAGCTTTTTGACTAAATGGAAATTGTCCCCAAAATATCCATTTTAATAAAATGGATTCTGGCTTTTGTCCTAAAACTAGAACTGAAAATTTTAGTTTGGGGTAATCTGCCAATGCAGTTACTATCTGAGAAGCCATTGCTCGGTTAGAATGTGTGTAGGCCAGCGATTGCTCTGTGCAATTCACAGTTTCACAATTCAGTTTCCCTGAAAATGACCAAGGCTCACAATTCTGCAGAAGATTCTACAATACTGTAAGAGGGTTTGATTTAGATTATTGATCAATGAGACATCAGATAGTTCAGCTCAATTGGTGTTTATTATTCAAAGGCAGATCAGGAAAAACAGAAAATTAAATACATACCAATCTCTGGATAACAGCCCTGCAATTCAAATCTGTTCCAAAGAATAGGAGCTCACTTCAGTATATTTATACACCTCTTGTTAACAAACAAAAGGTTCCCCAAATTTTTCTTAATTAACACAACTTTTTCATGTCTTTCCTTATTTTGATTCTATACCTGTTTTCCAGGAAACAGAGCTATTTTTGTCAATTATTTCTAGCACTTGCTCCAATTATTTCTAACATTTTATTTAGTTAAAGATACCTATATTAATTAACCCAATAACCCCTAGCAGATAACCAATGCTGTTTACAGTTGGCATCACTTCTGAAAGGTTTTACATACATAAACAACAAGGGTTACATAGAGTTCACTGTAAGCTTAGCATGACTCCAAAGCACAGTGAAAGTTTGGTTCACTGTTAGGATAAGTGCAGAAAATACAAAACCTTCTAGAAATATGTAATATTGGCTAACAATATTGTCGCTCAGAAATATTACTTACCAAGACATTGCTACATCATCTCTCTTCTTATTCTCTTTCCTTTCTTCTACCTCCGGTCTGTCTCCTTCGCCTTTCTTAGTTATGTCACACTATGGCAGACATGATTCTTTGTTTGCTGTCATGTTGGTCCCAGGATTTTGAGAGACAAGGTGGGTGAGATAGTGTCCTTTGTTGGACCGACTGAAGAAGAGCTTTGTGTAAGCTCAAAAGCTTGTCTCTTTCACCAACAGAAATTGGTCCAATAAAGATATTATCTCACGCACGTTGTCTCTCTAATGGTTCTTTGTGTAATTTATGGTGGTAGTACAGAGAAAGGGCAGTGATAGGGGCCCTCACACAGAGGCTACAATTGGCTGGGGAAGTGATGGTTTTAGGGGTGGACGACTGCCTCTCATTCTTGTTATGCCTATAATATTACTAAGCATCCTAAGCTTGGAAAGGCACATTTCTAAGCTCCTATACTTTTCCTTCATGGGTGCTTTTGCATGTATATGAAGAGAAGATCTGCATGATATGCTAGAAGAGTTTTTCCTTTCCTGATCTAGATTTGTATGATGGCTAAATATGAAGCCCTCTTACCACTGGGGATTTGAGAGAGTCCAAACTCAAATCTTAATCAAAACTAGGACAAGGAGAGGAAGAACTGGTGAGTTAGAGAGGAGTATGACTCAGTGAAACATTTATGTGATGGAAATGAAATAAATCCTCAAATCATTGGGCTACAGAAGGAACTAAACCAGCCCCTTCAATGCTCTTGTTTCATACACTCTGGCTAGCAGATCTCTATTTCCTCAGTCTGGTTAAAAAGTTAGGGTTACTTTCATTTCAGCACTGTAAAGTTCAACACTGGATTCTTTATTCTGAAAGTCAAACTGTTGTCAGCACTGGTGGATCAACTGGAAAGTAGTGCCTATAGCACCAACCAGCTTGTTTTCAGAGAACTCTCCACAATGACTCAGATGTCTTTCTTGAGTGGTAACAGCTAATTTAGACCCCCATCATTTTATAAGTATAGTTGGGATTATGTTTTCCAATGTGCATTACTTTGCATTTATCAACACTGAATTTCATCTGTCATTTTGTTGCCCAGTCATCCAGTTTTGTGACATCCCTTTATAATCCTTCGCAGTATGCTTTGGACTTAACTATCTTGAGTAGTTTTGTATCATCTGCAAGTTTTGCTACCTCACAGTTTACCCCTGTAGCCCGGCGGCTGCTTAGCGCTGGTTGCTGTGGCCTTTCCTGGGGCCCAGCCTCCGCGGAAGGCCACTGCACCTTCCGGAAAAAAGCAGGGGAATTAGTCAAATGAACAGTCCATGAGCCCCGGCCCGTGGCAGGGTGGGCAGGCAAGCCGTCTATGAGCCCCGGCCCGTGGCAGGGCGGGCAGGCAAGCCGTCTATGAGCCCCGGCCCGTGGCAGGGCAGGCAAGCACGCAGGGACTCACTCCAACAGCTGGGGGTAAAGGAGGATTCGCCGGGTCTCAGGGGAAAGGTGAGGGGGAGGTGGACGCAGGCCCACCCGACTCCACTGCATCCCAGCCCAGGGCCCTAACAGTGGCAGAGGCTTTGCCACTGTGCCGGCGGGGTCCCACCGCAACACGCCGACTGTGGCGAGCCTCTAGCCGCAGCCACAACTGTGGCTGTCCCTGGGCCACTTCCTCCCCTCCAGTCCCAGGTACCTCTTGTGTCCGGGTCTTCGGGCTCAGCTGGGTACACCGCTCGGGGAGGCTTAGCAGGCCTTCTTCGTTGACGGGCGGCAGGGCAGGGAACTCTTCGGCGAGGGGCAGCTCCTCCAGGTCACAAGATTCTGGGGGGGCTTCGGCTTCGGGCAGCTCGTCCAAGTCGAGCCCTGCTTCTGGGGGTTCGGCGGCCATCAACTCATCTAGGTCAGGACTGGCTTCAGGGGGTGTCTCCCACCCCAGAGTGTCCGGGGGCTCGGCCCACTCCCTGGAGTCTGGGGGCCCTACCCAGTCCTCGGGCCCTAGGTGGTGGGGCCGCTCCCGGCTCTCTGGCTCAGGGAAGGCCCTATGCTGGGTTTCGGCCCGGCTGGAGTCGGGCCAGCGCGGCAGCCGGCGGGAAGGCACGTCTGTACCCACTGGCAGCCGGTCTCTTACTGAGCGGCGGGCCCTGCCTTTTATCCTCTCCTCCCTGGCAGAAGCCCCGCCCTCCTTGGAGGGGATTGGCCAGCCGGTGGGACCTATCCCAGCCTGACCCCTGGGTTGCCAGGCAGACTGGGCTCTTACCTCCTTGCTGGCCTGTGTTTGGGGCGGCGGCGGCCCTTCTTCGGGCCCAGCCTCCGCGGAAGGCTACTGTACCTTCCTACAACCCCTTTTTCCAGCTCATTTATAAATATGTTGAACAGCACTGATCCCAGTACAGACTGCTGGCAGACAACACTATTGACCCCTCTGCATTCTGAAAACTGACCATTTATTCCTAGCCTTTGTTTCCTATCTTTTAACCAGTTACTGATCCAGGAGAGAACCTGCTCTTTTATCCCATGACCACGTACTTTGCTTAAGATCCTTTGGTGAGGGACCTTGTCAAAGGCTTTCTGAACATCTTTGTACACTATATCCACTGGATTACCCTTGTCCACATGCTTGTTGACTCCATCAAAGAATTCTAATAGATTGGTGAGGCAATATTTCTCTTTCTAAAAACCATGTTGAGTCTTACCCTACAAATCATATTCATCTATGTGTCTGATAATTCTGTTCTTTATTATCATTTCAATCAATTTACCTGGTACTGAAGTTAGGCTTACCAACCTGTAATTACTGGGATCACCTCTGGATTCTTTTTAAAAATTGGCGTCATGTTAACTATCCTCCAGTCAACTGGTACAGAAGGTGATTTAAATGATAGGTTATATGCCACAGTTAGTAGTTCTGCAATTTCACTTTTGAGTTCCTTCACAACTCTTGTATGGATACCATCTGGTCCTGGTGATTTATTACTGTCTAATTTATCAATTTGTTCCAAAACATCCTCTAATGTCACCTGAATCTGGGACAGTTCCTCAGATTTGTCACCTAAAAAGAATGGCTCAGGTTTGGGAACCACCCTCACATCTTCTGCTGTGAAGACTGATGCAACAAATTCATTTAGTTTCTCCGCAATAGCCATATCTTCCTTGATTGATCCTTTAGCATCTCAATCCTCCAGTGGTCCCACTGGGTATTTAGTAAGCTTCCTGCATCTAGAATCATAGGGCTGGAAGGGACCTCCAGAGGTCATCTAGTCCAGTCCCCTACACTCATGGAAGGACTAAGTAATATTTAGACCATCCCTGACTGGTGTTTGTCTAACCTGCTCTTCAAAATCTCCAATGATGGAAATTCTACAACCTCCTTAGGCAATTTATTCCAGTGATTAACCACCCTGCCAGTTAGGACATTTTTCCTAATGTCCAACCTAAACCTCCCTTGCTGCAGTTTAAGCCCATTGCTTCTTGTCCTGTCCTCAGAGGTGAAGAAGAACAATTTATCTCCCTCCTCCTTCTAACAACCTTTTATGTACTTGAAAGCTGTTGTCATATCCCCGCTCAGTCTTCTCTTCTGCAGGCTTAACAAACCCAGTTCTTAACACCTTGACTCAAGGTGTCAAGGTTGGTTAAGGGGTTCTTGACACCTTAAGTGACTGCTTCTTGGAGCAGCTAGTCCTGGAACCAACGAGAGCAGAGGCAGTTCTGGATTTCATCCTAAGTGAAGCACAGAATTTGGTCCAAGAGGTGAATATCGCTGAACTGCTTGGTAATAGTGACCATAACATAATAAAAATTAACATCCCTGGGAGGGCACCAAAGCATCCCAATATTTAATTTCAGAAATAGGAACTACACAAAAATGAGGAAATTAGTTCAACAGAAATTAAAATATACAGTTCGAAAAGTGAAATCCCTGCAAACCACATGGAAACTTTTTAAAGACACCATAATAGAGGCTTAATTTAAATGTATTCCCCAAATTAAAAAACATACTGAGCGGCCCCAAAAAAGTGTCACTGTGGCCAACAACAAAGTAAAAGAAGCAGTTAGAGGCAAAAAGGCATCCCTTAAAAAGTGGAAGTTAAATCCCATTGAGGAAAATAGAAAGGAGCATAAACTCTGGCAAGTGATGTGTAAAAATATAATTAGGAAGGCCAAAAAAGACTTTGAAGAATAACTAACCAAAGACTCAAAAAATAATATAATTTTTTTTAAGTACGTCAGATGATGTTCTCTTGTTTCCAGCAAACATGTGGAAGGCCATGTCATTCTCACTTCTACCACTGACGCAAATACTTTCACAGACTTTCATGTAGTGGAATCTGGAACACTGAAGTGGATTTTCATCAGGAGAAAGAAGGCAACTGGCTCAGTGGGAATTCACCAAGTCAGTCAGCTGGTCCCAGAGCCACAAGGAGAAGATCGACACACCTAAAGCTTGGGCCACCAGGCAGAGAAGAAACATCTTATTTCTGATGGAGACAGAGAAGCTACAAAGGAAACAAGCCACCCGACATCCAAGAGGATGTGAGCTAAGGGTCCAACAGGAGCAAAAAGACTGTTAGAACCCAAGACAGCAGGGGAGGAGGGTGAACAGGACTAAATGAGTTTGGTATATCTTCAACAGAGATACTGAACACTCAACACTTCCTCTCTGTCGCTAAAGGAATAGGCTGCTCCTGGTTTGAGGCATGGAAATTAGCCTCCTCAACAGTGGAGACTGATGCTTCCTAATCCACTGGGCTCAGTTCAGGCCACTGCTCCAGGAGCAGAGAATCAGCTTCCCAATGGGAGAAATCCAGACAGATCAACCCCCATGCAAATGAACCTCTGGCCCTGTCTCCAGAAGAGGTACCTGTCCTGAAAAGCATCTCAGGGCAGCTTTATATATGCTGTTTCCTACATAATCTGTCACCAAATCATTGCACTCCTGACCCTCATCCTACACCCCGTAGGACAATGTGGTCCCACATGACACGGCCCCTCCCTGTACACTGATCCTCTATAATTCAAGTCTCCCATATAGGGAGACTGATACCACATGATCCAGCCCCTCGGTGCACAATGATTTCTTATGATTCAGACCAACTATGGGGTCTCCTTGCTACATGCTAATCCCGCAAAAGTCCAGGCTCCTCCAGATTGTGATATTGTAGGAGAAAAGGGAATTTTCTTTCCTGGTTCTTTTAACATACCGGTTGGCCTGCAGCATTCCAACCATCTCCCCAGGAAACAGAAGGGACTGACAACCCTTAAACACACAGAAGTTGGATTCCTCAATGAAACAGTCTCTTCGTGCTGGAACACTGTCACCTGCCACCTAGTCTTTATGCTTTCCTGTGTGGAGACGATACAGGTTCTTCAGCAGTGCCCATCTGGGTACCAGGAACTTCTTGGGTCGGTTCCCGCCCTTTTTTAGAGTTGAGACCATGGTAAGCAGAGTGATGACTTAACAAGCTACATTTCCAACATGTTGAATGAGTGACCATAGATAGTTGCTTTAGAGCAGTGGTTCTCAACCTTTCTAATGCCGTGACCCCGCAATACAGTTCCTCATATTGCGGTGACCCCAAACCAAAAAATAATTTTGGTGGCTACTTCAAAACTGTAATTTTGCTACAGTTATGATTCGGAATGTAAATACCTGATATGCATTATGTATTCTCATTGCTACAAATCAAACATAATTTAAACATAGTGATTAATCACAAAAGCACCGGACACACGTAATGCGCTGCTATGGACTGTGGAGCGTTCCCCCCGCTTCCCCCGCCCCTTAGGCCCCGGACGGATGATGCAATCACGTCTGCGCATGCGCGCAGGCATTCAGTTTGGAACGCGCATCCATAACGGTGTGCGTTCCAGCTGAATAGCGCTGCTACAGATGGTAGCGCGACTTCTCAGCGGCTAAAGCCATCGGAAATATGTATTTTCCGATGGCTTTAGGCGACCCCTGTGTTTTGGTCGTTCGACCCCCGCCGGGGTCGCGACCCACAGGTTGAGAACCGCTGCTTTAGAGCCAAGAATGCTGCTGGATTGGGAATTTCCCTCTAGTGATTCCTGCCATACCTACCAGGTAGGAGTCCAACTGGTTGTGATTGACAATTGTGTGTCACCACCAAGGAGTTCCTCAAGGATGGATCCTACATTCCATGTGGCTCAATTTCTATTAGACGGCTGATGCATCATTGTACCATTCCTGTCCCCTAAACTCTGATAACTTCACCTCTGTCATGGAGGAGGCCTGAATGATGGATGCTCCTAGCTGAGTGTACTAGACCTCCCCCACCCTCTGCACTGGGAATAAAGAAAAGGTGGCTTTGCCAGCCAGATTCTGCTCTAGGACTCCGGACATCAGAGTTCATCCTGTGTGACCTTCTGTAAATCATTTATTCTCTCTGTACCCATCTGTGAAATGGGGATAATTGTAATTCCTAACTTGCAAGACTGTTGTGAGGATAAATACATTAGTGTTTGTGAGGTGCCCCAAATCTACAGCAATGAGAGCCATATAAGTAGCAAGCTAACTAATGTAAAAGAGAAATTATTTAGAGTGCAATACACATAGCAATATTTGGAGTCCCAGGAAAGACTTACATAAAGCAACAATTTAAATTGCTTTCACGTTTATTATCACAAGGTGTCAGAGCTGTGCCCTGAAGATCTCACGCCTCTTAATAAATGTGTTGAAATGTCTTCTTATATTTGTCTTTCGCTGACATTCTCCTTTCATCATGCTAGTAAAATAGAAAATTAATAAGGAGTAAATTATCAAAAAACAAGGCGTCTACGTGTTTGTAACAGCCGGTTTGGAATGTGCCCATATTGTTAGAATTCTGCTGGTGTAGGAAATGGGTCTAACTGTTAAAGACCTGGACTCCCAAGAAATTAAATTTCCACAGCCTCTATTGTAACCAGAGGGAGCTGCACACATAGCGTTTTATACATGTAGCAAACCTTGGTGAGTTTGGTTTCCATATTTGGAAGATAAATCAGTCTCCAAACCCACCTCCCAAACATGCTTGGAATGATCCAGACTCTGCTCTGCTCATGCAGGCTCATGCTCATGCAGAGGAATGTTTCTCCAACATTATACGGTAGCCGTGTAACCCGTCCGCCAGGAGAAGTCAGCAGTAAGAAGGACCAGGTTCAATATCTAGGGGCTACTCTTAACACTACAACACAGAACCAGCTCAAGCCCCCAGCCACTAATCTGGGAAAATTCGCTACCACCTATGGGTGCCTGTAAGAGGCAATACTACCCCATCACAAGTGCTGAGTCTGTGTATAACAAAAGAGAATGTTTGCTGAAAGGGAAAGGGACCCCAGCATTCAAAAAACATGTGATCATAAGCCAACCTGACCACACAGTGAATTGGGCAGTGTCCTTTGTCTCATTTCCCCACCTTGCAGTGGGAATGTCTGACAAATGAATGTCCTGTTAGCGCATCACTCCTTTCTCCCTCCGTGGGACCCCACTCACAGCTGGCTGTTCTTGGTCGGCAAAGACCCAGCGTTCAGAGGTGTGTTCATGTGGGTTCACATCTGCTCCCAGGGAGGCGACGAGAAGCACTGAGCAATGCCTCAGCTGTGGCTGACACCTCTGCAACTCACTCGCCGTTGCATCGCTCATTCTGCCGTCGCTGCCTGCTGCTGCCACCTTTCACTCTGGTGCTGTCATTTACTCTGGCCCTGCTCCTGCTTCTCAGCTGCCATCCTGTGCAATGCCACATTTTGAGAGTCCACCATTTAACCCAGTTCTCAGTGGTTTTAGTGGGTAGCGGGGAGCCTCACTAGTAGTGAAGGCTAGGCAGTCGCTTTCACTGCACGATTGTTCCACACCTCAGGTCTAAGACTCTGCTGCTCGAGCTGGTTATCAGTGATTTCAGCTCTAGCAATCACTTAACGAAACAAAGATTGGCAATTGCGTCTCATCAGCTCATCTTTAAAGAGTGGAGAGGGTCCAGTATTGTCTAGGACTCTCAGGCAAAGCACACACCTAAGAACACATGTCCCCACCCTCTTTTCACTGGGATTTGGCATCCCTGCCCCCTGGTTAGAGTGCTGTTCAGTTTAGGGTGACCCCCTTAATTAGGGCGTGCTAAGCACAGTTCTGCTACCGTTTACTCATATAATAAGAAATACAACATTTCATTACTCCTGCATTGAAATTTAATTTTTTTTATTAAGGCTAATGTTAAAGTATTTTAATACACAGGTTAAGGAAAGAGTTTCTTTACATCTGGGTATAATGCTTAAATTATCCAAAAGTACAGCATTTGGTTTAAAAGTAACAAAATCCAGATAGTGCATAATCTGCACTATCCCACATAAAGGTTAGCAAATGTAACAATACAGTTAAATATTAGCATCCAACTATTTGGATACATCACTCATAAAAAATTATACTAAGAGTAGCTTGTGGAAAGCAAAGGAATGAGTGTAGGTTGTCCTTCAGTGATTGAGAATTTTAGGATAGATTGTCCCACAGTACCAGTCTGGCTGGTCCCTCCAGGATTCGTTCCCGGATGCATAGATGGTGCAACCAGCGATGTAACAGCAAGTGATAGGTGCTGGCCAATAAACCTGTCTCCCCTTGAGAAGTATCCAAGGATGGGGTAGTGGTACCCCCCTGGGTGAAGGAAATGTCTCCAGAAAAGCAGATGAGCCAGAATCTTGTTTGCCAATGGTACCCACACTATTGAGACCACACCCATTTAGAAAAGGTGCAGTTGCAGAAACGATAAGGCAGGTGCTTCCTTCAAAGTGCAGTGGTGTTCTGGCTAGAAGCTGCAGCAGGCCTATACTAATTGTCTTGACCTTCATCTTGCCATTGGAGTTCGATAGTCCCTGATAAGAGAGATGCTGGAGGGCCCATGGCAACCCCTTCCTTCTTTGTTGTGCCTACGTGTGCACGTTGATGGTCTGTGCTCAGTGGTCTCTCACCTTTGTGGGGAAGGACCCAGGCATTGGCAACAGCTCATATGTTCAAGCAGCTCTATTTAGGGTGGCCTGCTTGCCCCAGTTCGGGGAAGGCCCTAGAAAAGGTGGGCTAAAAAAGTTCTCTTCCAACTTTTTCTTTCCTGGCTCTAAATTAATCATTGCTTGTTGAAATGTTTGTACTGTGTTAACCGGACTTGAACTGAATGACCATCAGCTTCAGAAAACACCCATAATTGATAGAGTATTACATCAACTGGGTGTTGATATTGCAGCCCTCAGTGAAACAAGACTTTCAGAAACCGAAACAAATTCTGCTGGCCTGGGAAACCTGAAAATGAACCAAAGATACATGGTGTTGAATTTGCTGTCAAGAAGTCTGTCCTTAGTGCATGTACCCCTCTGGTATTTATTAATGAGAGGATCATGCAGCTGGATGTGAATACGAACTCAGGAGCCCTGACTTTTCTGTCCATCTCTGGGCTCACACTTGACTACTCTAAACAGCAAAAAAGATGAGTTCTATTCTACTCGAAACAAATCAACAAGAATGTCCCAGACTCGTTGTTCTCAGTGATTTCAATGCCCGAGTGGGTAAGGACTGGGAGCATTGAGGACACATCATTGGTCAACACGACACAGAGAGCCTTAATGAAAATGGCCAGCATGTCGTTGAGCTTTGTGCCTTTTCTGAGCCGATAGCCTCGAATACCTATTTTGCCAGCAGCAACAAGGTCACATGGAGGTACCCCCACTGTGGACACTGGCATCGGCTTGACCTCATCCTGATCCACTCCAGAAACATTCGCGATGTACAGCCTGCTCTATCCATGCACAGTGGTGCTTGCAACATTGGATGTGCCCTTGTCAGGGACAAGCTCCAATTACATCTTAAAAAGATCCATCATGCGAAGCCAAAAGGCAAACTTCACCTTGACATCGCTAACATGAAGGACTCTGACACTTGCGCAAAGTTTCAATGTGCGCTTCAGCGTGTTTCTGAAAATGCTCAACTTGATTCCTCTGATTCTGACATCTTGTGGGACAATTTTAAGAATTAGACACTGGCTTCTGCCAAGGATGTCTTTGGTACAACAAAGAAAAAGCTATCTGACTGGTTCGCAGTGTCTGAACATCTGCTGCTCCCACGCATAGAAGAGGAAAAACAAGCTCACCTTACTGTACTTCAAAAATTAACTAAGTCTAGAACTCTTAAGTTCAAAGAGGCTAAGACTGCAGTCCAGAAAGCCTCTAGAGAATGTGCCCAGAAACACTGGCAAGACCTGTGCAAGAAGATTCAGACCTGCTTTGAAAGAGGGGACCTTTATGGTACCTATGATGGAATCAAAGAGGCACTTGGTCCAGATTGTAAAAAGAATGCAAACCTGAAAGCGAAAGATGGTGCCATCCTGGCTGACAGGAAAGAACAACTTGACAGATGGGCTGAGCATTACAAAGACCTCTACTCCAAGGATGCCATTATCTGTGGTACTGCCTTAGCTGCCATTGCCCAGCTTCCAACAATACAGGAGCTGGACCAAATACCCACTCTTGAAGATGCAGAGAAAGCTATCAACGAGATTGCGCCTGGGAAAGCCTCAGCCAATGATCAGGTGCCTCCAGAGCTCTTAAAGACAAGAGGGAGAAAGCTTGCGAGTGACATCCACACACTTCTCTGTGCCTGCTGGAAATAAAGCTACGTCCCTCAGGATCAGAAAGATGCAAACATAATTACTTCATACAAAAATAAAGGGGACAGAGCAGACACTGCCGAGTGATCTCTCTGCAACAACTACTGAAGGATATCTCTATTCAGTGTGATTGGCAAGGTGATTGCAAGGGACCTGCTGAAACCACTCCAAGTCCTTGCTGATAGAGCACTGAACCCACTGGCTATGGGTTCAGAATTGGATGCTCCACAACTTAGATGTCCTTTACAATGTGCTTGTTGCAAGAAAAAAGCTGTGAATAACAAGCATCTAACTATGTAGCATTTGTTGACCTACGAAAGGCCTTCCACACGGTTAGCAGGAATGGCATATACAAGAGCCTACTGAAAAATGGCTGTCCACAAGAAGTGCTCTCCCTATGTAAGGAGTTCCATGAGGGAATGAAGACAATTATCCAGTATGGAAATGAAACATCGTCTGATTTTAGCATTGATACTGGCATGAAGCAAGGCTGCATCTTAGCACCTACCAGCTTTGGCATCTTCTTTGCTATTCTTCTTAAGCACGCTTTTGGAAATGATCAATCTGGCGTACTAATTGAATGGAGGATGGATGGCTGCTTCTTTTATATCAAGTGATTTCAGAGCAAAAGGCGTGTCACCCAGCTCACTATTCGGGATCTGTTCTTCACAGATGCTGCTGCATTCGTCTCTAACACACCTGAGGAATTGCAGATCATGATGAATAAGTTCGGTGATGCGTGTATCAAGTTCAGCATGGTAATCAATATTAAGAACACAGTAGTCATGTCACAGGGCACTAACATCCTACCTAAAATGAAGCTCTGAACTATGTGGATCATTTCTGCTATCTTGGCTCAACTTTAACTAGCTCATTCAGGCCCGGTCTACACTTACCTTCCGGATTTGGCAGCAGTCAACAGGAGATACGCAAGTGACATAAATCACTTGCATATCTCCTGTCGACTTCGCTGCGTCTGCTCCGCGCGCCATCCACACTGTGCTGCACAGCGCTACATCAATTGCTGGATCAACTGAGTGGGTGTACACAGACTGCTCAGTCGGTCCAGAGAAATCGATCTGATGGCGGTGAATTTGCCTCCATCAGTGTAGACACAGCCTTAGCCTTGACACAGAACTTGATGCAAGAATCAGCAAAGTATCTGTCACCTTTGGCAAACCTACCTCATGTGTTTGGAACAACATGCTGCTAACTCTGAATACAAAGGTGTCTGTTTATCAGGCTTGTGTCCTCAGTACTTTCTTTTACAGCTGTGAAAAGCTGGGTCACATACACCAAGCAGCAGCAGAGATCGGACAGCTTCCACTTTCGCTGTCTCAGAAGAATCCTTGAAGGGGACTTGGGACCAATGGATCACTAACCACGATATCCTTGAGAGAACCATTCTACAGTCTATGCAGACTATGCTGGATGCTTGCAGGATTCTCTGGTTGAGACACGTGGTGTGCATACCTCAAGATCATCTGCCAACGGTTGTGCTCTTTGGCCAACTCAAGAACTACCTGCAATGCAGAGCAAGGCCAAAAGCTCCGATACTGTGACAAGGTCGAGCAGCAACTCAAGGAATTCAGCATCCCACTGACAACTGGGAGAGGCCTGTCCACAACTGCTCATTCTGGAGAAGGTGAATCACGACTTGTGCAGTCATCACGGAGTCATCAGAGAGTCCAGGCTGAGGTCTGTAGGCGAGCCAGGAGACTAATTGTGCTCCAACCTCCATCTGGTGAGTGGACCTGTAGCCACTGTGGGAAGGTCTGTCACTCACACATTGGGCTCTTCTCCCACACTAGTGCCAAGCACCATTGACTGACTGACTTTGTCATGTTTCCTCTCATCTGTCAAGATGTTGGATGGCCATATGTCTCTCAGTAAATACAATCCATCAGAAAAATATTTCAGTTACTATCTTGGCTTCGCTTCTCAATGGCACTCTGGCTCATTTCTCCTGGTTTTGCTCATGTCCAGTGATATGTTCCAAATAGATGTCCTTTGACCACCCGATGGTTTCTGATATCATGAGTCATCACATCAGCTGAGCATAGCACTAACTGATTCTGCATTCCTACAACACTCGCTCGTTACTGGGATCCTATGTGCCCAGGGCTCTGACGATCAGAGCGTGCATTTGAACCTCATAACCCCTAGCTCTCAAGGCATTGGCCAGACGGGCGTATTTCTCCACCTTTTGAGCTTGGGCATTGTGGAAGGCCTAGGCCCTGTTCTTAAAAGGAATTCTGATGTCCACCATGAGGATCCTCTTCTGTTCCTCGTTAGTGATGACAGTGTCCCATCACAATTGACTGTCCGTTACAGGGATAGCAGAGTTCACAGCAACCTTCCCTATGGGTGACAGAATGGCTTTGACTAGATGATCTTGGCTGGCAATGTGGTGCAGCTGCCAGGCTCTGGAATGGGGCTTGCACTACACAAGACAGGGGGTAGCATCTCATTGGCATAGCCACACTTCCTGCATCAGTTGTCCCAATTCTCGTGGCAAGCAACTCCATTCAGCGGGATGCAGTGATTTGTAACCCAATGCCAGCCAAAATCGATCACTTTGACAATGCCACTCTGTCCTCTGAATATCTAGGCAGAGTAGGTGCATTTGTGCCAATATAATCTGGTCCTGAAGTCTTTCTTCTCAGCTCATCACTATGTCTCAAAGGAGAGCTTATTCATACCCTGCTTACAAGTGGAAAATATCCTCTTCTCTGAGAAATATACAATGTGGTTGTTGAGTCAGAAGCTGGCAGTAGATACACCGGCACATGCTGTTTTTAAAAAATGTACTTCTCTTTCATTACTTTGCAAGCCTAAAAAATGTTGCCACAAAGGTGTCCTGTTTTTTTATTTTGAAAAGATGGTCCCTGTAGCTAAGCAATGAGATCAGACACACTGCAATTTAACAGTGGGATTTGGTGGACCTTCAAGAATAGCTTTACCATTATCCCACTTGTATCCTTTATTGGCAATTAAGAACAGTGGCCTGGTGCTTTATTCACAGCACAGAGACGTTCCCAGCCAGTAACAGAAAAAGTCCATGGGTAGGAGAGAGCAGTGAAAAGTGGCTCCACTCAAGTGCTGAGATTCATGACAATACACTCCTGGCCTGATTTTCAGCGCATCCACAATTGCACTGAAGTGAATTTGCAGGGGATATTATTATTTACTATTTGTAGTCCCTCAGAGTCCTATGGACAGGACCCCATTATGTGAGGGGGACTGAGGGCGAAGGTAAAGGAGAAGTCATCAGCTCCTTCCATAAAAAAATACATTTATATGACTAACATATATCCTGATCCAGGCTGCAAATCGAATCTGCATTTCCCAGTAGGAACAAAAGCCAAACCTATTAACAAGACCCTGCCTACGCCATCCCATTTATCTCTTCATGGCTCAGGGGTAAAGTTCAACATTGTTTATTCTGCTGTAAGTCAAGAAAGCATCATTCTTTAAAAACAGGGGCGGTAAAGACCTTTCAGTCACTCACACAAATTTGGCCATTCTATTTGCTGTGTGTCTTATACAGTGTAATGTACGATAATTTGCCCATATATATGTTATAATCAGCTGTGAAACATCTCTGGTATTTTTAAGTGAAAGGTGCTGTACAAATATGTTATATTTCACAATAAATATCCAAATTAAATGGAATATTCTAGTGCTAAAGAAATGGGTCTGTGTGATGTATGGAGGATGGGCAAGGTAGCTTCTCTCTGCTCCCACTCTTTGTTGTGAGGTGGAACTTGCTTTCTTCCTGAAAATTAGGCTGTTCAAATTTTATTTTACTGAATCTTCATTCATTTCCAGCAGCCCTTGATTCTGAAGATCTCAGATTATTTGATCGCAGTTGTTGTTGGGAGGAGGGAAAAATATGCAGCAAAGTATTACCATAATTGCCTTCTTTGTCATGTTAATGTTCATTATCTTTTAAATGGTGGCTTCATTCCAGCCTCTAATGATGGAGAATGGTATACATTTACCAGCATCGCAACCCCTCTGCAATCTGCACTGGTGTATTGCTGTGGCATCCGAATCCCTCACTCTTGGAGTCTTGCACTTGCTCTGCTGTATGAACCTCCACTCCTTGGTCAGCCCATGCACAGCCTACAGCAAGCAAGCTGGTCCCAACTCAGTGAGTGAATGCCTCTAGTCATTCACTCATGGGATTATGCAATGGTAAGACCCCAGGCACCATCCCCAGTCCCAGATACAAACCTAGGAACTGCTGTCTTACAGTGTTCAGTGCTGCCCACTGCAAGCTCATTGGTTTGTCAATTTATCAAATAAATTGATAAGCACCTTCCTTGGTCCTTCAAATGGAGTCTCTACACACCTTAAATCACATGCACTGCTTCAGATAAAATAAACAAACAAATGTATTAAGTACAGAATGATTTTAAGTGATTATAAGTCAGAGGAAAGCAGATCAGATTTGAAGAAAAGTAAATAAAATACAAATCACATTCTGAACTAAGTTTAACCATTTCAGCAACCTTACAGTCTTAAATGATTCTCACCACAGACAGGCTGGTCGGCCTCCAACCAGGCCCTCAACCGGTGATCAATGCTGCAGTTGCTTGATGTTGTTTGGAGATGGGAATGGAAGAGACAGAGCCGCCAAATGTCTCCCCTTTTCAACATGTTGCTTCATCCTCCTCTCCGAGATCAGGTGACAAACAATGTCCATATATGGCTCCCTCCATGCCGAGGCCCTTTGTGGATTTGTTTGTTGACATCTGGGCCAATCCTTTACAACAAGACACATATTTGGGAATATTACATAGCGAAGCCTCATAACCATACAAATGACATCGTGACAGACATATTACAATAACAATAATGTTCAGTATGCCACGAGCACTCCAAAAACATCTGACATGACATACTTTGCATTAATCAACACACAACTGCACTATAACGGTGAACATGAATGATATACAATCACACCATAAGGGTGTACATGTGGGTGCAGTGTGTCACATCCTCCATTGCCCCCTCCTCTCTACAGGAGTCACTGTGAGCAGTGGCAGAAAAGATATCAGTTGATAGGTTAAGAACATGTCAGTGTTCTTTTTTCTGAATGCAGAAGCATTAGATGTACAGTAAAGAAGCACTGGATCTGAGAGTTCTCCATGTCATTTACAAGGACTGCAGCAGTTCACTACAAAAGTGTTTCTCAAATGCTGTGATGTGTTTATCCAGCTGTAGCAGAACTCACCCCTTTCTTTTTACACTGCTTCCAAGATGTTAAATCCATCCTCTGGTGATTTCCTGTCTTAATTATTGCGTTCTCCTCTTTGCTGGTGTTTTCCTCTTTCATCTGTATCCCCCTCATCCTTCCAAAATGCAGCTGTTCAGATTATTTTCCTTCCCCATCTCTCAGACAATGTCTCCCTTCTACTTGAATCTCTACACTGACTTCTCCTCTTCTTCTGTATTAGGATCAAGGCTCTGTTCCTTCCAAGTCCTTCATAATTCTGACCCTGTTTACATTTCCCCCCCTGTATCAGCAAGAAGGAGAGAGATTTCCATCCTCTGAATGCAACAAATTCAGCCCCTTAAAATAAACGTTCAGCTGCAGGGTTAAATTCAATAGTCATTCAATGTTCCTGTAGAGTGATAAAGAGCACCATTCCTCAACAGCCCGATCCCTCTCCACAGCACTGCTACATAAAAGCAACCACAGGGAGATGGAGGTGTGGCAGGCATTTCCCATCATCTCAAGTTTTTGCAGTGCTGTTGCTGTCTTCCTCAAGCAGATGTAGGACTCATGCATTCTCACACCTGGTTCCCCATAGTTTTTTGTATGTATCATGTTAGTTATGTTATCCTGGCTGCCCTTCCAGTTCGGGTTATTATATTCTGCCTTGTTACATTTCCCCAGTAGTTTAATTAGCTAATTTATTCCTCATGATAATCTCTTAAATAGGTCCCTGGCAAATGAACATTGCAAGTCATCCAAGAATTATATGTACTATAGTGGGGGTGAAGGAGAGCTTCTGGTCTCCCAGTCTCACAACACAAGAATGAAGGGACAGTTCATGAATGAAACTGCAAAGCAGCAAATCCAAAACTATTAAAGGGGCATTTTTTTCCCAGGCAATGCATAATTAGACTGTGGAACTCATTGCTGCACAATATTACTGAGGCCAAGATTTAGCAAGATTCAAATGGATTGGAAATTTCTATGGATAATGAGAATATTCAGTGTTACAATCATGAATGCTAAGAAAAAATTAGGTAATGTTATAGAACCTTATGTTTCAGGGATTAGCCAATCTCTACTAGGATCTAGAATAAAATTTTTCAGAGGGGCAAATTATCCCACATCTAACTTCTGCAGGGTTTCTCATATCTTCTTCTGAAGCATGTAGTGCTGACCACATTTGGGAACAGGATACTGGACAAGATTGATCATGGGTTTGTCTGTCTGATCTAGGCAATTCCTAATGAATCCTTAAGGAAATACAAAATAGACAGAGAAAGAGAGAGTCTGTAAAGCATCTTGAAATCTGGTCCTTTTTGTTGAAAGCTATAGAAGCAAGGCAAATTAATAAGCTGGAACAAGATGACAGGTAAGTGTTTTCACTTGTTTTTATCATGTCGGTGTTCATTGCACCCTCTTCCTTTCCCCTCATACCCTTTGTACTTTTTATAGAAGGAAGATGATGAATACAAGTCTATCTCTGCCAAGAATGAGCAGCATCCATCCTTTTGTTCCTGAAAAACACAGAACTCAGAAAAATAAAAGAAAACCTTCTACAGGTAACAGCCTTGTAAACATTATCATCTCCATCTACCACATCGTCAGACCAGACCACATGCACGTAAAAGGATGTGTTATCAAAATATCTATAATGGTGACCTTAAAAAGAGCGAACAAGAAATGCTAATGATTTTCTTGTTATTTTAGAAAGGGACTTTTTATTTTCTCCGTTAGAGCGGAGAGCTTCCTGGAGCAAAAACAAATGAAGCTGCTGCCTTTATATATTAGTTAAATAACTATTTAGATAAGTTTCTATAATTTCTATTCAATTTTTCAATTAATGAGAATAAATTTAGTAAATTTTATTATTAAAGGTAATGTTTAAAAGTACAAACAATTCAAAGAGTTTACAAAAAGAGTTGCTGGACATCCAGGTATAGTGCACGGATTACTGATGAGAGCAGAGTTCAGTAAGGAGTTTTAACAAGTGCAAAGAATACATAATCTGCAGTAACCTGTATACAGGAGTCAAGGGCTTGATTTGAAAAAACAAACGATCAGTGTTTTGGGAACATTACTTATTGCAGGGGTTACATAGGATGCAGTTAATGGGGAGTAGATATGTCCATAATAGTGGATTGTCCCTCATTGAGTCAGTGATGTGGTGTAGATAGTCCTTTAATTTATAAATTCCTGTTGGTGGAGTGGAAGGTCCTGATGCCGATTCACAGTGGCGCAGCAGCTATCTGTGGTCGGTGATGTGTTCAATGTAAATATCTCTTGACCACCTGATGATGTCGGACATGATGAGGCGCCACATCAGCCGGGCATAGCACTGACCGACACTGCAGGCCTACAGCACACACTCATGGCAGGGATCCCAAGTGCCCAGGGCTCCGATGATCAGGGCTTGGGTTTGAATCTCATAGCCCTTTGCTCTCAGGATGTTGGCCAGGGGGCGTACTTCTCCTCCTTATGAGTTCGGGCTGCACTAAAGGCTGGGGTCCTGTTTTCGAATGGGACCGTGACGTCTACCATAATGATCTTCTTCTGGTCCTTGTTTGTGATGACAATGTCCGGCCTCAGCTGGCTGTTGGATCCGGGGACGGTGGAGTTCACGGTGACTTTTCCCAAGTGAGGTGGGATGGCTTTCACGAGCCATCTCTGGACCACGTTGTGCAACAGCTGCCAGGCCCTGGAGTGGGGCTTGCAGCCGCAGAGGACGTGGGGCAAGCGTTTGTCCCAGTTCCCATGGTGGACAGCCCCATTCAGTGGGAGGCAGTTGAGTGGGGCCGGATGGATGAACCGCCAGTCCGCAAATTGGGTGAAACTGCCCCATGGCAGAAAGTGGTTGGCGTCTCACTTGCTGGTCAATTTGAAGGCCTTTCCCTGGTCAGGTTTCTTCTTCAGGTCTTTCACGTACAGTGCATGGAGGGCAGCCTTCAGGGACCTCTCCAGTATGCCCCAGGCTCTAGGGGAGACAATGGTGTGGTTGGTGGCTCTGATCCACAGCACCAGGACTGACAGCTCCTGGCACTCCTCGCACTATATCCAGCAGCAGCCGATCCATTTTCCCAGGCGCTGCATGGAGTTGTGAGCACAGGTCCAGAACAAGGCAATGTTGCCCCTGTCCCGTCCAAATTTGCCATCCAGGGAGCCGCTGAGGTAGGTGGCGATGTCTTGGCTGGAGAAGGTTCTGCTGATCCGCTTTTTGATGACTTCTCTCAAGGCATTCGCCGCAATGTTCTTCAAGGTGGCGTCTGGGCAGGTCAGCAGGCGGAAGGCCTGGGTGACAACCATGATGTCGCAGAGGTTGCCCATGCAGGGGATGTTGGCTCCTCCCTGTCTGTGCCCAATGTAAGTCAGCTCGTTGCTGGCCCTCTGGGGGAGGAACAGCCACCTATTCATCAGCTGCCTGATGACCCTGTCGGCCTTGTTGAGGGACACCTTCGCCACGGCTGAACCCCACAGGATGAATGAGATGTGGGGGATCAGGAAGGTGTTTAGGACATTGATCTTTTGCCAGGGTGCCAGCAGGGAGGCATCAATCTTGGTGGCATCCTGTAGGATCTCCTTGATGTTGTCCTCAGGAGTCTGCCGGACGCGGAAACCTGTTGGCGTGCCCAGGTGCTGGTACACCTGACCTTCCTCGAGGGAGATCATGGGCTCGCCCTGGATGTGGAATGAGGTTGCTTGGACCAAATCCCTTCTGCTGCCATCGATGTGGAAGGCTGCGCATTTCTTGGCATTGAAACACAGCCCCATCCAATTGGCAGCCTGGCTGGTAGTGTCAAGCATTCCTTGGAGACTATCGGGGTCGTCTGCGATCAGGACCAGGTCGTCCGTGTAGGGCAAGATGTTTACTCTCGCCCCATAGAGATCAAACCCTCTTGGGCCATTGGAGATGGATTGGATGAGTGGCTCCATAGCAAGGTTGAAGATGATGGGACTAAGGAGACAGCGCTGCTTCATCCCGCTCCGGATCAGGATCTCCGCGGTCTCCCCCTCAGTTGAGCAGATGGTGGTGGTGCTCCCGTCGTACAGCTCCTGGAGTAGCTGGAGGAAGTCTCTGGGCATCCCAAATTCCTTGAGTGTGGAGAAGATGTGTTGGTAGGGCATGGACCCAACTGCCTCCATCCTCTCCTAGCCATTTGGATGATGGTTTGGAGGATGACGTTGTGTTCATACCAGCCTTCACATGACATGAAGCCCTTCTGAACTGAACTGATGGGTCCCTTGTTCACGGACCAATCTGTAATCCTGGCCACTAGGCAGCTGGCATACAGTTGTACATCAGCACGATCATGGCCTTCTTCCAGGAGGTAGGGGTCTGGAGGAACTGCTTGCATCGGTTGAAGAGGGCTAAGAGCACCATTTCCCAGGCTGAATGGGCTGCAGATGTGATGTGCTTGATCCCAGGGCAGGGAACAAATGGGAAGCCCTGTGCCACTCCAGAGCAAAGCCTTCATTTAAATAGCTGCATTTGCAGGCTCCAAAAGTAACCACAGCCAGTTCACTTTGTCTGGGAAGACGGGGGTGGGAAACAGGTTCTGTCTCTAAAGTGAGGCTTCATAAGGGATAAAGAAGACCTCTTTAGGGGTAGGACTGGACTGCATTTAGATAGCTGCAATGGTTCATGTTGGATGAACAGCTGAAAGGTGCGCATCATGAATTTCTTTGTCATAACAATTGCAGCTCCTCAGGTTATCTCCCCTGTAACATTGTCCTGGCTAGGGTACATCCTTTGCTCCCGTCTCCTCTCACATTTCAGTGAGGAACTGCTTCCAGCTCTGAACATCCCAAGCATTAGAGCTTGCTTAGTCATCTTCAACCTTTCAGCATGATGGACGTCTGCTTAGCCAGCTGCATTCATGCACAGCTTATTTCCTTTTCCCCAACCCCAAAAGGGCTCAAACACTGAAGATTAACTTTGTCTTTTAAGGTAGGCTGCTCAGCCACAAAGTTAACTATGTTTCAGGACTCATAGTATCAGGCATAACAAAAATATGTCCCGGCAGAGACATCATGGTTCTCATTATGGACTGACCCCAGGGCCTTCAGCAAAAGCCTCTCTGACTTTGAGCTAAGGGAGCCAAATGAATCTATCAACACGTAGCAGGTGTTATTTTTGCTGGGCCCAGAAGCTATGGGGCGATGTGAATACAGACCCTCAGTCAGTGCATTGCACGGGCAGTTACACTAGGTAGAGTTTGCTTGTGGCAAGCAAAGCCTGACTGGAGGCTTTCAATAACAACGCGTTCTCTGTCAGGCACGGCACAGCAGACCAGGAGTATTTCTGCTCTGGAGTGGACACGGAATTGAAGTGCTCTGAATCATAGAATGTTAGGGTTGGAAAGGCCATTCAGAGGTTATTTAGTCCAATCTCCTGCTCAAAGCAGGACCAACCCCGACTAAATCATACCAGCCAGGGCTTTGTTAATACAGGCCTTGAAAACCTCCAAGGATGGAGATTTTACCACCTCCCTAGGTAACCCATTCCAGTGTTTCACCACCCTCCTAGTGAAAAAGTTTTTCTAATATCCAACCTAGACCTCCCCTACTGCAACTTGAGACCATTGCTCCTTGTTCTGTCATCTGCCACCACTGAGAACAGCCTAGCTCCATCCTCCTGGAAACCCCTTTCAGGTACATAAAGGCTGCTAGCAAATCCCCCCTCATTCTTCTCTTCTGAAGACTAAACAAGCCTAGTTCCCTCAGCTTCTCCTCATAATTCATGTGCTCCAGCCCCCTAATCATTTTTGTTGCCCTCCGCTGGACTCTTTCTAGTTTGTCCACATCCTTTCTGTAGTGGGGGGCTGTGGCAAACGGCCAGCTTCTCCCTAGTGGGTCTCGCACTTTTGCCTCTCGCAGTGGGCCAGGGTGTCGCTGGTAACCCCGTCTTCCCAGGGAGGGGGGTAGGGACCCGGGCCCACCCGGTCCTCTGGGTCCCAGCCCAGGGGCCCTCTGAGTAGCAGCTATGTGCTGCTGGCACCTTACTTGCAGCTGCAGGCTTTTCCCCTGGGCCACTCTCCCCCCTCTGTCTTCCTGGCTTCTTGAGCCCAGTACCTGCTTCAGGACTCCACCTCTCTCCCACACACCGCTGTACTCCGTTCTGTTCTCCTCCACTTCTCCACACACCACCGTACTCCGTTCTGTTCTTCTCTACTTCACTCCTCTGCTCACCACACACCTACTCCTTCTACTCCACACTGTCTCTCAGGAGTAGAGGGTTTTTATAGGCACCTGGGTGGGGCCTTAATTGGTGTCAGCTGACACTAATTACCTTTTATGGACTCTGGCTAGTCTATAGGGTATAAAGCCTGGATCATTCTAGCACTTATATAGCGCCCTTCTAGAACTTTCCTACTGCCCTCTGTCCTTGCTATACCACAGGGGCCCAAAACTGGACACAATACTCCAGATGAGGCCTCACTAATGCCAAATAGAGGGGAATAATCACTTCCCTCAATCTGCTGGCAATGCTCCTACTAATGCAGCCCAATATATCATTAGCCTTATTGGCAATAAGGGCACACTGCTGACTCAGATTCAGCTTCTTGTCCACTGTAACCCCTAGGTCCTTTTCTGCAGAACTGCTGCCTAGCTCATCGGTCCCCAGTCTGTAGCTGTGCATGGGATCCTTCTATCCTAAATTTGGGACCCTGCACTTGTGCTTGTTGAACCTCATCAGATTTCTTTTGGCCCAATCCTCCAATATGTCTAGGTCACTCTGTATCCTATCTCTACCCTCCAGCGTATTTACCACTCCCTGTGCTTAGCGTCATCCAAGAACTTGCTGATGGTGCAATCCATTCCATCTTCCAGTTCATTAATGATGATGTTGAACAAAACCAATCCGAGCACCGAGCCCTGGGGCACCCCTGGCACAGTGTGTTCAAGCGACTGTAAACCATTACATCTCAAATGTTTTCACAGAGTGAACATTTCTAAAGAGATCCTCTAATGACCATCTCCCTTCCCATTCTCAATCCCAATCCTATGCTTTCCTTGAGGCAACTATGGTGCTTGGTTACACAAAAGTGTAACATTAGGACAGCATTAAGGAGAGGAGACAAGCAAATGAAAACTCATTTGAATGCAAAGGATACTGCCAACCAGTTACATCATCCGTTTTCTATTTGTTCTGTAATTTCCTCTCTCTGGAGCTATGATTCCATCTATTAGCAACAATCTAATAACGGCCCGTAAGATTTATTGTCCCTGGCTTACTTCTGATTTCTAATGTGTTTTCTACACCTTCAGTGGCAGTGTCACTGCCACATTTGATCACGGATTAATTTGTAATAAAGAAACACTGGAAAGAGCAGCAACAAAAGGTGAAGAGAGGTGGTTGGGTTTTTATAATGAAGATGTCAAATATGAGTCTGGTACCCCTAAACCAGTCCTGAAATAGCTACCCCTAGCAGGAAGGTTCCCTGCTTGAAGCCTGACAGATGCTTCACCACAGTGTGAGAAGCAGTTCCATGCAACATCTTTAGTCCTTGGCCCATTGCTGTGCATCAAAACATAAGAACATAAAAATGGCCATGCTGGGTCAGATCAATAGTCCATATAGTTCAGTATCCTATCTTCTGACCTTGGCCAATGCCAGGTGCTTCAGAGGCAATGAATAGAACAGGTAATCATCAAATGATCCATCCTGTCAACCATTCCCAGCCACTGGCAAAGAGCAATCCCTGCCTATCTTGGCTAAAAGCCATGGATGAACTTATCCTCCATGAATTTATCTAGTTCTTTTTTGAACCCCGTTATAGTCTTGGCCTTCACAACATCCTCTGGCAAGGAGTTCTACAGATTGACATTGCGTTGTGTGAAGAAATACTTCCCTTTGTTCATTTTAAACCTGCTGCCCATTTATTTAATTTGGGGACCCCTAATTTTTGTGTTATAAAAAGGATTAAATAACACTTCCTTATTTACTTTCTCCACACCAGTCATGATTTTATAGACCTTTATCATATCCTGCCTTAGCCGTCTCTTTTCCAAGATGAAAAGTCCCAGTCTTATTAATCTCTCCTCATATGGAAGCCTTTCCCTATGCCAAATGATTTTAATTGTTCTTTTCTGTACCTTTTCCAATTCCAAATCTTTTTTGAGATGGGGCAACCAAATCTGCAGGCAGTATTCAAGATGTGAGTGTACCATGGATTTATAAAGATTGTATATTTTCTGTCTTATTATCTATCCCTTTCCTAATGATTCCCAACATTCTGTTAGCTTTTTTGACTGGTGCTACACACTCAGCGGATGTTTTCAGAGAACTATCCATAATGACTCCAAGATGTCTTTCTTGAGTGGTAACAGCTAATTTAGATCTTATCGTTTTATATGTATAGTTGGGATTATGTTTTCCAGTGTGCATTACTTTGCGTTTATCGACATAGAATTTCATCTGCCATTTTGTTATCCAGTCACCCAGTTTTGTGAGATGTCTTTGCAGTCTAGTTTGGACTTAATTATCTTTAGTAGTTTTGTATCATCTGCAAATTTTGCCACCTCACTGCTTACCCCTTTTTTCAGATAAGTTATGAATATTTTGAACAGTACTAGTCCCATTACAGACCCCTGGGGAACACATTATTTCCCTCTCTCCAATCTGAAAACTGACCATTTATTCCTAGCTTTTGTTTCCTATCTTTTAGCCATTTACTGATCCAGGAGAGGATCTTCTCTTTTATCCCATGACAGCTTACTTTGCTTAAGAGCCTTTGGTGAGGGGCCTTGTCAAAGGCTTTCTGAAAATCTAAGTACACTGTATCCACGGGATCACCCTTGTCCACATGCTTGTTGACCCCCTCAAAGATTCTAGTAGATTGGTAAGGAAGATTTCTCTTTCTAAAAACCATGTTGACTCTTCCCCAACAAACCATATTCATCTATGTGTCTGATAATTCTGTTTTTTACTATGTTTCAATCAATTTGCCTGGTACTGAAGTTAGGGTTACCAGCCTGTAATTACCATGATCACCTCTGGAGCCTTTTTAAAAAATTTGCGTCACATTAGTTATCCTCCAGACATCTGGTACAGAAGCTGATTTAAATGATAGGTAACATGCCACTGTTAGTAGTTCTGCAATTTCACATTTGAGTTCCTGCAGAACTGAAGGGTGGATACCATCTGGTTCTGGAGACTTATCACTGTCTAATTTATCAATTAGTTCCTCTAATGCCAACTCAGTCTGGGACAGTTCCTAAAATTTGTCACCTAAAAAGAATGGCTCAGGTTTGGGACTCTCCCTCACATCCTCAGCCATGAAGACCGATGCAAAGGATTCATTTAGTTTCTCCACAATAGCCTTATCTTCCTTGAGTGATCCTTTAGCATCTTGATCATCCAATGGCTCCGCTAGTTGTTTATCAGGCTTCTTGCTTCCAATGTACTTTAAAAAAATTTTTTTTGCTGTTACTTTTTGAGTCTTTGGCTAGCTGTTGTTCAGATTCTTTTTTGGCTGTCCTAATTATATTTTTACATGTCATTGCCAGAGTTTATGCGCCTTTCTATTTTCCTCAATAGGATTTAACTTCCACTTTTTAAAGGATGCCTTTTTTGCCTCTAACTGCTTCTTTTACTTTGTTGTTTAGCCAGGGTGGCACTTTTTTGGTCATTTTACTTTGCTTTTTAATTTGGGGTATACATTTAAATTAAGCCTCTATTATGGTGTCTTTAAAAAGTTTCCCTGTGGCTTGCAGGGATTCCACTTTTGGAACTGTATATTTTAATTTCTGTTGAACTAACATCCTCATTTTTGTGTAGTTCCCCCTTCTGAAATTAAATGTTACCATGTTGGGGTGCTTTGGTGTTCACTGCTCCATCCCCCACACAGGGATGTTACATTTTATTATGTTTTGGTCACTATTACCAAGTGGGTCAGCTATATTCAGCTCATGGACCAGATTCTGTGCTCCACTTAGGACTAAATCAAGAATTGCCTTGCCTCTCGTGAGTTCCAGGACTAGCTGCTCTAAGAAACCATCATTTCAGATGTCAAGAAACTTTCTCTCTGCATCCCATCCTCAGGTGACATGTACCCAGTCAATATGAGGGTAGTTGAAATCCCCCATTATTACTGAGTTTTTTTATTTTTATAGCCTCTCTAATCTCCCTGAGCATATCACCATCCTGGTCAGGTAGTCAGTAGTACATCCCTACTGCTATATTTTTGTTTTTCAAGCATGGAATTACTATCCATAGAGATTCTATGGCACAGTTTGGTTGAATTAAGATTTTTCTATTATTTGACTTTATACTTTCTTTCACATATAGTGCCACTCCCTGCCCTTACTGGTGGTAAGTAACCAGCTATTGGACTTCCCTGACCTATACTTTCAGACTGGAAATAAGGTGTCAACATTCAACTATAAGAGTAATTAACCACTGGAACAAGTGTCGTGGTGGATTCTCTATCACTGACAATTTTTATATCTAGATTGAATGTTTTTATAAATCATACTCTAGGAATTATTGTTGAGCAACTTCTATGACCTGTGTAATATAGGAGATCAGACTAGAAGGTCACTATGGTCCCTTCTAGCTTTGGAATCTATGGATCTATACTGGATAAAACAATCTCTTTTAAATCTATATATTTATCTGCACAGAAGAAGGACTCTTCTGGTTTTTAACCTGATTGATAAAATGTGACCTTTCTACATTCTGCTTTGTATTTTCTCACCATAACACCTTCCTTTCTGGGGACCTCAGAAATTTTCTCACAGTCACAGGGTGTAAGCCTAACTATAAGCAAGAAACCATAAAACTCAGTCTTGTTGAAATAGTGGGGAAATGAACGTTCTAAATATTTCCCATTAAAGGCAGATAGGTGCTTTTGCAAATTCTTCTTATGTTTCAGCAAAGAATCCTTGAAGGGTGTATACTTCAAAAGCTTTTTGCCTAAAGAGCAAAAGCAGTAAAGCAAAAGCACCTATAAAATTAAAATGTATCAAATGCTATAGTTCGGTAAACAGGATAGCTGACTAAGCGTAATTCTTGGAACTCTTTGTAACAGTCATGAAGTGGAAAATTCAGTGCTGAGTAAGTGCATCTGAATCATCCAACAAGTTGATATCAACATGCATTTGTACAGCTGAGATGAATCGTGTCCTCATTCAACTGATTTCTACCCAGAAATAGCTGACAACTTCTAGGAATGACAGAAGGCCCAATAAACTGTCCCAGGTACTGGGCTGCAAGCAGTAGAAGGATTTAATCCATGGTCATCAACCAGGAGACATTCACCAATAGTCATATGTCATGCCACAGTAATAGTCAAAGGTGACATAGAAATAGTAGAACATAATATACTGTACTTAACATACAGTATGTGTGACCAAGCAGATTTTCCCTCACTTAAACATTTCCATACTCTCTCGTTGTGTAGTCATTGGTTAAAAAAGGATGTTATATGCAGGATACAGTCTCCTCTCTGACTGGCTCATTCCTGTAGCAATATACAGTATAGAATATTACGTTATGTTGAATGGTGCCATCAGCAAAGTCTTAGAGCAAAGTTCTAGCTAAAGCCATAGGGTGGGACAAGCACTCTCTTTCAGGTTTAACAGCAGGAACAGTCAAGCCCCTTTCTCTAGTATAAACGGAGGGCAGATAATGGGGGGGAGGTGGGCAGCAACCACCCAAGACACTAGGCCACGTGGCACATCAGAGCGAATCTGTGTGAATGGAGGGGGTTGGCATCAGCCTGTACGTGTTGGAGGCAGAAAGCCGAGAGAAGGAATATGACCCTGAGTAGACGAAAAGAGGCAGGGCTTATTGAGTACAAAGACAGGGCTTTTTGAGCAGACTTGGGGGTTTCTGAGTAAGGAAGCTACCCGCCAATGTTTGTTTCTACTGCATTCAGAGAACAGGACTTTGTACTTTTTTTTTATAAATAAAGAAGATGACACCAAGAATATACCAAGTTTATATAATCAGTTTCTCCTCCAATTCTGTTCCCCATAGGTTCTTATCACCACAGTAATATCTAAGCATCTTCCAGTCATGTATTAAGCAATGTGACTAACATCTGTCACGTGTTGTTGGTTTTTTTCATCCTCTCCCCAGGGGGAGAAGTGTGTGCAGTGGAGTGCTTTACTTTGGTTGGGTTTTTTGTTGCTGTTATTTTATTTTTTTTCCTTTGGAAGGAGCGGTCAGCAAAGAGGGAGAGGTGTAGCGTTTTGTTAACAAAAACAAGCATGCAAAGCCCTGAAGCTTGGCTGCTCAGGCCAAAGGAACAACAATAAAAAACCCCCACTATTTCACAAGGAAGATTTTTAGATTGCAAACCCAACCGCTCCAAGTTAGGAAGTGCCACATTTATGCTTTCCTGCGTATCTCCGTAAATAGGTTGCAAGGATCTTTTATGGAGAGTGTTAGGCAATCAAAATATAGAGATCATCTAGTCCAGCCCCCCACATTACCAAGTAAACCTAGACCATCCCTGACAGGTGTTTGTCCAACCTGTACTTAAAAACCTCCAATACAGGGGATTCCACAACCTCCTTTGTATGCCTATTACAGATCTTATCTACCCTTATGTTTAGAAAGCTTTTCCTAATATCTAACCTAAATCTCCCTTGCTGCAGATTAAGCCCATTAGTTTTGTCTTACCTTCAGTGGACATGGAGAACAATTGATCAGTCATCTTGATAACAGCCCTTAACATATTTGAAGACCCTGATCAGCTTCCCCTCAATCTTCTATTCTCAAGACTAAACATGCTCAGTTTTTTTTAACTTTTCCTCATAGGTCAGGTTTTCTAAACCTCCTATCAGTTTGGTTGCTTTCCTGTGGACTCTCTTCAATTTAGCCACATCTTTCCTAAAGTGTGGCACTCAGAATATGACATGCTGAGTAGAGCAGGCCAATTACCTCCCATGTCTCACATACAACACTCCTGATAATATACCCCAGAATGATCTTAGCCTTTTTTTTGCAAATGCATCACATTGTTGAGAGACAAGGTGGGTAAGAGAATATCTTTTATTGGACCAACTATTGTTGGTGAGAGAGACAAGCTTTCGAGCTTACAAGAGTTCTTCTTCAGGACTAACATGGCTACAAAAAGTCACTTTGTTCACTCATATTCACCATAATTCCGGATCCTTTTCAGCAGTTCTATTGCCTCGCCAGTTATTCCTCATTGCGTAGCTGTGCATTTGAGTTCTCCTTCCTAAGTGCAGTACTTTGCAAGTATCTTTACTGAATTTCATCTTGTTGATTTCAGACCAATTATCTGATTGCTCAAGGTCATTTTGAATTCCAATTCTGTCCTCAAAAGTGCTTTCCACCCTTTCCCTCTGCAAATTTTATAAGCAAACTCCGCACTCCATTATCCATATTGGTTTTTCTGTGACTTTATCTCTTATATGAGCAACAAATATAAGTTCATACATAGAAAGACTGTCTTTACAGGGTCATTTTTGTAATATTACAAATACTTGCAACACATATTTAAAAAAAAATGTGATGAAATGACATAACACTATGCTCCCTAAAGATTCAAGCTACTGCTTAGCTGCCCATTAGCTAGTACTGATTAGTTATCTGATACTTATTTGTTAATAGATCATCTGCTCTTTTATTGCGCTACTACACAAACATGGATTTACTCAGATGTAATGACAGTGCATATTTCTCTTCTGCTGTTTCACACAATGTACAATATTCATTTTGTATAAGCTCCCCTCTCTTAGCACACTCTGCACCCGGTGCAGCTAATTCAAAAAGCGGGAGTTAATATAAAGCTCTTTAATATAAATATCTGTAATTCATCAATCCAAAAAAGTAATGTAAGTTCTATGTGTGAGAGTGTATCATGATGCATTAATCAAGTCACTGGTTTTTAAACTATATACCATTTAGCCCTTCTTTTATCAAAGGAAGGAAACTAAGAGAGGAGAGACTTCAGACAGAAATTGAAATTGATGTCAGTTCCCCTAACTTATTGAGGAGAAGGTCTGGAGTCGCCATCTCAGCAGTCAGGAAGAGGCACGCATTTTTGTGTGCATCAAAGGTTGGCTTGTATTGCTCTGTATTTATTAAAAATGTACACAAAGCACATTTTCCCTGGAAACAGCAGCACCAAACAGCCACAGGCATCTTCTTGCTCAGAAATCGCCACCTCTGCTACTCCAGTAAGCTGTCCCCCCAAAATCCTGTTTCTCTGCTTCCTCTCAGGATCATCCTCACAACTTCTTCTTCAGGCTTTCGACATACACAGGCTGCAACTCATAGCCTAGCCCCTGCATTTGCCGACAGGGACACCCCTGTGACACTCTGTCCTCAAAATAGCACCTTGGAACCCCCATATTCACCCCTGTGATATGGTTATGATGTGTTTTGTACAAAGTATGCCTTGGGAGGTATCATTTTAAAAGTCTTGATCCACTGACCATCAAGGTCCTGCTGGATTGTATGTGCTATCATTATATGTGAAGTTATGAAGTATTGGTGTTTGTGTTAGTAAAATATGTGGTTAGTGGGAAACGCCCACAGCTAGCCTTTTAGTGTCGCCAAAGGAGTATCTAAGAAGATGGATTTGCATCAGGACTGGCCAGACATGTGCTGATGGCCCATCAAAAAGAATCCATTCTCCCAGGCACTCCTGCGAGAAGGCACATACACTAGGGGAGCTACCTAACCCCCACATCACAGCAAAGCTCTTTCTAGCACCCAGAATAAAGTATAAAAGAGGGACAGTGACATCACGAAGGGGCCTCTCTCCTTCCCCATCTCAGTACCTGGAAGATCGTGTGGAAAACAAAAGCTTTGAACTGGGGAAATTGGGCCTAGGCCAAAAAGCAAATTTAGCCTTGGTATTAAGAACAGGAAACTGCCTGGAACATCCAGTGAGGTGAGAAAAGCTGTTTGAAACATATCTTGCTTAGTCTGTTCAAGTTAGAATTTAGACTGCGATTCTATTTTTATATTTTATGTATCCACCTTTGACCTCTGCGCCTAAGCCTTATAATCACTTAAAATCTATCTTTCTGAGATTAATAAACTTATTTTAATGTTTTATCCTCACCAATGCATTTGCCTAAAGTGCTTTTCCAATCTGCTCTGATTACAAAGGCTGGTGCAGGTCCACTTCCCTTTGGCAAAGTGGTGAACTAATTAACGAGCTTGCACTGTTCAAGAGAAGGTAAGACAGGACGTTTCTTCGTGCAAGGCTGGGGAGAGTCTCTGCTGAATCTCTCCATATAATTCATGAGTGGCTTGGAGAGCATTCGTGCAGCTTAGCTGGGCGTGGCCCTGCATGTCGTTGGCTGGGTGGAGGGGAGTTTGCTTCTTGTCACTCGCACAGCATTGGGAGAGACAGCCCAGGCTGGAGAGTTAATGGAAAATAGTAGTCCCACAGTTCCAGGCTGTACCCGGGTTTCCTGTCACCACCTCTTAAAAGTCATAGCCTGAGAGCTAAGCCAACCAGAGCTCAGAGGGAGAAAAGTTATAAACATAGGAGTTAAAGACAGCCATATGGGTTCAGTGACCGATTGACAGAGGACCAAGAGATGTATCTGCTTGCAGGGCTGCCCCCCCCCCAGTATCTGTACACCCTTTGTATGCAGGCTACAGTTTTCTTCTCTCACCGGAAACTGAGACAAGCCAGCAATTAAGTCAAGGCCTGAAAAGCCAACTGTAAGACACCCTAGACTTTTGTTTGATGATATGGCTGAATGGGGGACTCAGGCACAGGGTTGGGGGGGAATGGGGTCACACGGAAAGCCCCTGGAACATGCAAAAATGAAAAATGGGGGGCACACTGGTATGGGGGAAAGGGAGTATGGGGTACACACAAAACCCCTGGAAGGGGGGAGAATGCAGGACCCTGGTATTAGGAGCTAAGGGATGGAGGATGAACTGGGTTTGGCTGAGCAAGAAGACAGAAACTGGAAGCCGGGGGAAGACTGGAACTGAGAGGGAGAGAAAGACTGGGACAGGGAGTCTAGATGGTAGAAGAGCATCAAGGAGCCTGGGACTGGTTGAACAAGGACAGTGGGACTGAGAATAAAGAGAAGGAGGTGGTGGGAAGAGACAGATCTGACAAGAAGCCTGCATGTGGGGAGAGAACTAGAACTGGCTGGGCATGGAGAATGGGACAAGGAGCCAGGTGGCAGGGGTGGGGGAGAGACACTGAGATTGAACAAGTTGCCCAGGGAGAGAGACTGTGACTGGGAGCCAGTGGGGACAAGAAATGCGAGCCTGGGGTGATGGGAGGCCTGGAAAGAATGACAGATCCAATGAGAAGCCCTAAGGGGTGACCTGGGATTGCCCAGACAAGGACAGTGGACTGAAAATGGGAGGCAGACTGAGACAGGGACGCTGGGTGGGCAGATTAGGACCAGCTGGCAAGAAGAATGGAACTGGTTTGAGAAGCCTGAGCAGTGGAAACTAGGACTGGCTATGTGAGAAGAATGGGTTTGGGATGATGAGCCAGGGGTAGGCAAGAGACAGGACAGGGCAGGAAGAGGTTGGAGGGCACGGAGGGGAAGGGGGTCATACTTGAAAGGAAAGAGGCAGAAGAAGCTGTACCAGCTAAAGCACACTCCACTCCAGAACCGGGAATGGACCCAAGATTCCTGATTCTCACCATTCCTCTGCTGTCGGCAAATATCTGTGAAACCCTCTAGCCAAGTGTCCCATCCCCCTTGTGACAGGGTCAGGCCAGACGGCTATGCAAGGGTGCTGGAAGGCATGTATATTAGCCCCAGGCTCAGCAAAGCCCTATTCCCTGGGTGATTCAGCTGGGGCTGATTAGGCGATTAGGCCACCTGGGGCCAATCAAGGAGCCCCACCCCAAACACTTAAAAGCCTTCAGTTCAGGCAGGCAGTGGTGGAGTGAGGAGTCTGGAGTAAGGAGGTGTGGAGTTTGAAGAGTAGAGGTTGGAGTTTACAGTTTACTGATTGGAGTTTGCAGTTTGAAAACCTGCAGATTGGAGCTGGCAGTCTGCAGTTGCAGCCTGCAATCTGCAGAAGCTTGGAGTTCCTACGGTTGCTGCCACAACACCGGAGACAGAGGACCCATCTGGGGAAGCAGGGAGCGGACCACGGACTGACCCAAAGGGAAGGTAGCAGGACTCAGTGGCAGAGCAGGCCCCGTCTCCTCTCCACCCCTCCGGCTCACCTTTCCCCAGCTGCACCACCGGCCGGGCCGGAAGAGCGCAGGACCCACGGGGCGGAGTACATCTACCTTCCCCCCCCCTTACCCTGTTACACCCTCTACTGCTTGCCCACTCAGAAGATGGCAATCTACTAGAGTGATTGTCCCATAAAAGAATTACCTCCCCTACCTTGCCTCTCTCGTATTCTGGGACCAACACAGCTACAACAACACTGCAAACTTCTATGACTGGCGGCGGGTTGGTGGCAGCAACCTGGCCTGTTATGCCTGCCCCCCATGATTATAACCATTTGTTTCCATCAACCCAGACGTCACCTACTACAGGACAGACCCAACAAAGAAAACAGGACACCACTGACCATCACCTACAGCCCCCAGTTAAAATCTCTCCAACACATCATTAAGGATCTACAACCTAGCCTAGCAGATGATCCCTCACTCGCTCAAGCCATGGGAGGCAGACCTGTCCTTGCTGAACCTGAAGCAAATATTCACCAGCAACCGCACACCATACAGCAAGAACACTAACCCAGGAACATATCCCTGCTACAAACCTGATTGCCAGCTGTGCTCGCACATCGACCCTAGCGACACCATCACAGGGCCGAACCACATCAGCCACACCACCAGGAGCTCATTTACGTGCACATCTACTAATGTAATCTATGCCATCATGTGCCAGCAATGCCGCTCTGCACTTCAATCTTGCAGGACACTCTGTAGCTGACTTGAAAGTTGCCATACTTCTATAAAAAAGCTTCAAAAACAGACTTCAGCGAGAAACTGCAGAACTGGAACTCATCTGCAAACCTGACACAATCAGACTGGGTCTGAATAGGGACTTGGAATGTTGTTGCAAGATCTCAGGAACACGTAGCGAGACGGACACCGAAATGAGGAAACAGCTTATTGCAGTTTATTGATTGCCGGCAACAGTTTATTGCAGTTTATTGATTGCCGGCAACCGGCTCAGCGGAATCATTTCCAAAGGCTGAGCCCCGATTATACTGGGGCATTGCCTTATATACTGTGGTAAAGCCAAGCCAGATGGCTACGGCAGGGTACTTCAGGGCCGATACGTGAGCCCTAGAATGCTCAAAGCCCTCTTCCCTACAGGCAGGAGAGAGGCTACAGCTGGGCAATCAGGGGCACCTGGAGCCAATTAAGAGCCTACCCAGGTGTACGTAAACCCACACTGGGCAATCAGGGGCACCTGGAACCAATTAAGAACCTTCCCAGGTGTACTTAAACTCTGCCTGCACTAAAGACTGGGAGGAGGAGAGGAAGGAGTTGCTGGAGGTAGAGGTTGCTAAGGTTGGGGAGACAGCCCCTCAGGCCTACAGAAAGGCCTGCACCCGCTTGCCCTGTAGGGAAGGGCCAAAGAGAGGGGAAGATCCAGAGGCTTACCTGGACTGGAGTGGGATTACCTTAGGCCCCACTGCCTATAGGGACTGTTGCCAGTGGGCGAGCGCCAGAAAGGGGGGCTAGCATACCACCATACCTTTAAGATTACATGAATATTTATATATAGCATCACTACATTTTCATAGCATGATTGGCTCATTATTACTTAACAGCATTCACACTTCCTTGTGGGAGTGGGCCTTAAACTTGTTTTTTATTAGACTATTGGCAGTTAAAGCAAAGTTGCTGAATTAGGATTAATATGGGGAAGTTGGTCAGGGGTTTTCCAAGAAGCTGATCTGAGAAGTTGCTGACCTGGGGATCCGAGAAGTTACTGAACTGGGGTCAATATGGGTTTCAGAGAAAATGCTAAATTAGTGTTAATGTGGGGAAATTGGGAAACTGCTGGGCTGATGTTAGTATGGGGAAATTAAGGAGGTTTAGCAGCTCTTTCTCTTGTTAGCAATGTAGTGTAGTATTAGGGTTAGCAGAACAGGTACAGAGCTTAATAGCTTCAGCCACAATCAACTTTAAAGCACAAAGGTTTACCTATAGGTGATTTTGTGGAGGTTGGGGCTTGCCTGGTCTTGCCTCAATGGTTCTCTCATTACAAGAAGTAATTGTCACTGTTCACACATTCTCCCCTTCTAATCAATGGTTGTGAATAGGCCTCAGCTACTCTAACTGAATGGACTTTCCTAACACCTACTCTCCCCATTGTTGTTCCTTGCCCTTGGATGTATATATACATCCCCTATCTGATTTCTATTCCTTGCATCTGACGAAGTGGGTTACAGCCCACGAAAGCTTATGCCTGCAGAAATTAAATTTGTTAGTCTTTGAAGTGCTCCAGGACTCTCGTTTTTGCTGTATATAGACTAACACGACTATCCCTCTGGAACTTTTCTTGTTTCTAGTTAACTCTCCACTCTTTCTTAAATAAACCTACTTTTGTTTTGTTATAAGTGATCACAAGTGCCGTGCAGTTTACAGGAGTGGTGGGTTAAGGTAAAACTAATAAAATGCTCCCCTGATGGCAGAGGAAGAAGGATTTCTGTGAGCAGTCTGTGCCAGGAGCTGGATATCACAGGGGAATAATTCAAAGGAACACAGGTCCTGGGGTGCACCTACTGTTAACTTGCAAGGTGAAGACAGAGCTGTCACAGCCCAGAGGCGAGGGCTTGAGTGGCTGAAAGGTTGGTGGTGTTGGGGAGGTAAAACCCAGTGACCAGACAAGACTTCCTCATGCTAGAGGCGGGGCGTAACAAGATGAATGACAGTCCTGGGTACCCCGAGAACAGTTACAGGTTCCCATTTCAATCCTGAGTGTGAGATTGGCCGGAGCTGCCTTTAGCACTTTAAGGCTGTTGGGCCTTTGAGGCGCAGGCAAGCCAGTTTCATTCTGAAACCACTGCCACAGTGCCCTTGAGAACATTCATGCCAGATCCTCTATGAGAGGAAAGCTAAGAGCTGCCAGCATTTTAAGCACAGCAGTACTGGTTACGCATCATTTACTTTAAACCAGGCTTTGAGGACTTCAGTAACTCAAGGTATGTCTACACTGCAGACTGAAGTCGATTTACTTTAAATCACCTTTCACCAGCCGGATTTTAGAAGTCGCAGGAGCGTGATCACACCACACTCCTTGCGCCAGGCTCTTGCATCCCTACTCGCCATCCTTGGGTTGACTTTCAAAGCAGTGCACCGTGGGTAGCTATCTCACTGTGCAACTAGCCGCATTGGCTTTTGGGAAGCTTGTCATCCTCCCATGATGCAACGTGCTCCCTCTCCCTCCCTTCTTGTCCCAAACAAACTGCAAACGCTTTCTTGCGCCGTTTTTCTACGCCATGCGCATCCCGTTGCCAGAGAGACATGGGGCCCGCTCAGCTCTCTGCACTATCATTGTGACAATCACAGATACCTCACAGCTTATCATGCAGTATTTTCAAAGGGGAGAGAGGAGCCACAGCATGGAAAATAGCGATGTTACTGAGGCCGCCCTGCTACAAACCATAGAGCGGAACAATTCCTGTTTGTTGCAGGCTGTCGCGCATCATCTTCAGTCCGTGGAGTGCTGGTTCTGGTCCCAGGAAACAAGCACAGAGTGGTGGGATCACATCGTTATGAAGGGGTGGGTTGATAAGCAGTGGCTGCAGAACTTTCCTATGCGAAAGGCCACTTTCTTTGAATTTTGCGTCGAGCTGTCCCCAGCTCTGAGGCGCGTGAATACTCGCTTGAGACCAGCTCCAACAGTGATGAAGCAAGTGGCCATCGTTCTGTGGAAGCTAGCATTCCCAGACTGCTACCAGTCAGTTGGGAATCAATTTGTAGCTGCTAAATCCACCATTGGAGTGGCTGTGATGCAAGCATGCAGGGCAATCAATAGGCTTCTGCTAAGAAGGGTAGTGACTTTGGGAAACGTGCAGGACATAGTGGATGGGTTTGCTACAATGAGGTTCCCAAACTGTGGGGGGAGGCAATAGATGGCACGCACATCCCTATCTTAGCACCCGACCACCTTGCCACGGAGGTTTTTCGCCTTCCTCTGCAGCATGGGGCATGGGTCGCTTGCTGGTGGATTCCCTGCAGCTTGAGGTCTTCAAATCTCATTTTTGAGGATTTCAATAACTCAGTCATGGGTTCGGGGTTGTTATAAATGTGTATGGGTAGGGTTTTGTGGCCTGCCTTGTGCGGGAGGTCAGACTAGATGATCATATTGGTCCCTTCTGACCTATGAGTCTATGAGTCTATGAGTCTATAAATCGAAAGGGATACTTCTCAATGGTGTTGCAGGCCCTTGTGGATCACGGGGGACGTTTCATCGACATCAATGTGGGGTGGTCTGGAAAGGTGCATGATGCGCACCTCTTTAGGAAGTGGGGTCTGTTCGATAAGTTGCAGGCAGGCACTTTCTTCCCTGACCAGGAGACGGGGTGGAGTGGGAGGTGCTAAGAAAACAGCCCCTTATTTTTGAAATACAATGTTAACAACACTGAGAGGAAGAGAACTGGCTCACAGCAACCTTACCTAGGAGAATCAGAGGGAGAAGCAGGAGAGGCCCTGAAGGGTTCATCCTTTGGATAGCAGCTTGAGAGTCCCACAAACTGCTGTACATATAAGGGGCCTGTTAGCCTGACTGACACTTAGGGCAGGTGTACCCCAGCTGCGCTGCTGTAGCGTGTCTGGTGAAGATGCTGTATGCCGACAGGAAAGTTCTCTCTCTCTGACGTAGCGCCAGCACGGACAGCGCTTAGGTTGCCGTAACTTGGGTCACTCAGAGGGGGTCTCTTTTTCACACCCATGAGCAATGCAAGTTAGATCAACTTGAGCAGTAGTGTAGACCTGCCTTGAGTGGGGTGTTTTTGGCTGGCCCAACACCCCCGGTCAGCTGGATTGACAGGGCAGGCAGGCCAATGAGGGAGTCAGGAGCCCAGGGTCCCATCCAGCATGTGAACTGCAACTGCTGGAGCCAGAACAGGGGGAGAGCAGAAGCCTGAGATGAGCTGCAGACAGAGCAGCACGGAGCCAGAAGAGGCAGAGCTGGGGAACTAGGGCAGCGAAGACCAGCCGCGCCAACATGGTGCCGAGGCTGAGCTACGGGGGGGGCTGCGGGGCCAGAGCTGGGGAGCGAATGCCAGCCGTGCCACAAGTAACCCCAGAGCTGAGTGGGGTGAGAAGCTGTGGAGAGCGAGGGGGACCCAAGGCAGTGAGAGACCAGCGCAGGGAGATGCCGTCGGACAAGAGATCTTGCAGGCCGGACTCAGAGTGGGGATGTGACCCCGACGGGAGGGCTGATGCTGGGGAGAAGGGTCCTGCCACCAGAGCAAGTATCTGACCCAGGGTATCACCACAGCACAGCCAGGGCCTGGGAAGGAGGCCTGGGACGTGTGAGGAATAGGCTGTGAACTTCCCTTACGTCCCAGAGATGTTTCCCCATGCCCACAGGGCAGGGTTCCTTGTTTCCTTTAACCTTTCCCATTTTTTCCTTATTTTTCTTACAGTTAATAAATTTAACTTGGTTTGAACTTAATGCATTGATCACTGGGGTCAGAGAGGAGTCCAGTGTGGAGGGAGCACCCTGGAGTGGAGACACCCTAGCCCCTGCCCTAAGCAACCACGACAAGGCTGGGGATTAAGCCTCCCAGGAATCGGGACTAGCCTTTTTCAATCATGAGGACCGTGCCGCATGGAAGAGCAGAAGGGGAGCCCTCGAGGCCAGGCAGGCATCCAGGTAAAGGGAGTGGAAGTAAGGATCCAACTCCTTTCGCTTGCAATTCAACTGGGGTAGTGCATAAGCCAGGAAAGTTCCCAACAATAGCAGAACCATTACTCTGCTTACATGCCATAGCTGGGGGAGGGCAGAAAACCATTTCTCTATTTTGAGTTGGGACACTTGACTTTTGGGGGTGCCTAAAACATTCTGCTTGTTGTGTTTTCTTGTGGTATTGTAATAAAAATTGTGGTTTTAAAAAAAAAATCTCCCAACCCTCGGCCTATCTGGCACACGGATGGCCCTAGTCACCCGCAGAGAATAGACAATCAGCCAGGCCCCGGCTAGGTTTCGGTATCTTGCTTCAGGGCTCTGTTTATTGTCATCGCAAACAAGAAAGAAAAGTGTGCAAAAAGTAACACAAGCAGCAGTCTGGTTAGGGGATCTGACTGGGGTCTTCCGGTCTCCAGTAGCTCGCAGGTAGGGCCCTCTCTGACATCACAGGAGGCTACACTCAGGGCAAGTGGGCAGGTTACCTCTTGCTCTAATTAATTGTCCATTGCCCAGCTGATACTATGTGCCAATCATGTGATGCTGATCAGCTGGACCCAGCGCCAGCCTACTGGACTTCTTTCTGAAGCAGGGTTGGCTGCGCCCTGTCCCTTCCCCCCCCCACACCCTCCCAGGGCAATTAAAGGGGGACCGTGCCCTGTTACAGAGCCTTTATCTCACCAGTTCTCTCCCCTGCTTTGTAATGTCACAATCTCTCTCTCAACATTTTATCCAAACTCTTCACCTAACAACCTTTGTAAGCAGCAAAAAGCCTTTATTGGAAGAGTGGTAACCTCCTCCCTGATCTTTGTGTTGTAACAGACTTCTATAGAGCCTGTAATGTTTATGTGCCCCGAGGTCATTTTTGAGTAATTGCATACCAACATAGAGCAACAATGGCAAATGTCACAAAAAACAAGCTGTTTCCGAAAGTTTGGTGATCAGGAAGTCAAAGCTGGTCAACAGGATAAGGCCTGTTGACAGTCAAAAAACAGAGAATCTGTCAGGCAACAGTGGGCACCCAAGGCTTGAAACTAGCCACTGGAGGGCAAAAAGTTCCTTCATATGCGTGGGACTTGCTGGTTGGACAGTAGCCAAAATGTCACAATTGGTTTAAGCAAGCAATACGCTGGGGTAGAGAGATATATAAGGTTGTCAGGAGAGAGGCAAATTGGAAGAGCCACGCATCACAAGGGGTGCACCAGAATCGCACCGCAAAGATGGCCTGATCAACCATCATTGCCTCTCCCCAGCTCGCTGCTCAAGAAAGTATAGGGCATTAGAGCTGGTAACCTGGGTGTGAATGCAATAGAGGTTCCACCTGGAGGAAAACCAGTAACCAGGGTGTGAATGCAATAGAGGTTCCACCTGGAGGAAAACCCAGGAATGTAACATAAAGAGTAAGGAAATTTGGCCATAAACTTTTATTGTTTTTGTTGCATCTGAGTTTATCCATCTGTGTGATAAGTATTAATCAAATGTTGTTTAGTTGTAAGTAAGTCTTTAAGTATCTGTTTAGTGTATTTGTGTTAGCATGATTAGTTGTCTAAATCGTAAGTTTTAAGTTTAAGGAATTGTAAAAGGATAAGGGGAGACAACTTGTGATAGAGAGAAAACCCTCAATAAATAGTGAATTTGAATTGAACAGAGAATGTGTGTCATTGAATGATGAATGATAGATTTATGAGCCGTTGACCAAGTCTTGGACTAAGACAGGTTTCAGCCGCCCTCATCCGTCCACAAGTTGGCTGGGTGAATAGCAAGGAGGGCCTGTCTGAACCTAGTGACTCAACGGACAGGCGGAGTGACTGCAGCCACAAGGCTACCTTTTCCCCTTCCCTAACCCATGAGCCTTTGTAGCTCTGTTGCTCAATAGAGCTCCTGTGACTTGAAAGGATTCCCTCTGTGTCTGTCTGTCTGCCTTTCCTCCCCCCTTCCGCTAAATAAGTGTTCCGTTATCTGATTCATTCACCCCATCAGCATCATGGGTTGAATAGAAACGGTGCGGACCCCTCAGTCAGTCAAACCTGAGTAAGTTGTATGACTGTATGTGTAAGTGTGTTTTGAGAAATTGATCCCTTTAGGAAAATCCAACTGTCTCAAGCAAGGGATAAAAGAAAAAGAAAAAAAAAAAACCACAGTAAGCCATAAAACTATCACCAGGCCGTAAACGGAAGTGGACCTGATAAAAAAATCCTTCCTCCCTCCTTCACCCTCTCTTCTCCAGCCCCCCCCCCCCAAGTGAGGAATACAAACGGATCAAGACAGGAGTTTTTTAACCCCTTGTCACCACACTTTGTAACAGCAAAATATCTACTGCAGCCTAAGTTACAAGGCTAACTCTCACACAAACCACTCTTGCATCTTTCAGCCACTTGAGGTCTCCGTCCGTTATTCCCAATATCAGGGTTAATGAGGTAGGGTTGTATATTTCATATAGATGTAAAATCCCCACACTTGTAGCACATTGGGGACTCATGAATCTGCACTGAGGCTTCCTGGAAGGACATAAAGGCAGATGGCTGCCTGAAAGGGGGAGCTCCCTGCTCACCTGCTAGAATCCACTTCCATCCATGCTGAAAGGTAAAGAGTTTCTCAAAACTAATGGGAAAGCTGCACGATGGGCTGCTGTTTCTGGCAGGGCCAGACAAGTAAAGGATTTGGGCAAAATAAAAGAAAAAATATAGCTAAAATGAGAGTGTGACTCTGCAGGAAAAAGAAAAAAGATGGCCCCTGACCAGTGCCCCTAGAGAGAGCTGAGGGCAAAGAAAAGAATATCCAGTGCTGCTATTAACCAGGGAATGCAGTGCGTGCTGAAAGACTTCAGAAAAGACTGATCTGCCTCCTTGGAGAGGTAAATGACTCAGTTACTGAAATTAAAGAGAGTTTGGTCAGACAAGAAATGAGAGTAGAAGTTTTGAGGTTAAAAATACTTCTTTAATTGAAGAAGTAATCTCTGTGAGAGGCAAAATAGCGATTTTCCTCTGTACAATGAAGTCAAATAAATTTGTCCATCAACAACAAACGCTGCAGGTTCTTTGGCTCAGATTTCCACACACTTTGGCACTTGGGTAAATTTTCAAATTCAAAGAAAATATTTTCATAAGTTGATATATGTTTGTATCATGCGCTCAGTCTTTGGTTGAGAGGGAATGACACTTCTATTCGGTTCTCTACAGGTTCTTATGCTTCACTCAGCACCAGAGTATCTGGTTGCCTTCCATTAAGCAATATGACTAACGTCTGTCCTGTGGTGTTTGTCCTCCTCTCCCCCAGGAGTGAAGTATGTGCTGTGGTGTACCGTGTTATCTTTTTTAAATGGAGTTTTAGGTGGGTTTTAATATAAAAAGTCAACTCTCTCTCTATAAAGCAGTGTTGCAGAGAGACCGACACAGACTTCATCTGCAAAGAAGAGCTGCAGCAATGTGAACCCTGAAGGAAGGTGTAAAGCGAGCCAAAAATGAGGGATTCTCAACAGATGGGGTCAACTCTGAGAATAAAAGAAGAATGTCTAGTGAAGTTATAAAGTGCATGCAATCACAGAAGCCTGGTCTCTGTGTTGATTGTACAAAGGACTGGAACTATTATTCTATGATCCTGTCAAAAAGCAGCATGTATGGCACCAGCAGGGCAGTCCGAGGGAATTTCCAAAGTGATCAGGCTTGCCCTTATTCACCCGGGATTGCATCAATGGTAGATGGTTGGTGGAAGTCCCCGCACCACTAGTTCAGTGTCAGAAGATGAACCTGGAGCACGGTGCAGTCTCTGGCTAGTCCCTTTCTACCAGCAGCACTTGACTTTAAAGGTGCTGACTGTTCTCCTTGTCACATCATATTCAGTTTTCTCTCTGGCAGTCGTTTGACCCTGAACTGTAACTCCCTGGCCAAGTGTAAGCACATTCCCCTGCTCCATTAAAGCAAGACACACCACGAGGCCTTGCACTGTGCATTAGAGAAGAAGGAGCGGGCATGAATGAATGCTGGCATGGAATGAATTCGGGAGGTCTCTGACAATTAGGTTTCATAGCAGAAGATATTAATGCAGAATCTTTTGTTTCAATAGGCACCACAGCTGACTACTAGAGTCAAGGTTCAATATGTAAATGATTTCTAAAGGTTAATGATTAATAGATGTTATAAGCATGTCACAGACATGAGTAGTATTGGTTATAAATGCATTAGTAGAACATGTTATAGATGTTTCTAAGCAAGCTAGAGACCTGTTGGACTCTATAACAATCAACAAACCCGTTAAAGATACATTATTCCTTTATGAACCATGTAGAAATGGAACTTGCACATAAAGTGCATCCTATTTCTCTAGTAACTACTGCTTCTCTCAGGAGAGTATGTCAGAGAATGACTCCCAAATGCACTTTGCTTTGGAAGGAGTTTTATTCCACTTGTGGTTTGCCATGAGAACACAAAAAGTTTTAAGAATGGGAACAGGACATCCTCTTTCCCAACCCGCCAGCCATTTCAGCTGATGTTTATTCAGAATTTCCTTTTCCTCTGTGTAGCTCAATCCCAAGGGACAGAATTTTGCCATTTAGGGGCAAGTGTCCAAACCAGGCAGCTAAGACTTTTTCCTCACTGACCCACAATTGAAATGAAACGGATGGTGTAGATAAAAGCCACCTACTATATCAAACCACTTCCTACACACCACAGCTAAATGATATCACACATCATCAGTTTCATTCTCTCACACAGATCTAAACAACAAAAGGATGATATGCTGACCGGAGAGAAATGTCTTAGCTGTTCCCTCAAAATGGCTATTCTGCTCTCTGTCATAGTATAATAGGCAGATCATTGAGTCACTCAGTGAAAGCCCCATAACCTCCAGAAAACCTCCTCCTTGTCAGTATTGTGCAGAAAATACGTGAGCTGGTTACATGGCGATCGCTTTTCTTTTGATGTGGGGCATGCTCAGATCCCTAGAGGTGACTGGACATGGAAATGGTAAGAGATCATTGCTGCTTTCTGGAAAGTAAAACTTGGTTTACTTTTGCTTGGTTGCTGGCATAGATTACTGATAACCTCTTTCTTTACCTTAAAGCAATCAGGGTAATAGTTTAAAGGAACTTTGTATTCTAAGGAAGCAACAGAAATAGCTTTTGTGCCCACAAACCATCAACTGGAGACAATCCAGTGTGGGAATATAGCGTATTTTGTCTGAGTAATGTATGACTCTTCTAACCCATCACTGGAACAGTGGGCAGATCAAAGGAATACTAACACCCTTCTAGTGCAAATTGCTCTTTGAATATTTTTTCCATTTTGCATGAAACTTTAGGAAATATAAAAATAGAAATTGAAATGTCAATAACCTTCTCAGATAACTTGCAAGTGAATTTGATGTACTTGCTAGGAGTACATAATATATATTATATAATCTAGGTTTGCTGCAGATGTGATTAATACCATTTATGCTTTTTTACCCCTTTAAAAATGCTACCTATTCACTCTATAAGTGAATTTATAGGAACTGATTGAATTATTGAAACTGGCTGAATTTGAGGAACAGATTGGTAATATAATAGAGTTTTTGAGTCAGAACTGGTATGTCTGAATGCAAAGATGTCTATAAATTGTAAGGTTAGTACATATGATGTTTCTATTCTAAACATCCCTAGGATTTCCAACTTCAGAGGTAAGAGTTGGGTAAGAAATTCTTTCCTGGGAAAGAAACTCAGATGAACTAATGACTTTATTGCTAATTACTCCCTTCCAGCACTGGGTACTGAGATTGTACCAGGGAAATTGTGATCTTGAGAGGAGATTGTATTGTGTGTAATGGAACAACTTGACCTGGCTGTTCTTCCAATCTACTCATAAACAAAAAGTTTAAGCTCCAGGCAATTTTATCAACAGAATATAATGCATTGAAACATCTGCATCTTTTCATTAAAAAGGAGACATTTTAATGGCAAAATGAAATGCCAGTGTCCCCTGCACGATTTTAAATGGTGCATATGACAGTCTCACTGTGAAATGTTCAGCAGGAGATATGTAAATGGAATCAGTTCTGGGATGAGTCAAGTCCTGCGTATCACGTTCTCTGTATTACTGTGCCCTGGGATGCAATTGTGAGAGCTCACACTGAGATCTGCATTTATCAGAAACCTTACTTAGAATCACGGAAAAACTGAGGGGTGGCTAGCACTTGCATTTCATGCTGAATTCTGCAACTCAATTCTGTGATGAATTTATAAACATAAAAGATTAACTTGCGTTGTTATTTCCATGTAGTTATCTCTCCGGCATTACACCCCCTCTTTCCTTTACTTCCTGTACTTACTTTGAATGCCTGTTCTGATACTTTTGTAATTTTTAACTTCATTTTCTTATTATCTTTATAATAATCCCCTTTGAAACTGAAATCTAACTCTTTACTAAAATCTTTCCCCCTCCAGTTTCGTTATTGTAGGGTTGCCACTGAGCACTGCAGGTGCTAGATTGTTGTCTTCTTTCTAATGGGGACCATCTAAAGGAGAGTAAGCAGTCTTGCAAACACATATAACTAAAAAGAGGATAGGTGACATTATGGGCCAAACTCGACAATGTGTCTTTGTAGTCACAGTACCTACAATGCCTATGCCACCCCATTGATCCTTCGATTTCCCAGCTCTCTCAGTATTGCAAATCAACGTCATAAAATAAGTCATGTTGCACAGTTCATATAGCACAGTTTCTGGGCAAATACACTGTCATTAATGAAAATTGAAGGGGAATGAAAATAAAAATATTTAGTTCTCATACAACACTTCATCCATGGCTCTCAAAGAGGTTTCCAAAATGTGGGCAAGCATCATTTCCTAGATGGAGAATCTGAAGCAGAGTAAGTTACACAGCACACCAGGGGGCAAAGATGGAGATAGAGCCCATGTCTCCTGGTTCATTGGACATAGTCTCCCATCTTCTTATTTATTATTGATGTTATGATAGAACTTAGATGCCCCCGACATACACCAAGATCCCCTTTGGCTAGATGCCCGACAAAAGCAGAATAAAAAAGATAGTTCCTGCCCCAAGAGCTTGCCATCCAAGTAATCATCTTACATTGATACAGAATCACAGAATCATATAACCATAAGGTTAGAAGAGACCACCAGGGTCACTGAATCTAACTCCCTGCCAACATGCAGGATTTATTGTGTCTAAATCATCCCAGACAGATGGCTATGCAGCCTCTTTTTGAAAACCTCCAGTGTAGAAGCTTCCATGATTTCCTTAGGTAGTTTGTTCCATTTTCCTGCTGTTCTTACAGTTTGGAAGTTTTCCCTGAGATTTAATCTAAATCTGCTGTGCTGTAGTTTGAACCCATTGCCTCTTGTCCTGCCCTCTGGGGCAAGAGAGAACAGTTTTTCTCTGGCATTTTTTATGACAGCCTTTCAAGTATCTAAAGAGCACTATCATGTTCCCTCTTAATCTCCTCTTTTCCAAACTAAACATACCCAGCTCCTTCAGCCTTTGCTCTTATGGCTGGCACTCCATCCCTTTGATTATCTTTGTTGCTCACCTCTGGATCCTTTCCAGTTTCCCTACATCCTTTCTATACAGCAGTGATGAAAACTGGACACAGAATGCCAGCTGAGACCTAACCAGTGCCGAGTAGAGTGGTACTGTCATCTCCTGTGACTTGCATGCAATGTCTCTGTTAATGCAACACAAAATTGCATTGGCTTTTTTTGCAACAGCATCGGATTGTTGACTCGTGCTGAGGTTGTTGATCCACCACAACTCCCAATCCTTCTCAGCAGTGCTGCTGCCAAGCCAGTTATCCCCCTTTCTGTATTTGTGCATTTGGTTTCTCTTCCCTAAGTGTAGCACCTTACATTTGTCTTTGCTGAATTCCATTTTGTTGTCTATGGGCCAGTGCTCCAATTTATCAAGATCTCTTTGAATTTTAATATACTATGTGGATGTGTCCAGAAAGGACTAAAATCAAAAAGTGAGAATTTAATTTAAGATTTAGGGTACAGTTCTCAGAAAGTTCATACACAAAGAATGTATCTGTAATTGTATTTGTATACAGTGCCCATCAACATGGTATCTTGGATGATATATAAAATGCTAAATCATCAAGCATGTACACAAAGTCCTCAGTGGGCTGGTCAGATAACAATCTACTTTATAGCAATCCCGTAGGCTCCCAGTTGTAGCAGCCCTTATCAAGTAGATGCACAATATAGAAATATACCTTGCTCTGTACTAAAAGATTGCCAACCCTAAGGTTTGATGGTCTAGGAAAAGTAGAAGTTGCTACAGGCAGGGACTCCCTACAGTATCTAACTCCACTTGGAGATGAAGAAATTTCCACTTGCCCCATTAGGGCCTGAATGTACTCCAGTTTCTAATTATCCCATCTAATTCCTTTCTACCACTCACTCCCCTTATCATGTCACCACCAATAACGCCGTCAACCATCCCATCTCCCAAACTCACCATCATGGTATTGTCTCTTTCCTTCTAACCCCATATCCAGTCTCTCACGAAGTTCCATTGCTAAAACACATGCCCATGACTTTGGTCACCATCACCTTGATAACTGTAACCTCCTCTCTAGCCTCCTTGTTTCTCCCCTTCAGTCAGTCCAAAACTCTGCTGCTAAAACCTGTCCCACTGCACTGACAGCGGCCCATCAATCCTCAAATTCCTGCACTCGCTTTCTGTCGCTTGCTGCTCTTTGCCTCCATCTCCCAGTCCTGGCTGTGAACTTTAAAACAATTTCCCATTCTTGTTTGCCAGCTATTCTCTCACCTGGTTCACATCCTTCCTCACAACCAACTCCTTCCCATCTTATTCTCTTCATCAAGGATCTCCTCCTTCCCCAACAACCGGAGCTGCACTAACAGCTTTTTTTTTAATCCTCATTTTTAAAGCGTGAGCCTCTAGGGAAGGAATGTGCTTTACTTTAAATTTTGTAAAGTGGCAGGGACATTGCAAGATATAAATTAATACTAATGTATAAGGCCCATTCAATCCTTGATCTCCCTCTTGGGACTGCCAACAGAACGGGTTTAATTATTATGTGGTGGACATCACTCAGTTGGATACTATTCTTAGACTTTCTTTAATATCATTTCAAACCAAACTAATGTGACTCGTAAGTGTTTTCTGTATTATCCAAGGTTGGAGCATGTATTCCCCAACCACCCATATATTCTGGCCACATGGTTGTCATCCAGAGCAATTCCTCTCGCAGGTGATATTCTATACCCCCCACATACCTCCAAAACCCCCAAACTGAGGAGGTTAATGCCAAAGAACAGGCATTACACTATGTGCAAGCAAACACTTTTAATAGCCAATCTCCTGAGCAGAGTGACCTTTACCTGTGAGCATGAGCACAGATGAGGCCCATGTTACAAAGGCCATATCTGAGTAAAAGGTGGTCGTCTATTCAGAACTGTAAATGCCATGCGCCAGAAGAATGTGCTGTTCACATGATATATTCAATACTAAATGAGTAAGCTGCTATTGCAATGTACTTAACAGTTGCTCTTGAGAAGGAGAAGCTCTTTGGTTTTACCACAATGATAAGAGGGGTTTGAGAACCTAAAAATGACACTATAGAAAGAAATTTTTCCAGCTTTTGCTTTGTGCCTCTTTCACACAGCTGTCTGTGCTCAGAATAATTTCCCTCCTGTCCATGTATTGCATACTCTCCGTCTCTTCCTTAGCACCCCTTTTAAAAAAAAATCTATACTGTGGTCATGGCTAATTCTTGTCCAGGACAAGAATTAGGGAGACTATGATTTTCCACTGTCTTGCACCTTGTGGAATCTCACATTTGCACTTTGTAAAGTGCATGTAAAAGATTACCAAGTCACATGCCTTCACTCCCATATGCTGGTGGCGGCATTTCATGCCCAAATGGCACTCATGTTGTACAGTGGAAATGACGACAAGTTATAAGGCAACGGTGAATCAGGCCTGTCGTGTGTAGTTAGTCCATGAGCTAGAGAGCCATAGTTTGAGCCACAAAGCCTATGTAGGGCCACAGAACTGAATAAAGAAGCACCTATGTATTCATTACTATTGAGACCTGCCTCTTCTATACTGCAAGGAACCCTATGTTCCTCCTAGTTCCTCCTTTCTGGTGCTGGTCTCCATGCTTATGCCTGATTTTGTCATTTGTATTTTAGTTGTCAGTTAGAGCGTAAGCTGCTTGGGATTTTGTTATGTTTCCAACACACAAGGTCCAAAACTCCAGATACAAACACTCCCAAACTTCAGGGAACTTTAGCACCGGACCCAAACTTCACACCTCAAATCCACTTCTAATTTTACACGTATAAATTAAAAACAACATTAATAAAACAAAACAGCCTCAGGGGAAAAGAGTTACAAAGGCGGAACAGACACCAGTTTTTTCCTTTCAGATGAAAAATAGTTGGGAAGAGTTTTCAAAGTTGGAGCATGATAGTTACCATTTCAGTCCAGCAGATGGTACCAGTTCTCCCTCTTCAGAAGTCAGTTTCCATTGTAGGATACCATCTAGAGATGATATGCTGCAGTTTTAGAAACAGAATCAAACCCCTTGGTGGAATGAGCTGCTTGGGTAGCTTTTTGTGGGAATTTCTGGATTTTGACAGAAGGTTGTTATCTCCTGGGAAAGGTTTTCTTCCCTTCTGAACATCTCAGTCTGCTACATTGTTTTCTCTGACAATTTCTGTCTAAGTCTTCAGAGATGCCAGCCTGTTACTGTTCCTTTCCATGTCACCCTCGTACTTGGGGGGGGGGAAAATGCCCTATTCTATATGTTAGTTTTATTTTCTGCATCAAACCATGTCAAAGCTAGTGTCACAAACCCACAAAAGAAAGGAAATTCTGAGTTCAAGTTACCACGGTATCTGACTCACTATGTTGTGTCTACCTAGTACAGTACCATAAATACCCAAGTCAAATTTCCTCTCATCTATTTTGGTAAAAAATAGTTGGTTTTCTGTCTGGAGCCCTGAATCAAACCAGTCCCCTAACTCAAAAGTTGGTGTGAAGGACCCATGCAACTGGGACATCTCAGTAGCATACTTGGATATGAAAAAACAAAATGCTAACAGTGATGTTATAGTGAGGTGTCACTCTTTCCTCTTAGACAATGTCATGGTGCTAATAGACAATGAGCAATTGGAGTTAACATCTTTTGAGTAAAATGCTGGTTATGACCATTAAAAATCCCATGGCACTTATGCAAGAGCAGAGGAGTTAGCTTCAATTTCCTAATCAAATTTGAACATAGCTAAATGCATTCTGCATACCTAAATTTCCCTTCTAAATCCAACCTGAGTTAATCTTCACTTCCTTTCCCAACTGGTTGTCAGTGTCACTTTGCACTGCTCAACTATTGGCACACTTCATCCAGGGAAATGTGAAAAGTACTAGATAGCTATGTAACAGGAGAAATGGACATATAGTTTGTACAAATCAGTAAAGTTAGTAAACCACATTGGGATTCATTTGGATTAAATGCCCTATGAAACGGCAAGCTCATTAGCATCAAGAGGCAATCACCTCTACTATTTCTTATATAAGCATTAGCCATAAGATGGTATAGGAGACAAGTATTTTTTCAAAGAGCTCTTTACAAATTTGAGACAATCTCAGGTCCAGTGGACCAACTTGTTCAACCCAAAAAGTTGAGAGAACCTTCCAAACAACAGCAAAACCGCTTTCTCCAGCATTCTTTGTGCATTGAAATGTTCTGAAATATATGAACAATGCAGCCAAAAGCAAACAAGGAACCCCTAGCCATAACATGACAGCTGTACAAAGCAGTAATGGTATGTCAGGAAACAGTGACTTTTACAAAGGGCTGTAACATAACTTTTGTATATTGTGGAACCATAATTTCCAGTATAAATCCCCCAACATGTACATAGATGCTTGCTAATCTTCCAAGCAACATACCATGTACCTTCATGTGATGCTTCAGACTTGACGACTGAGCATTATTCGTGAGAGTCTATTAATTATTAACCACATAAGCATTAGTCAAATACAAGTTAATGGGCTCAACACAGGATTAATGAGATTAAATTCTATGGCCTGTGTTATACAGGAAATCAGACTAGATGATCTAATGGTGCTTTCTGGCCTTAAAATCTATGAACCAGAAATGACCTGACCTGTCACACAAAACGAGAATTGATATAACTGAGGTTTGATAAAGTACAGATAACTTTTCTTTATTTAATATTTTAGGTATTGTTCCATTCCATACTTCTGATCAGAGATTAAGAGCCTTTCCTGAGGCATTTCTTCTCAAGAAAGATTCCAACTATACTAGATGCTATCCTAATAAAACGGCTGATGGACTGAATATCATGTTAGATACAGTATAGTTGTAGCTGTGTTGGTCCCAGTATATTAGAGAGACAAGATGGGTGAAGTAATATCTTTTACTGGCCAATTTCTGTTGGTGAGAGAGACACACTTTCAAGCCACATAGAGCTAAAGAAGTGTGTGATTCAAAAGCTTGTCTCTCTCTCGCACAGACGTTGGTCCAATAAACGATACTACCTCACTCACCCTGTCTTGAATATCAGGTTAGAAAGACTGTAGAAGAACAATTAAAATGTATTAATAACCATTTTGTATTTAGTGTGTTTAGTAGACCTTGTCATGTTGGCCATTTTAAATATATGTGTTCACGAAGTACTAAACCAGAACTATTCACATGTCATTCTAACCAGCGGCAAAATGTCAGAATTAAAAACTAAGACATATGTAGCATACATGGCATAATAATACAAGGCACAAGACAGAAACTCTTGAGTAAGGGAAGTAAAATTCTCAAATAGGCTTGGGAGATTATCAGGGAGGACACACAATGGAATTCTTACCCTCACTTGTCTGATTAGAATTGTAAAGTGCAGTTAGCTTTAATCTGTAATGCATCCACATACCAAAACAATGGGTGCCCTGTAGGCCCAATATTCAAACAGTAATTCCATTTGCAGATGAGCACTACTGTGTGCAATCGTTAATATTATTAATTTGTACTACCCTAGCACTTGAGAGCCCCAGTTATGGAGCAGGACCCCATTATGCTAGGCGCTGTGCAACACAAAACAAAAGAGACTCTCCTTACCCCAAAAGTTTATAATCCAAGTATAAGAAAACAAGACAACATGTGGATGCAGACAGGCAGACAGATTCAAATCCCTCCTTTGATACTCCCCTTTTTAAGAAGACAATGAGGTAGCTTTGCAGATTTTGATGGAAAGCTTGTCCAAAATGTGATGGACAGCATGGGAAAAAGCATAAAGGTGCTTGTTTAAAATGTAACAAGTGGGTGACCAAGACCGGCATCACTGGTAGGGCAGAAGCAGGAGTCAACACATCTATAGCATATTAGTAGCATTAAACTTAAAAGGGGGGGAGCTACACAAAAATGAGGGAGCTAGTTAAATGGAAATTAAAAAGAATAGTCACAAGGGTGAAATGCATGCAAACTGCGTGGAGACTATTTAAAAACACCTTAACAGAGGCTCAAACTAAATGTCTACCCCAAGTGAAAAAATAAGAGGACCAAAAATAAATGCCAGTATGGGTAAGCAGAAAAGTTAAAGAGATGGTTAGAGGGAAAAAGGCATCCTGTGAAAACCAGAAGCCAAATTCTCATGAGGAAACTAAGAAGCATAAACAATGGCAACTCAAAAAGTATAATAAGGCAGGCCAAGAAGGAATTTGAAGAGCAACTAGCTCAAGACACAAAAACTAACAGCAAAAATATTTTTAAAGTACATCAGAAACAGGAAAACTGTTAAACAGTCAATGTCATCAGTGGATGATCGAGGTGTGAATGGAGCACTCAAGGCAGACAAGGCTGTTGCAGAGAAGCTAAATAAATTCTTTGGGTCAGTCTTCATTGCAGAGGATGTGGAATAGATCCCAACACCTGAGCCATTCTTTGTAGGTGACAAATCTGAGGAACTGTCCTAGACTGACATGTCTCAGAGACTCATAGGTCAGAAGGGACCAATATGATCATCTAGTCTGACCTCCCGCACAAGGCAGGCCACAAAACCCTACCCATACACATTTATAACAACCCCGAATCCATGACTGAGTTATTGAAATCCTCAAAAATGAGATTTGAAGACCTCAAGCTGCAGGGAATCCACCAGCAAGCGACCCATGCCCCATGCTGCAGAGGAAGGCGAAAAACCTCCGTGGCCCCTGCCAATCCGCCCCGGAGGAAAATTCCTTCCCGACCCCAAATATGGCGATCAGCTAAACCCTGAGCATGTGGGCAAGACTCACCGGCCAGCACCCAAAAAAGATTTCTCTGCAGTAACTCAGTTCCCATCCCATCCAGCATTCCCACAGACCATTGAGCAGACTTATCTGCCGATAATCCAAAATCAATTGCTCAAATTAAACTATCCCATCATAACATCCCCTCCATATACTTATCAAGCTTAGTCTTAGTCAATAAAGGAGATTTTTGAAAAGATTGATAAATTAAAAAGTAATAAATTACAGGGATCAGATGGTATTCACCCAAGAATTCTGAATATGAAATATGCAGAATTGCCAACTGTGGTATGTAACCTATTGTTAAATCAGCCTCTGTACTAAATGACTGGAAGGTAGCTAATTTTAGGCCAATTTTTAGAATAGGCTTCATTGGCAATCCTGACATTACAGACCAGTAAGCCTCACTTTAGTACCAGGCAAATTGGTTGAAACTACAGTAAAGAACAGCATTATCAGACACACAGATAAACAGAATATGTTGGGGAAGAGCCAACACATCTTTTGTCAAGGGAAAATATACCTCATCAATCTATTAAAATTCTCTGAGGGTATTGAAAAGGGGATCCAGTCAACATAGAGTATTTGGATTTTCAGAAAGTCTTTGAAAGGTCCCCTCACTGAAGGCTTTTATGCAACCTAAGCAGTCCAGGGATAAGAGGAAAGGTCCTTTCATGGATTGGTAACTTGTTAAGATAGGAAACAAAGGGTAGGAATAAATGGTCCGTTTTCATAATGGAGAGAGGTAAATAGTGGGGTCCCCTAAGAATATTTACTGGGACCAATGCTGTTCAACACATTCATAAATGGTATGAAATAGGGGGTGAACAGTGAAGTGGCAACATTTGCAGATTATACAAAATTATTCAAGATACTTAAGTTCAAAGATGATTATGAAAAATTATAAAGAGATCTCACAAAACTGGATGACTGGGCAACAAAATGTCAGATGAAATTCAGTGTTGATAAATGCGAAGTAATGCACATTGGAAAACATAATCCCAACTGTATATACAAAGAGATGGCATCCAAATGGACTTTACCACCCAAGAAAGAGATCTTGGACTCATCATGGATAGCTCTCTGAAAACACCCACTCAATGTGCAGTGGCAGTCAAAAAAGCTAACAATGTTAGGAACCATCAGAAAAGGGATAGATAATAAAACAGAAAATATCATAATGCCACTAAATAAATCCATGGTATAGTCACACCTTGAAACCTGCATGCAGTTTTAGTCACCTCATCTCAAAGAAGGTATCAGAAATCATTAGGGGTATGACCGGTCAGCCTCACCTCAATCCCTGAAAAGATCATGGAGCAGGTCCTCAAGGAATCCATTTTAAGGTGCTTGGAAGAGAGGAAGGTGATCAGGAACAGTCAACATGGATTCACCAAAGGGCAAGTCATGCCTGACCAACCTGATTTCCTTCTATGAAGAGGTGACTGGCTCTGTGGATGTGGGGAAAGCTGTGGATGTGATATATCTTGACTTTAGCAAAGTTTTTGATACAGTCTCCCACAGTATTCTTATCAGCAAGTTAAAGAAGTATGGGTTAAATGAATGGACTATAAAATAGATAGAGCTGGCCAGATCTATCATCAGGCTCTACAAGTAGTGATCAATGGCTCCATGTCTAGCTGGCAGCCAGTAGCAAGCAGAGTGCCCCAAGGGTCGGTCCTTGGGCTGGTTTTGTTCAACATGTTAGCTAATGATCTGGAGGATGTGGTAGATTGCACCCTCAGCAAGTTTGCAGATGACAGTAATCTGGGGGAGTGGTAGATACCCTGGAGGGTAGGGATAGGATACAGAATGACCTAGACAAATTGGAGGATTGGGCCAAAAGAAATCTGATGAGGTTCAACAAGGACAAGTGCAGAGTCCTGCACTTAGGACGGATGAATCCCATGCACAGTTACAGACTGGGGACCGACAGGCTAGGCAGCAGTTCTGCAGAAAAGGACCTGAGGGTTACAGTGGATAAGCTGGATATGAGTCAGCAGTGTGCCCTGGTTGCCAAGAAGGCTAATAGCATATTGGGCTGCATCAGTGGAAGCATTGCCAACAGATGGAGGGAAGTGATTATTCCCCTCTATTCGGCATTGGTGAAGCTGCATTTGGAGTATTGTGTTCAGTTTTGGGACCCCACCCTCCAAAAAGGATGTGGACAAGTTGGAGAGAGTCCAGCGGAGGGCAATAAAATGATTAGGGGGCTGGAGCACAAGACTTATGAGGAGAGAGTGAGGGAACTAAGCTTTTTTAGTCTACAAAAGAGAAAATGAGGGGGGATTTGATAGCAGCCTTTAACTACCTGAAAGGGGGTTCCAGGGAGGTCCTTTCCAATTCTAAACTTCTATGATTCTATAAAGTTCTAAATGCCTGACGATGGGACTGGGAAACGGGATGGATTACTCAAATGCGCTGTGTTCAGTTTATTCTCTCTGCAGCACCTGGCACTGGCCACTGTCAGAAGACAAAATGCTGGGCTAGATGGACCATTAATCTGACCTGATATGGCTTGTCTTATGTTCTTTTGGAGATGATAGGTAGCATGGGGATAAATCATGAAGGGTCCTGAAAGTGAAGATAAGTAGTTTATGCCTGATGCAATGGAAATGGATGAGATGATGGACAGAAGCAAAGAAAAGGGAGATATGGTCAAAGGGACGAGCAAGGAAAATGATCCTTGCAGCAGCATTCTGAATGGATATGAGTGGGGTAAGACTGCATGTCAAGGTCAGAGAAAAGATATTGTGAGATGCTGAGAGTCTGGATGAGAGTTTTAGCTGTGTGGATGGAGAAGAACATTTGGATCTTAGAGATGTTATACAGATAGGCTCAGCAAGATCTGGACACAGCCTGGCTGTGAGAATCCAGAGAGAGCGCAAAGTCGAAAATGACACCCACACTATGGGTCTGAGTGGCAGAGTGGGTGGAGGTGTTGTCCACAATCACTTAAGTGTCATTTTTTTGCACAACAGCTCAGCAGAACCCGAAGCATCTTACCTGCTTGCCAGCTAACAAGCAGTTGCCCTTTACAATGAGTAGGTTAAATCTTGTGGGTTTTTCTTAAGAAGATGTAGGTTTCTAAAGAGATGTAGGTTGGAATGCTGTTTGAAGCAGCTGGCAGATCTGAATCTCACCAAAGAGGCATTTGAAGTCTGGAGGGAAACGTGCTTTTAGCTTTAAGGGAAAGTGAGAGTACAGGCTCACGAAATGTTTCTAATCTGATAACTCTTTAATTTTAATCACCGACAGTCTGTGGTAAAGCATGTGGTTAACTATTTCGGGTACAGCATCTCCTCTAGAAGCCACAGTCTGCTGCTCGATTGCACAAGGCAAATCCTTTGACAATGTAGAAAGGTAGGTGGATTGAAGATGTTAAACCGCTCGGATCATTTGTGCACAGTGGATCTTTTGGCCTTCTTCCTCCCTTTTCTCCTGTGCACTCACTCACCCTCAGCTTTCCCTAAAGTAGCAAAGCA